>CM065817.1:133342230-133809230 GCA_033398695.1 Orobanche coerulescens
GAGGAATATCACTTCCTTGAGCCAAAACTCACACTTAGAGAACTTTGCGTATAACTGTTCAGCTCTCAAAATGTCCAACAAAATCCGATGATGTAAAGCATGCTCCTCCTGATTCCTAGAATAAATAAGGATGTCGTCGATAAAGATGACTACGAATTTGTCCAGATACTCAATAAAAACTTTGTTCATAAACTACATGAACACCACGGGGGCATTGGTTAGCCCTAAAGGCATAACCACAAACTCGTAATGGCCATATCTCGTCCGAAAGGCAGCTTTCGGTATATCACTGTCCCGAATCCTCAACTGGTAGTAGCCCGATCATAAATCAATTTTCGAAAAGACAGTCGCTCCCTGAAGCTGATCAAACAAGTCGTCAATCCGGGGCAAAGGGTATTTATTTTTGATGGTCAACTTGTTTAATTCTCGATAATCGATACATAAACGAAGTGATCCATCCTTCTTCTTAACAAAAAGCACTAGCGCACCCCAAGGCGATGCGCTCGGTCGAATATACCCTTTATCTAGCAATTACCCCAACTGATTCTTCAACTCTAACATCTCTGATGGTTCCATATGATACGGCGCTCGAGAAACAGGAGCCTCGCTCGGCTCAAGATCAATAGGAAACTCAACCTCCCGCTGTGGCGGTAATTCCGGCAAGTCATCCGAAAACACGTCAGGATATTCATTCACAACTGGAATCGATGACATGAGAACTTCACCATTTTCCGCTATCAAAGCGTAGCACAAGTAGCCCACACAACCCTGGTTCAGAAGCTTCATCGCCTTCAAGGTGCTAATCACAATTCCCGATATACCCGTCTTACAACCGATGAGGGTATGCTCTGTGCCATCATCGGCCACTATCGATATGGTATGAGTCCGATAGTTCATGATAGCACCATGACGATCCAACTAATCATCCCCTAGGATCAAATCCTCACCCTTAAGGTCTATAACAATGATATTCGAGGGCCAATACCGGCTCCCAATCCTCACTGGGCAAGCAGTCAATACTAATGCGACATACACAATCCGAAGAAATAAAAGAGTGTGTAGCACCCGAATCAAAAAGCACCAAAACTGGATGAGAAAGGATCTGAGTGGTACCTGATGCCACCGGGATGTCTGACTCCTCCGCACGTCTCATTTGATACAAGCGAGGGTGAACCGAGCCCGAACTAGATACTGCTCGGCGGTCCGGCTGGCCCCGGCCCCTACCACGACCTGTACTCTGAGGGGTCTGAGTGGCTGGCATCCTCTGGTCCACGCTAATCTCTTTCTGAACAGCAGTGGTGGTCGGAGCTCTGGCGGCCCTGGTAGCCCTCTCACAATGAACTGCCCGATGACCGGTCTGTCCGCAAGTAAAGCAAGTAACCAATGGAAATGGACAATACTTCATCACATGTTCGTACTGACTGCAATTAAAACAAACTCTGCTGCCAGGTGTAGGAGACTGGATTAAACGGTTACTCTGAGATCCTCCGGCCTGATGAAATGGCCTCTTCCCAGATGTAGGAGCAGACTGGGATTTCGAAAATCGACCACTCTTGCCGGCTGAAAAACAACCAGTTGTCCTCTGTTTCTTGGCCTCGGAACCCAACTCTGACTCTAGGACTGCCATCTCAATCGCTAGAGCGCGATCCTGGTACTCGTTTAAGATGGCACACATGATTGGTGCCATGCTCTGTCTGATATACGGCTTCATGCGCATATTGAAATAGCAAATTTTGTCAGACTCAGTCCTCACCTGTTCTTTCACATATGCCAACTGCTGGTTATAAGTAATGATGGCATGAGAGATCGGTACATACTGAGGCGTAGCATTAAAGAACTCCACAATCCTACGCTCTGGAATGGGTGGTGGATAGTATTCTGCTTCCATAGTAGTCTTAAATTCCTCCCAAGTGGCTAGACGGTCTCTAGGCACCACGACCTCCCACCATTCCGCATCTTCCTTATCCAGGAGGTACTGAGCAATATGTACCCTCCTGTCATCGGGACAAGCTACGACATCGAAAGTCCTGCCCAACTGAAAAATCCAATTCTCCCAACTAAGGGAGTCAGTAGAACTAGTGAATCGAGGGGGGTGCATCTTGGTCACTTTTTGAAGCCATTTACTAGCTTCATCCTTTGGAGTCGGGGGCGGATTCTGACATCCACACTGAGCTATTTGGGCAAGCTGAGCTACCAACTGCTGGAGTACAACAGTAGCCCTGGCGTCGGCATTAATACCCGATGATTGATCCTGACTAACAAGTTCTACTGCCCGTCAGAACTCAGAGGTAGAGTACTCGGCACTGAATGAGAGGCCGAATCTGCAGAGGACTGAGAAAGCGGAATTTCCTCATTATTAGCACCACGACCATGGCCTCGGCCGTGCCTCCTAGCTGGTCTACCGCGACCTATCAACATAATGAAGAAAAGAGTTGAAAAGAACAAGATCAGAAAGATTCACAGTTTACAAAGGTTGATACCACATTTTACAATTCCAATACACACAAGGGAAATGAATTATAGAAACATAAGAGTTCGAGGAGACTTACAGTCACGGGTCGCACGAAGAGATGGTAGCACGATGATATTAGGCTCAATGACTGACTCTTACAACATGACTGACAGACCCACAATTAACCAACAACCTAGGCATTCATAACCTAAGGCTCTGATACCATAAATGTAACACCCCAATTATCAAAAGGGACGTTACCCGCCATAGAACCTTAAAAAGGTCTACCAGGCTGATACATGACTCATAATCCATCAATGAATACCCATAGGACGCAATAATAGTAATAAGATAGGGACGTGGCCTCGGCCAAAATATTTTAATCTGACATCATAAAGTATAAATCCACACAAATCCATCGCCCACTTAGGGGACTTTGACCAAATTATAATACAACCAGTCTAACTCCGACATCAAGGTAAATACAATAATAAAACATAAAACCTCGACTCGAGCCTCATCATCATGCTGGACCATCCTTTGCATGCATATCCCGTGCCAGCTCCTTGGCTCGACCAATACCTGAAATGCATAAGACGTATTTCCCCCATTTAAGGGGTTAGCATTCGAATAGCTAGTGCAAGTACACAATTACACTACATTATATACATACGCGATTCGACACAAGTAATCCGTTTGAGAAAAATGTTTGCAATCAATATTCCGGAATATCACATTTACATCTAAAACAGTATATCCTCGAGTTTTCCACATCACAACTATCCACGCTTGGCCGTACCCATTAGTATCGAACCCCAGAGGCCCCGTCAGACCGTCCCCAGGTGAGAAATCACTTCCCTGGCCGTACCCACTAGTATAGGCCCCCATAGATCCCGTCGAACCATCCCCGGGTGGAACAAAAACAACACACGCACCCAAATCTACTTACGTGGCCGTACCCATTAGTATCGGCCCCCAGAGGCGACACATGCCATCCCCGGGTGGAAGAACGACAACCACATTCATTCAATAGCACAATTTACATCATTCGCATCAAAACCGTACACACATAACGAAATATAATACATGTGCTTGCCTTGGATAGCACGACGTGAAGGAAAGCGGTGAAAGGAAAGGTTTCAGCCCGATAATCTTCACAAATCCGATCCTCGATTAGATGATGAACAGCGAATGATTTGGGGGTTAGAGTGATGATATGATGCCCCAAGATGCTTCTCAACTGAAGTTTGGATGAAGATTTGCCAATGTAATACTCGGTTGTAAATCAGTCATTATCATTCAGTAGTTTCATTCGGTGATTGTCACTCAGTGGATTTTCACTCAAGTATAATCATTCATCAATCATGTTCATTCACCGTGTTCACCATTCGGAAAAACTTCGAGTTGTGTATCGTTATTGTTCATTATTTCAACTTTCCTCATATGAGTTCGACTTTGTTAGATCACCATTAATTTTTGGTAACTCTAAAAATGCTAAATCTTTGCAATATTATAGAGCATCGAGTTAGCTTTCCAATGGTTCAAACGGTGAGTCAATCGGAGTCCGGACGAGAGAGTTATGGTCGTTTTAGCTCAACCGCTCATTTTTCAGTATTGGCCGATCACTGCCGAACGAACTCGGCCGTGTCGTCCGACACGGCCCGTCTGCACTCGTCCGGAAAATGCCAAGTCTCGCCTCGGGACCCGACCGTGTCGTGCAGCACGGCAGTCGGACTCTTCGGATAAGCGAACCGCGGCCACGCCGGCCGTGTCCCAGGACACGGTCGAGTCATGCCGAGTCGCTGTCGGACGGGTCACTATCGGAAGGCCCTCCGCGCCGCGACCGTGTCAAGCAGGACACGGTCGAGTCCCTGTCGGCCAGCTATGCGACACGGCTGTGCCGATCGGCACGGGCCGTGTCCGGCAGGGTAGTCAACCCCTTTAAATTCATTTTTTCAGCATTTCAGCCATTTCTCTCCCATTTCTTCACCTTCAACCGAGAGAGCAAGCTTGAGGGAGGGTTTTTACTTCACAAATCATTTGGGTGTTTGATTTTCTTCATCTCCTTTCGATCGTGAAGCCCGGATAATCAATCTAACGCGTGTTCTTCGGATTAAAGTACTTGAATCTTCAAGAGGTAATTCTTTCAACACTTTGGACTTCGATTTTGTGTTGAGATATGATGTTTTGGACGTTATAATCATGTTATATGAAGGGATATGTATATGATTATGAGTTTGTATAAGGATTCATTGGATTATTGAGGAATTATTCAAGAACACCTTGAATATCGAGTTGGAATTGGGGATTTTCGACTAATTGTTGTTATAATCACGTTTTTGGATATTCATATCGGATTATTGATCGTATTGGAGATGTTTTATTGGTTTGAAACACTTCTTGGGGATTTGAGGTTGGTATTGTTGAGGTTTAGTTGTAAACAATCGGAGTTTGGCCACAACGTATTCGATATAATGCCCCAATGAACTTAGTTTAATCGTATCGACGTTTTGAGTTCGTTATATTCGTGTTTAATTCGTATATTGATCGGATTGTCGGTAATTGTATTGAATTAAGGTTGTTCGTGCGACCGACACTTCATTTAGGACATTTGTTCGTGGAAGGACTTTCTTCATCGGTATTTTGTAAGTTAATTCTTACTCGGTTAAAAGGATATTCATACCTTTTGTTGTTGTTCATTCATAATCATAACTCATTCATAATTATATTAACCGTATCAAAACTTGTTGTTGTCAATTAATTACTTCAGTCATAAGGAACGACGGTTCCAATCTTTTCATTGAGCTGTCATTTATTTCATTACCATTCCACCTCGGTGAGTCATTATTCATTTTCGATGTCACTTTTGTTATATCGTGGCATTCCGGGTCATACTGGCGTGCCGGTTGGTATGTGTTGGATTTTCATGTCGGGCACGTGATGGTCATGTATTGGGAGTGATACATTGGACTGTGCACACGGGTCATATTGTCTCGTGAGACTGATTAGGTACAAGACCACACGTGTATTTGATCGATACTCGTTGGTGGCTTGTGCATGGACACATTTCCATCCCGGGCGTAGTGTGGCGCCACCCTTTGAGCCGTACTGTTAGTTGATTCATATAGCATGTTTGATTGCATATGTTTCGACAAGATATTTCATAACTTCAGATATAATCATGATTGTGTATTTTCAACCCTTGAGGATTGTTGTTCTTTGTAACTGACCCCGTTTGGGGATTTTGTTTTTCAGGTCATGGCAAGGCAAATGCACGGGAATAGCATGTTGATGTCGAGGAGTCCTAGTGATACTAGTAGGGGCCCCCGATCTTTCAGTTATTCATGTTATTGTCCTTTATTTTCCGCTGCAGACTTTCATTTGAATACTCCGTTTCATTCAGTGTTGTGTATTTTATCTTCATATAAAATACACTAGTATTCGGTATTGTCCTGGTGTGTTGTAACTAAACTCCTCATCGGAGTAATTATTGTTGTAATGTAGTTCGGTACTACATTTATCCTGTGTAATTCATTCATTTTCATTGCCTGGTGGGTCCCAGTTGGGGATCTACGGCACTGTAATATCCGCCTAGTTTGGGGTGTTACAGAGTTGGTATCGGAGCGTGGTTTTGAATACTACCTTCCGAGTCATGTCTCATTTGAAATCATCGTCATCAGACTAGTATCATTGGACTTTCGCGTCACGTGTGACCTGTGCAAATGCCGAGCCAATCAGACCGGAAGAACTGTAAGATTTCTAACGCCATGGTATAATTTCTGGCAATAGTCATTCATTCATCATTCATCATTTAACAATCCTCAAACATCATCATTCATTATGATCAGGACGATCATATTAACTCATTAATCACTTAATTCATTTCAATACTCAGTTAATGATCAGGACGATCATATTAACTCATTAATCACTTAATTCATTTCAATACTCAGTTAATGATCAGGACGATCATATTAACTCATTAATCACTTAATTCATTTCAATACTCAGTTAATGATCAGGACGATCATATTAACTCATTAATCACTTAATTCATTTCAATACTCAGTTAATGATCGTGACGATCATGTTAACTCATTAATCACTTAATTCATTTCAATACTCGATTAATGATCGTGACGATCATATTAACTCATTAATCACTTAATTCATTTCAATACTCGTTAATAATCGGGACGATCATGTTAACTCATTAATTACTCAATTCATTTCATTACTCGGTTGTCAACTGGATGATCATATTATCAATCTTGTTAAGTTATTCAAGATAATCATTTTAAGAATTTCATCGATAATCATGTAACTTCATTAAATCATTCATATAATCACTAAGTTAGAGCATGTATACTCATTTTTATCATCTCATGACATAATCATAACGTGCTAATCATGCGGGAAATATAATCATTATGCGACCTTCCTACTTCCGTATGGAGAGAGAGGCATCAGGATGCGAGAAGAGGCGCGGTGCGGACCGAAACCCGAGAAATAATCACTGGCCCGGGAAATCGTGCCTGTGGACTCGGCTCGATCGAGAAGATGTTCGGGTTGATCCACCCACTTTTATGCGAGCCATGATGACCCTTGTGCGATTGCTCAATCATCATTGCGCCACTGACCGGATTAATCGAGAGAACTCTCCCGCACGAGCCACCGCTAAGGAAATTGGCGAGCAAAGAACTTTGCATATGTCAACAGAAATCAACGGCGTAATTTATCCGAAGGCGGTGATCAACCTTCAAGAAGCCTCGTGCGAGTCCTATCGTTTCGGCGACCTCTACGGCGCATAATCGTGTGGGATCTCATTCCCGAGCGGCCGGATTCGGCCATCACTGTTTCAATTGTGGAACGCCGGGTCATTTCAGCACCGAGTGTCCAAACCGTCTATCACGTGCTATAATTGTGGGAATTTCGAGCATAAGGCCCGTTTTTGCGAAGGGACTCCAAGTCGGCTCGGCGGCATCTCAGCTCAAGCAATCGGCCTTTCGATCGATCGCTTTGTCAACGTCGTTTAAGACACTGGAAGCAAATAGAGTTGGAGCTCGTATTTATCAGACGGGAGCGTCCGGTTCGGGGGCCGGCAAGTCCCAGATTTATATGATGAAGAGGATCGACGATCCGGTGGCCCGAATGATTTCAGGTATACTCGTAATTTTATTTCAACTTGTGTGTACCTTTTGATTCTGGTACACCGCATTCATTCATTTTCGAATCATGCTTGAATAGACTTATTTCGGGATAATCCTATTGCTTGTGGACCTCATACCATCGGTCTACCTGACGATGGAAGAATTTTCG
Source organism: Orobanche coerulescens (assembly GCA_033398695.1). Lineage (NCBI taxonomy): Eukaryota > Viridiplantae > Streptophyta > Magnoliopsida > Lamiales > Orobanchaceae > Orobanche > Orobanche coerulescens. The sequence continues at coordinate 133,350,002 of CM065817.1, forward strand.
GAATCATACCGAATTAAGCTTAATGACCGCGATTGGTGGATGGATCTAATCGTGGTGAACTTATCTTAGGACGATGTAATTTTCGGTATTAGTTGGCTTAACCGTCTTGATACTATCCTCAGTGTTTGTTAGCGTTTGGTCGCTATATTTCCGTCGTTGGTTGTCGAATGTGTGCTTCAGGGAAGTAATCCCCGTTGTTCCAGTAGAAATTTTATTATGGCGGAAGCAGAGAAATTTCGCAATCGAACTATTCAATCATTCATTGTATCATTCTCATCGATTGGCCTTTCTAGGGCAATCGAGTTATTCAATCATTCATTGTATCATTTTCATCGATTGGCCTTTCTAGGGCAATCGAGTTATTCAAACATTCATTGTATCATCTTCATCGATTGGCCTTTCTAAGGCAATCGAGTTGTTCAATCATTATTGGTATCTCTTTTTATCGATTGACCATTCTAGGGCAATCGAAATGTTCAATCATTCGTGGTATCATTGTCATCGATTGACGATGTATTTCCAGACGAGTTATCTGGTTGCCTTCACATAGAGTAGGGGAATTCAGGAGTGAGTTGGAGCCGGTACGTCCCCTTTATCGAAGGCACCGTATCGGATGGCCCGACCAGAATGCAGTAGTTGAAGATTCAACTTGAGGAATAGTTCGAGGAAGGTTATCTTCGACCGATTGCGTCCCCGTGAGGAGCACCAGTGTGATCTGTCAAGGAGAAGGATGGTTCGTTCCGTTTGTGTATTGATTACCGGGAGTTGAACAGGGTGATGATCAAGAGTAGTATCCCTTACCCCGTATTAATGATCTTTTAGAGCAACTTCAGGGAGCCTCAGTATTTTCCAGGATCGACTTAAGATCTGGATATCACCAATTGCGGATTCGAGAGTCGGATATCGCAAGGACAGCGTTTTGTACACGCTATGGTCATTATGAGTTCGTAGTTATGCCGTTCGGGCTAACTATTGCACCTGCGGTATTCATGGAGTTAATGAATCGGGTTTTCATCGACTTTTTGGATCATTTTGTTGTTGTCTTCATCGACGACATTTTGATTTATTCTCGTAGCCAGGAGGAACATGAGGTTCATCTTCATCAGGTTCTCGACGTGTTGAGACGAGAGCAACTTTATGGAAAGTTTTCCAAATGTGAGTTCTGGAGGTCCGAAGTGATTTCCTCGGGCATGTAATTTCATCTGACAGAGTTCGTGTCGACCCTCAGGAGACGGAGACTATCCGAGATTGGCAACCTCCGAAAGATATTAAGTAAATCCGATGTTTCCTCGGATTAGTTGGTCAATTATCCAACCCACGACCTGGAGCTAGCAGCCATGATTTTCGCGTTGGGGATTTGGCGTCGTTACCTTTATGGCGTCACCTTTCAGTTATTCACCAATCACAAGAGATGAAGGATATATTTACTCACAAAGAGTTAAATATGCGACAGAGGCGGTGATTGGAACTAATCAAAGATTTTGATATCGAGATCCTTTACCACCTGGGCAAGGCGAACGTTGTCGCCGACGCCTTGAGTCGTAAGTCCGTTCAGGAGCAGATGCTTGCTCGTTTAAATTCGAAGGAGCTTCAGGAATTCCTTAGACCCGAGATCGAGGTCCGGCCCGAGTTCAGGGACATCTTTGTATGTTAGAGATTTTATCGTCACTTGAGGAGGTAATCAGAGAGAATCAGAGTTCAGACCCTTCATTGTTGCGCATCCGTGAAGATGTGGCTCAGGGGAAAGCCCCTGGATTCGTGGTCCACGAGGATGGACTTTTGAGGTTTAAGAACCGGTTGTGTACCGGCGAATGACGAGTTGAAAAACTCTATTTTGAGAGAAGCTCATGCTACCCCTTATTCTGTTCATCCGGGGTCCAGCAAGATGTACAAGGACTTGAAACAAAATTACTGGTGGAGTAATATGAAGCGAGAAGTCGCGGAATTTGTTTCGAGATGCTTAACTTGCCAACAAGTCAAGATTGAACATCGGCCGTGGGTATGCTGAAACCTCTCCCTATTCCAGAGTGGAAGTGGGAAGACATTTCTATGGATTTCATCACGAGTTTGCTGACGAGTCGTCGTGGCATGAATACAATCTGGGTGATTGTGGACCGCTTAACTAAATCAACTCATTTTCTTGAGATTAAGGATACTTAGGGTCCCGAGAGACTTGCCCAGTTATTCATCAAAGAGATAGTGAGACTGCACGGTACTCCTAAAAGTATCGTTTCCGATCGTGACGGACGGTTTGTGTCACATTTTTGGAAATCAGTTCATCGTGCTATGGGAACTCAGCTTAATCTCAGTACTGCCTTTCATCCTCAGCCCGACGGACAATCAGAGAGAACTATTCAGACATTAGAGGACATGTTGAGGGCATGCGTCCTCGATTGGAAGGACGATTGGGAAGCACAACTACCACTGATCGAGTTCACGTATAATAATAGTTGGCATGCCTCCATTAAGATGGCACCTTACGAGGCCTTGCACGGTCGTCGTTGTCGATCTCCTTTGTGTTGGGATGACTTATCAGGATCAATCGGCACCGAGCCCGATATGCTTATAGCCGCCGGAGAAGGTAGCTTTGATCAAGAGTCGTATGTTGACATTTCAGTCGACAAAATCATATGCGAGATAATCGTCGCCGACCACTAGAGTTCGAGACGGGTGACCATGTTTTGGTCAAGGTATCCCAGTCGAGGTATTTTCCGTTTCGGAAAACGGGGAAGTTAGTCAGATTCATTGGACCGTTTGAAATTTTGGATCGAGTAGGCGAGTTAGCTTATCGATTGGCTTTACCTCCGGCTTTGAGCCGAATTCATAATGTGTTTCACGTCTCTCAGTTGCGGAAGTATGTTACCGACCCGAGTCACATACTTCAGTTCGACGAAATCGAGATCGCGGATGATCATTCGTACGAGGAGCGTCCTGTATGAGTGTTGGAGCGGCGAATCAAACAGTTGAGAAATAAGTCGATTCCTTTGGTCAAGATTCAGTGGTCCAGAATCGGAGTCGAAGAGGCTACTTGGGAAACCGAGGATAGTATGCGGGAGAGTTATTCCGAGTTGTTTGACCCTTAGTTTCGGGGACGAAACTCTTTTAAGGGGGGGTGTATGTAATACCCGGTTGTAATTCAGTCATTATCATTCAGTAATTTCATTCGGTGATTGTCACTCAGTGGATTTTCACTCAAGTATAATCATTCATCAATCATGTTCATTCACCGTGTTCACCGTTCGGAAAAACTTCGAGTTGTGTATCGTTATTGTTCATTATTTCAACTTTCCTCATATGAGTTCGACTTTGTTAGATCACCATTAATTTTTGGTAACTCCAAAAATTCTAAATCTTTGCAATATTATAGAGCATCGAGTTAGCTTTCCAATGGTTTAAACGGTGTGTCAATCGGAGTCCGGACGAGAGAGTTATGGTCGTTTTAGCTCAACCGCTCATTTTTGAGTATTGGCCGATCACTGCCGAACGAACTCGGCCGTGTCGTCCGACACGGCCCGTGCCGTACTCGTCCGGAAAATGCCGAAGTCTCTGCCTCAGGACCCAACCGTGTAGTCTGGCACGGCCGAGTCTGAACTCTTAGGATAAGCGAGAACTAATCGCCCAAGACGCCGCCGTGTCCCAGGACACGGTCGAGTCATGCCGAGTCGCTGTCGGACGGGTCACTATCGGAAGGCCCTCCGCGCCGTGACCGTGTCAAGCAGGACACGGTCAAGTCCCTGTCGGCCAACTGTCGGCCAGCTGTGCGACACGACCATGCCGATCGGCACGGGCCGTGTCCGGCAGGGTAGTCAACCCCTTTAAATTCATTTTTTCAGCATTTCAGCCATTTCTCTCCCATTTCTTCACCTTCAACCGAGAGAGCAAGCTTGAGGGAGGGTTTTTACTTCACAAATCATTTGGGTGTTTGATTTTCTTCATCTCCTTTCGATCGTGAAGCCCGGATAATCAATCTAACGCGTGTTCTTCGGATTAAAGTACTTGAATCTTCAAGAGGTAATTCCTTCAACACTTTGGACTTCGATTTTGTGTTGAGATATGATGTTTTGGACGTTATAATCATGTTATATGAAGGGATATGTATATGATTATGAGTTTGTATAAGGATTCATTGGATTATTGAGGAATTATTCAAGAACACCTTGAATATCGAGTTGGAATTGGGGATTTTCGACTAATTGTTTTTATAATCACGTTTTTGGATATTCATATCGGATTATTGATCGTATTGGAGATGTTTTATTGGTTTGAAACACTTCTTGGGGATTTGAGGTTGGTATTGTTGAGGTTTAGTTGTAAACAATCGGAGTTTGGCCACAACGTATTCGATATAATGCCCCAATGAACTTAGTTTAATCGTATCGACGTTTTGAGTTCGTTATATTCGTGTTTAATTCGTATATTGATCGGATTGTCGGTAATTGTATTGAATTAAGGTTGTTCGTGCGACCGACACTTCATTTAGGACATTTGTTCGTGGAAGGACTTTCTTCATCGGTATTTTGTAAGTTAATTCTTACTCGGTTAAAAGGATATTCATACCTTTTGTTGTTGTTCATTCATAATCATAACTCATTCATCATTATATTAACCGTATCAAAACTTGTTGTTGTCAATTAATTACTTGATCATAAGGAGCAGCGGTTCCAATCTTTTCATTGAGCTGTCATTTATTTCATTACCATTCCACCTCGGTGAGTCATTATTCATTTTCGATGTCACTTTTGTTATATCGTGGCATTCCGGGTCATACTGGCGTGCCGGTTGGTATGTGTTGGATTTTCATGTCGGGCACGTGATGGTCATGTATTGGGAGTGATACATTGGACTGTGCACACGGGTCATATTGTCTCGTGAGACTGATTAGGTACAAGACCACACGTGTATTTGATCGATACTCATTGGTGGCTTGTGCACGGACACATTTCCATCCCGGGCGTAGTGTGGCGCCACCCTTTGAGCCGTACTGTTAGTTGATTCATATAGCATGTTTGATTGCGTATGTTTCGACAAGATATTTCATAACTTCAGATATAATCATGATTGTGTATTTTCAACCCTTGAGGATTGTTGTTCTTTGTAACTGACCCCGTTTAGGGATTTTGTTTTTCAGGTCATGGCAAGGCAAACGCACGGGAATAGCATGTTGATGTCGAGGAGTCCTAGTGATACTAGTAGGGGCCCCCGATCTTTCAGTTATTCATGTTATTGTCCTTTATTTTCCTATGAGACTTTCATTTGAATACTCCGTTTCATTCAGTGTTGTGTATTTTATCTTCATATAAAATACACTAGTATTCGGTATTGTCCTGGTGTGTTGTAACTAAACTCCTCATCGGAGTAATTATTGTTGTAATGTAGTTCGGTACTACATTTATCCTGTGTAATTCATTCATTTTCATTGCCTGGTGGGTCCCAGTTGGGGATCTACGGCACTGTAATATCCGCCTAGTTTGGGGTGTTACAGCCAAGCACTAGCTCAAAGATGTGATGTCGTCGCGGAAGGAAGAAGAGAGTGGTGAAGAAATGATGGAAACGTCCGCTGCCAGTTTTAAGTACTAGCAGCCGTTACGGCCATAACACCAACACCATTACGGCCGTAATGGTGTTCACGAACTTACTGCCCATTTTTCTCACACCCATTACGGCCGCTACAAAAAAGGATATTACGGCCGTAATTTATGAAGACTTACGGCCGTAATGTATATAAACTTACGGCCGTAATGCATGCCTGGCAGCAGGCCAACCTGATCTGAAATGACAACAACCAGAATGAAAGCACGAGGAACAAAGCCACATATATAAGAAGATTTTACAGACGAGATAGACATAAAAACCATCACAAGTCTCCAGTCGTCCAAAAGTCGGAATAGAACGAGTATTAACGACGACACCCAAAATAATAAGAATTTACAAAAATGACCCAAACGTCCGAAATTCATGATACAATATCGGATTATCAATCTGAAACTCACAACATGAGTAACTCAACCATACGAACTCATGGAAATAGAGAAATAATTAAATCGAACGAGTTTTATGAGAATCGAACGTACATGGGACAAAACATAACTCCAGATGAAAATACGTAAAAACATCTCCGAAACTCGTCTAAATAGAAAAACTCAGAGAACAACATAGATTCAGAATCCAAAATAGTAACAAGCAAGTCGTCCGAAATGAACATACACCAAAAATAGAAATTACCAAAAATAGAAGGTACGGATATTACACAGCTTCTCATTGGCCTTCATTCTAACTGTCTGAAACCCGACCAGTTGTTATGCCGGGTTTCAAAAATAGTAGCATCGGGTGCTTTCCTGCCATCTCCCCTTCATTTTCAACGCAAACTATAATCGAAAACCTAGCCTTCTCACACGACTCTAATCCCAACTCCGTAACCGAGACAAACCCTAGATAAGTTTTCACAAGTCGCTATGATGTTTTGATATGTCAAGCTTGTTTCGGTTCACTGAGATGATCTTGTAAGAATAGGTGTAGTAACTAAGCTCGTAGCCGAATTCAAACACTTTCGCGCCTTTCTAGAATCTATAGGTGCTACCCGGGTAGCCGTGTGCGAGATCGATCCTCATTCTCAACATTCCTCCCAATACAAGAAACATGAATTCAAAACATTAGTTACGTGAATTTGGTTCTTGATTTATTAAAACCTAAAAGTCGAGTTTCATTTATTTGTCATGGATTTTAGTCACCAAATATGATCTCCAACATAGACAGTGTCGGAAACAGAACATTTACTCAGAGGGGTCCAGAGCTATAGAAAATACGGAGGTCGGATAACTATATATATAGCTTCCCCTATTTTATAGAGGAATTTCCATCCGCTGGAGGGGGCCGTGGACTCCCTTGAACCCCCCTCCCTTCGCCCCTGAACATAGTTCATTAGAATTTGGAGCACAGTGAGGGTGGTGCAAGGCGGCCCCGAGTAATTTCCTTCTTGGAATCTTTCGCATCCATGCCTTCAACGACAAGAGACCCGTCCTGACCTTGGATAGCGAAGCAAGGAATGGAATTTGTGTACTACGAAATTATTGCAAATACTTAAGGTGTTCTTCATGGAAGCAGCACATTTTAGTAGAATTCTTGTTCTTCTTAACATATTTGATATAGGTAGCATCAATGTAAATTTCCCTCTCTTCCACGGTTTCCCCTCGTCTATCCCCGACGACCCGCTTTGTTGTCTATACAAGATTGGGCAAGAACTAACTCTATCTAATCCCAAGATACAAGTTGCTCTCTCCTCCCTCTCTCTCTCTGACGGTCTTTCCTCGTCTATTCCCGACGAACCCCGTCTCGCCTCTCTCTGAGGTCTACATCACTTCTGATGCTTCACTGCTCCTCTTCTCACGTTACTCTCCACCAGGAACACATTTATAACTCTTTTACCAAATGTAATGGCCCGGGTTTTAGCAGGCAGCTGAAATCCATATAAGTTAACATTTTTATTATTTCTTACGTGGCTTATTTAAATTCCTTTAAATATGACTATATTATATTACTATTCGTTTATGTGCTTAAGTGATTTAATTTCCAATTTGCATTGTAATAATCCGAATTGAATAATTAACCAAGAATGACTTAGTTACTAAATTATAACAACATTAGTATAACTAGGAGCTCCGCATAATATGATTAATTCTTAGCCAACAATAATAATCCTAAGGTATGAATAATCTCACTACTAAAAAAAGGTTTTAGTGACATTGTGTTCTGATAGTTTTGTGTTATGTGTCACTGAATATATAAAACTGAACTAGTTTTTGTATTTAACATCTAAGTGTCACGGATTACTCACACCGACGTATCACTAATTTAGGCATCTGTAATTCCTGATACTAATCCTGTCTTCTAATCCTGAAGCCCTTTTCCCAGCCCTAGGTCACGCGGCACACCTCTTCTTCTCAAAAAATCAAAACCGTCGACTCCACACAATCCTCTCTGTCTCCCCATTTCTTCTCTTGTTGTGGTCGCGCTTGACTGCCGCCCACTGCCGGTAGTCCTCATCGTTGCGCCTTTGCCCAGGCGCCCAGCTCTGTTGATGAGCTCCACAAGTCGCCATGCCTCTGCCATCACCTTGGCTTGGTCCTAACCCCGCAGCTCAGCCCAACCCCCACCATGTCGATCCTCTGCTCATCAGCCCAGTCTCGGCTCTCGATTCAGGTTGGCTTTTGCCTTGATGTGATTCAGTTTTAGTGATAATGCATGCATTGACCTCCACCATGTTTCTTCTGTTGTTGTGGCTTTTGCCGGGAGTGAGATGTAGATTTTTGTTTGGGAAGAATGATGATAATATTCTAGGAAAATAGTTTTTTTTTTTTGTGAAGGTAAGTAATTGGTTTTATTTTTCTATGGCTACCTCACAATCTGTCAAAAAAGATCATTGAAATCAATTCGTACAAATAGTTAGGATTACATCACAATCTGTCAATAAAGATTATTTTCATCTTTTTCCAAAACAGTTATTTCACACTTTAAAATAAGGCATTTGTGTTGTAAGTGACCTCATTTTCGGCAAGCTATTTTCTCTCTTTCGAGTTTCGAATCGAAGAGAAGTTTATGTTGGAACATTTTGTTCCATACATCATTATTAGTGTTTTGATGATTAATGTCGATAAGCAAAACAAAACAACAAAAAGACGAAGCAAAGCATCGAAGGAAACGAAGTGCAGAAAGCTGGTTTTCTGCAAAGCTTAACGTACGTAAAACGTTCTATATAGCGTACGTAATGCATGGAGATTAACGTACATAAGCATGGATAGCTAACGTACGTAATAGAGTGTTCAGAGTTCAAACAAGAAGAACGTTGGAGGAGTCAAAGTCAGAAAGGTGGCAACAGATATATGACGTCAGCAATGACGTACACTTAACGTACATAATGGAGAAAATGATAAAGTACGTAACCCAAAATGACGAAACTCACTGAACTGATTTGTGAAGAGGCAAACGTACGTAACCTGTTGAGTTTAACGTACGTAACCAAGCTTACGTACGTAATATATAGAAGATAGCGTACGTAATGATGGATCTGGCAGCTAACGGCTAGTTTGGTTGATGAAGCCTATAAATACCATAATCTTGGTATTATTCACACAACAACTTCAAGCATTCTATACATTGATTAGAGATTCATATTGATATTATTGTTGTAATATTGAGCTTATATTGTTAGTTTGAGTGTTTATACATTCAACATTATACACGAGAGGTAAAAGAAAAGATACGATTGGATTCGGTGTTATTAGGATCAAGGATCCGGCATTATTAGAATCGCAATTGCTATCTTCGTGAGGTTTATTTAGTACCCATAGAAAGCTAGAGAGGTTGATTCCTTGTCCTACGGAAAGGAAAACGGTTTAACTTGGACCGACGCAAAGACAAGTACGAGTAGTTTATCACGGACCAATAGAAGACGTGATTGTAATGGTAATCCCTCGACCGATAGAAGAGATGAGAAGAGGTTTTTCTTTAGCCTATTGAAAAAGATACCGAGAGAGGACGTAGGCTTCGTTAATAACCGAACCTCTATAAATCCCTGTGTGCTGTATTTCCGCACTTATTATTTACGCTTCCGCAACATGGCGCAAATATCCGATCTCGTACCCAACAATTGGTATCGGAGCGGTACTCCAATACACGGCTTAACATCCGAGGAGTCGATCCAAATGGCACTTAAATTTGCTCAAAATGAAGATCTTGTGTCGAACCAATCTCCATTCTTCGACGGATCAAATTATATGAAATGGAAAAAGAAGATGTCAATCTTCATCCGGGCTTATGATATTGAACTTTGGAATAATTCAAAGCTAACGTACGTAATCGAGATTACATAGCGTACGTAACATGTGGAATTTTACGTACGTAATAAAAGTTTTATAACATATAGGAGAAAAAGAAAAATCGGGATTAACCGAAGAAAAGGAGAAAAGATGAAGCTGAAAAGAAAAATGAGAAGAATGGGATTAACCCTGAAAGGGGGAGAAAAATCGAAGAAAAGTCAAAAAGGAAGAAAAATGAGGAGACGTCGAATAGATGATGAAAAATGAAAAACGAGAAAAGAAAGAGAAAAGAAAAGGAGTCGAAAAAGAAATGGGAGATGAAACTAACAAAACGGAAAAAGTCAAAAACTTTGGTCTGTGTACATATACATATATTTGTATTTTTGCAGGTAGATCCCATTGACGAAGTGTTGTTTTGTAATCATCAAAAAGTGGGAGATTGTTGGAACATTTTGTTCCATGCATCATTATTAATGTTTTGATGATTAATGTCGATAAGCAAAACAAAACAACAAAAAGACGAAGCAAAGCATCGAAGGAAACGAAGTGCATAAAGTTGGTTTTCTGCAAAGCTTAACGTACGTAAAACGTTCTATATAGTGTACGTAATGCATGGAGATTAACGTACGTAAGCATGGATGGCTAACGTATGTAATGGAGTGTCCAGAGTTCAAACAAGAAGAACGTTGGAGGAGTCAAAGTCAGAAAGGTGGGAATAGATATATGACGTCAGCAATGATGTACACTTAAAGTACGTAATGGAGGAAATGATAACGTACGTAACCCAAAATGACAAAATTAACTGAACTGATTTGTGAAGAGGCTAACGTACGTAAACTGTCGAGTTTAACGTACGTAACCAAGCTTACGTACGTAATATAGAGAAGATAGCATACGTAATGATGGATCTGGCAGCTAACGGCTAGTTTGGTTGATGAAGCCTATAAATACCATAATCTTGGTATTATTCACACAACAACTTCAAGCATTCTATACATTGATTAGAGATTCATATTGATATTATTGTTGTAATATTGAGCTTATATTGTTAGTTTGAGTGTTTATACATTCAACATTATACACGAGAGGTAAAAGAAAAGATACGATTGGATTTGGTGTTATTAAGATCAAGGATCCGGCATTATTAGAATCGCAATCGCTATCTTCGTGAGGTTTATCTAGTACCCATAGAAAGCTAGAGAGGTTGATTCATTGTCCTACGAAAAGGAAAACGGTTTAACTTGGACTGACATAAAGACAAGTACGAGTGGTTTATCATGGACCAATAGAAGACGTGATTGTAATGGTAATCCCTCGACCGATAGAAGAGAGGAGAAGAGGTTTTTCTTTAGCCTATTGAAAAAAAATCGAGAGAGGACGTAGGCTTCGTTAATAGCCGAACCTCTATAAATCCTTGTGTGCTTTATTTCCACACTTATTATCTATGCTTCCACAACACGTCGTAAATATCCGATCCCATATCCAACAGTTTATGCTGTCATTTAGACAATGGATAGTTTTCTAGATGTGTGCCCTGTATAGCTTAAGTTATATTGTTAAAATTTTAATATATGAAGGGCAGATATCGGGGGTGGGGGGGGGGGGAATGGCAAAAAAATAGTAATCACAAAGTTGGATTTTCTAATTGCTTAGAAGAATCCAAACATCCCTTGTATAATATTTTCCGAATTGTCGAGAATGCTGATATGACCTATTCACCAGTTCTTTGTTTTGTGTGCTTATCATCAGATATGTGTTCTTTCCTGAGGAACCGAAGTTTGTTGTGAAGAATATGAAGACCTACAGAAATCGCATGAAAGAAGAGGGTGTTTATGGGGAAATCTTAGTGGTCCAGCAGAATTTAACTCCATTTGCTAAGGCATGCATAAGTGAAATATCGTCTAAGTTTCATTTTGAAGGTTTCCAGGTTATTGATTTGTATTTCCATCGGTGATAATTTTCTTGGTATTAATTGGTCACTAACCAAACAACAATAAAGAATTCGATGTGCTTCTTAGATCCATGTCTTCTCTAGTCACCTATTACGTTAATTTCGAGTTAAGCTGATCATGTACTCATATGTGACAAGTATTAAATTCACAGTGGTGTTTTTACTAATTTGGTGCATATTGTAGGTTAACCAGGTCATCAAAGAGCTAAAGTGGCTGAGCTATCCAGGTTTGGACGCCCTGTAAGTCCTTCCCGTGTTTCTTTTTCATTATTTGGCATTGGCTATTTCTATACTATTCCCTCTCCCCCACTCGCACACACATGATAGGTTGCTATTAAAATATTAAATAGATGGATGGGGAGCACATCTTTGAGAATTCAAATGATAAATATGATTCTTGGTTGTAAGTTGTTAAACGCGTGCTGAGATGTGGGGCACACATATGAAATCTGAAAACGTCTTTTAAGCCCAAAGGCGTGCAATGTTAATGAGGCGTGCGCGTGGGCGCGCCTTCCATCAGTGCCTTAGTACTCCTAAATTCGGTTACCAATATTCACTAATGGACTATAATAACATAATGAAGACCCAATTTAGGATAGATTCAAAATTTGGTTATATTCCTGCTTGATCCATTGAAAAAACTGCTTATTCCTTATGTTCAGATCATCCGTAACACACATACACTCACAAGAGTCAATATGTGTATTTTTCCGAGTTTCCTTTCATAGGATGTTAGACTCTTGTTTTGAGATTATATCCTAATGAAATACGTTGGCTGATTGAGTTTCGTGCATATTTCAGTTCTGTTTACATGAATTGGCAAATAAGAGAAGAATTTCTATTGATGGAGCTTCAAATTTGTTGGCGAACATTCTGTATTCTTATCGAGGAATGGGTTTGTCTGTTGGAACTATGATTGATGGCTGGGATGAACAGGCATAGGGGGTGTAGTTAGCAAATTAGCATTTTGTTGTCGCTTTTAAAAATTTACTCTTGTACTTGTGTGATTTGGTGTTAGGGTCATGGTCTCCACTATGTGGACAGTGAAGGTGGACGACTTAAAGGCACCATATTCTCAGTTGTCTCTGGTTCACCCTATGCTTATGGTGTTTTGGACAGCGGGTATGTTCTTCATGTTGCACTCCAGCTTTCATTTTGATGTTGTTAATGTGCCTTAAATTAGTGAGCGTCAAAGAAAATAGAGTAGGTCTCATGTGAAATTGGTCCATTGAAAGTTTAAAACTAAATTTTCCGAAAAAAAAAAGAATAGAAAACTCTAAAAAACTAACTGGAAATGAACTCTAAAAACATGAGGAAAAAAATGATGAGAAAACCTAAAAATAAAAAGACCCTAAAAAACTAAAAAAAATCGTAATAGGGATCTTTCGTAATTTTGGTTGGACACGGAGTTGAACTGGTGATCTATGATGGTGATTGTGGTTACGTGTTTTAGGGATCTTTCGTTTCTATTTTATTTAATATTAATAAATAGTTTTAGAAAAGTAATTGTTAAGTTTACAGAGTTTGAGCAAGTAGCAAGTATGGAGCCATTGCCTCTCCAATTCTGTTATCATCTTGCCAATTATAGGATAAATTTATTTTTCCTAGTAAATTTAATTTTTAGCATTTTTTACTTATCTCGTTGGGATATTGCACTTCTGAGAATGGGGAGAAAAATGGACCGCTAGTCCCAAGAGACATCCTCCATTTGACGAGGATGGCAACTCCTTACATTCGAATGCTAATTCTCGCCTATAGCGCATGTGACTCCATTGTTTGTGCCTATCTTCATGGTTGGGATGTCGGGATATATCTCTCTCCCTCCCTACAAATTAAATTTAAATTTCAGATATTTTTTGTGCAAATTTCTATTGTATAAGTGAATTTTGACTTGATCATACAGATTAAGAGATTTATTAGGTGAATTTTGTTTTGATTATTGTTTGAACATTTTGTTCCATACATAAAATAAAAGTGTTTTGATGATTAATGTTAATAAACAAAACAAAACAACAAAGAGACGAAGCGAAGAATCGAAGAAAACGAAGTTGCAAAAAGGCATTCTGGACATGCATAACGTACGTAACAGAGCGTGATTAACGTACGTAATGTAAGCAGATTAACGTACGTAACTTGAGGAGTTTAGCGTACGTAAACAAGTTCAAACCAAGTGAACGTTGGAAGAGTCAAAGTCAGAAAAGCATGCAACGGATATATGACGGCATCAGTGATGTAATCAAGTCTTAACGTACGTAACAAAGGAAATGATAGCGTACGTAACCAAAAATGACGAAACTCCTTGAACTGATTTGTGAAGAGGCTTACGTACGTAACCTATAGAGGTTAACGTACGAAACTGGACTTACATACGTAATGGAATGAATATAGCATACGTAATCAGTGCACAGCAAGCTAACGGCTAGTTTGATCATGGAGCCTATAAATACCATGGTTATGGTATTGTTTCAAGCACAACAACTCAAGCAAATGAGACATACATCTGAGAATCATATTGATACTATTGTTGTTGTAATATTGAGCTTACATTGAGTGATTAAGTGTTTATACATAAAATCATACACGAGTGGTAAAAGAAAAGATACAATTGGATTCGGTGTTATTAGGATCAAGGATCCGGTATTGTTAAAATCACAATCACTATCTTCGTGGGGTTTATCTAGTACCCATAGAAAGCTAGAGAGGTTGATTCCTTGTCCGACTAAAAGGAAAACAGTTTAACTTGGACCGTCGCAAAGACAAGTGCGAGTGGTTTATCAGGACCAATAGATGACGTGATTGTAACGGTTATCCCTTGACCGATAGAAGAGAGGCGTAGAGGTTTTTATCTTGATCCTATAGAAAAAGATACCGAGAGAGGACGTAGGATCGTTTATAGCCAAACCTCTATAAATCCTTGTGTGCTCTTAATTTCTGCACTTATTATTATTTACGCTTCTGCAAACGGCACAAATATCCGACCCCGGAAACCAACAATTGGTATCGCAGAGGTACTCCAATACGCGGCTTAACATCCGAGGAGAAAAGATCCAATGGCGTTTCAACTTGCTCCTGTCGAAGGCCTTGCTCTCAACCGACCACCATTCTTTGATGGCTCAAATTATTTGACATGGAAGAAAAAAATGTCGATCTTTATTCGTGCCTACGATATAGATATTTGGAAGATCATTTTCCTTGGCCCAAAAGTTCCTCTCAAATCCAACGGTACGCTCAAATCCTTCGAAGAATACAATGATGCCTATTGGAAAAATGACCATCTAAATTGTAAGGCTACACAACTCTTATTTTATGCCTTAAATCCGGAAGAGGTCAATAAAATCTCATCGTGTGAGAGTGCAAAAGAAATATGGAAAATTCTAGAAATCACACACGAAGGGACGACTCAAGTCAAGGAGACGAAGATCAATATGCTTCTCCATGACTACGAGTTATTCATCATGAAGGGTGACGAGTCCATCACCAATATGCTCGACTGATTCTTGGTCATCACAAATGGACTTGCTTCATTTGGTAAACCATTATCTAGTAGTGAAAAAGTCAAGAAAATTTTAAGATCACAACCTAGCGAATGGGACGGAACCGTGACCGCGATTATGGAATCCAAAGATCTCAACACACTCGATTTTAGTGCCCTCATTAGTTCGCTAACTAATTATGAGATCGTGTTAAAATCACGAAGTGTCAAGCCTAAGCCAAAAGAAAAATCGTTAGCCATGAAAGCTAGGATATCAAGAAAGAAGGAAGAAATCCCGGTGGAAGAAAGCGATGAAGAAATGGCATATTATGCCAAAAACATTAATAAATTCCAAACTTTATTAAACCGGAGGAAGAAGGATATCTCGAGCGAATCTAAGAAGTTCGACAAGTCTTGTCGACTATGTGGAAAATCAGGCCACTTCGCTAAGCATTGCCGATCTAAACCGAAAAAGGAGGTCCTCGTGGCAACCTGGAGCGATGAAGATGAAGACGACGAATTCATCAATCAAAATAATCTCGCTCTCATGGCCCGGAGTTCGTTCGACGACAGCGACGTCGAAAGCCAAGTAAGTACATCTTCACGTGATGAACTTTTTGATGCATTTGAGTTATTACATACGGATTTCCAAAATGCTTTATCCGAAATTAAATCCCTTAAGTCTAAAATTAAATCTTTGGAAATTGAAAATTCCAAAATTATCGAGAAGGGAAAATTTGTCGAAATCGATCATTCGAAATGCATTGAAAATGAGAATATTTTAAAGAATGATCTTTTAAAAGTTCAAGATGAACTTAAATCTTTGACGAAGAAATTCTCGTGCGGCAACGATAAATTTGAACAAATGTTATATGTTCAAAAATATACTTTAAATAAATAGGGGTTAGGATTCAAACCACGTTCGAAAAACGAATCCGTTAATTTCAAAATACCCCATTGCGAAAAGTGTTTGAAAATTGGGCATCACGTTTCTAATTGTAAAAGCCCACACCGGACGATAAAAATAAAGAAAATTTGGGTTCCTAAAGGAATAAATATTTCAAATATTATTTATGTCTCAAAACAAGAACCAACTATAGGTTGGATCCCCAAAAATTGATTTTTGTATTTTACTCAGGGGGAGTATATTTTTTTTAAGGAAATAATATTTTCAGGAGGAGTTTTACCCTTCTTGCATTTATTCATCATGCATATTTTATATTTTGGTATTATTTATTTCAATTGCTATTTTATGACTTTTTGATGAAAACAAAAAGGGGGAGAGAATGGAGAAGGAAAAAAGAAGTCGAAAAGAAGTCGAAAATGGGATTAACCATGAAAGGGGGAGAAAAAAAATCAAAAAATGAAAAGGAGAAGTCAAAAATGACAGAAAACGAACAATGTGGAGACGTCGAAAAGACGATGAAAATTTGAAAATGAGGAAAGAAAAGGAGAAAAGAAAAGAAGGAGTCGAAAAAGAAATGGGATAAGAAACTAACGAAATGGACAAAGTCGAAAACTTTGGTCTGTACACATATACATATATTTGTATTTTTGCAAGAAAATTCCATTGACGAAGTGTTGTTTTGTAATCATCAAAAATGGGGAGATTGTTGGAACATTTTGTTCCATACATAAATTAAAAGTGTTTTGATGATTAATGTTGATAAACAAAACAAAACAACAAAGAGACGAAGCCAAGAATCGAAGATAATGAATTTGCAAAAAGGCATTCTGGACATGCATAACGTACGTAACAGAGCATGATTAACGTACGTAATGTAAGCATATTAACGTACGTAACTTGAGAAGTTTAACGTACGTAAACAAGTTCAAACCAAGTGAACGTTGGAAGAGTCAAAGTCAGAAAAGCATGTAACGGATATATGACGTCATCAGTGATGTAATCAAGTCTTAACGTAAGTAACAAAGGAAATGATAGCGTACGTAACCAAAAATGACGAAACTCCCTGAACTGATTTGTGAAGAGGCTTACGTACGTAACCTATAGAGGTTAACGTATGTAACTGGACTTACGTACGTAATGGAATGAATATAGCGTACGTAATCAGTGCACAGCAAGCTAATGGCTAGTTTGATCATGGAGCCTATAAATACCATGGTTATGGTATTGTTTCAAGCACAACAACTCAAGCAAACGAGACATACATCTGAGAATCATATTGATACTATTGTTGTTGTAATATTGAGCTTACATTGAGTGATTAAGTGTTTATACACAAAATCATACACGAGTGGTAAAAGAAAAGATATGATTGGATTTGGTGTTATTAGGATCAAGGATCCGGCATTGTTAAAATCGTAGTCGCTATCTTCGTAAGGTTTATCTAGTACCCATAGAAAGCTAGAGAGGTTGATTCCTTGTCCTACTAAAAGGAAAACGGTTTAACTTGGACCGACGCAAAGACAAGTACGAGTGGTTTATCACGGACTAATAGAAGACGTGATTGTAATGGTTATCCCTCGATCGATAGAAGAGAGGCGTAGAGGTTTTTATCTTGATCCTATAGAAAAAGATACCGAGAGAGGACATAGGCTCGTTTATAGCTGAACCTCTATAAATCCTTGTGTGCTCTTAATTTTCGCACTTATTATTATTTACGCTTCCGCAAATGGCGCAAATATCCGACCCCGGAAACGAACAATTATATGAATTAGGGTCATTCTTAAATAATCTAAATTTATGTTTTATTCTTGAAAATTAATGATACGGTTGGACCAGCAAATAATGATCTGGGTAGTGTTAATATATCCTTCAATAGAATGGTGTGTGGTGAATTTTGATTTAGTAAAGTGGAGTGTGAATTATTTAGAGTCATGATAAGTTTCTGATTCGTGTTCCGTTTAGTGTTGTGTTTGTAGAAAATCATTCTACAAACACATGATATTTAAGATGGAAGCTTGGGGGAGTGTGTTTGTACCCCAACCAATCAACTACTTGGTGATTTTTGATGACGAAGCTCGGTCACATATTTCTTATGAAATAACAGTCGAAACTATAACTGTGTCGGTGCTGGAAAACTGAACTCGGGCAAGCCTGGGCTAGGCCAGTCAAGGCTGGTTCAGGTTTGGATCGAGCCGGAGTTGGGTCGGCCGATTATATTTTTTAAAAAAAAAAGGAGAATTTATTTAAATATCTCTTTTTTTATCATGTTCAGTGTTATCCTTGATATGAAATTATATTTCTATGCATGACATAATATTTTGATCTCGCATCATTGCTGTAAGTTCAAATTTTATACTCTGTAAGGTATATATATGTGTGTGTGTATATATATATATATATTGTTGCTACCCAAAATATTATCCGGAGATAGATATTGCTGGAATGGACAGGCAGCAAACAAAATTGCAAGAGCACGTCCGTGGGAATGGAAATAACACAAGATTTGCCGGGTTTGTTAGGCCCGGGCTTTAATGCTCTCGCGAGATGCTATTAATACGAATACGTTGGAGTACAAATATTAATGCAAGAATGCAATTACAATGAGTGTAAAAGATTCTAGTTATCTAGCTCTTGAGCGAAGCTCTGTGTGTTCTTGTTCTCGTTTCTGCCGACCGTCTTATGGGGTAAGAGGTCTCGAGAGTGAGAGAGAAATGTCTGAAGTGCACAGCGTTTCCAAGAGTAAGAAAGCTAACTGTGAAGTAGTCAGAAAGTCAAGCCCTTTTCCAAATGCAGGATGCCTTCTATTTATAGGAGATGAGATGCCTTTAATCCTGACGGGCGATCGCCTTTCTTGTACGTGGCTTGGTTGCCTTAAAGTCCGCGGCATGGGCTGGCAGACAACTGTGCAGTCCAATGAGAAGTCCGCATGCATCCTGAGTCGCTGTCCCGGGAGGTCCCACTTTGCACCTTTCGGCGGGTCTGTCGGTAGGTTAGCAGATGGTGACAGGGTGTGGTCAATGATCCATGTTCTGCAGCGCCTTTTCCGGATCTGCACGTGGGTCTCTGTCCCGAGCTTCGGCCTTCGCCGATTAGACGGATGCTGGCTTCGCGTGGCATGAAGCGGTTGTCCTTGGCCGGGCACCAGAGTCGATCGCCAGGTGCCAAGAGACGATCGCCTTAGATGTCGATCGCTCGGCACTTGGGTTTGATCTGGGGCCTTCGATCGGCAGGTCTGCCTTGGCTATTTGACTCTGGCTCGGTCGCCCGGGCTTTGTGCCGATCGCCTGTTGAGATGTATAAATATCGACACAACAATTGCCCCCCAGCTTGCTCCGATGTTGAAGACATGGGGTGAGGTGGTTCCACTGGTGATTGTTTTAAGATAATGACGGGCGAACCGATCGTTTGGCGTGCTATCTTCGGTCTTGTACCTGCAATCTTCAATTTTGCTGATCCCTCGTGGAAAGCTGATTGTTTCGTCATTGAGGAACCGTGCACGGTCGCGGAGTTCGATGGACCTACCTCCATGGCCGCGTCTTGTGCGCGAGCTACATTCCAACTGTAGGTTTGTCTCATGACTCATTTTATTGTGAGGGTTCTCCGTTAGGCTGCGCCCGCCTCGTATTTAAACGAAGGGCGTACGGTCTCGGTCTGGAGGAGTCCTTGCGCGGGGCGTCGTCGGATTAATTGACTCCACGTCCGCGGCTTGTTAGCACTTTTCTACCTCAGATCATAATGGTAGATGGCAATCCTCGACGGTATACGTTGTGACGGGGGTAGGGACGCGTCGCATTGTCCGGGTCCACCAAGTTAGATGATGAACCTTTGAGGGTGGGCGAGCGTGTCCACTTATTTGTTTGGAGGGTCCTTCGGCTACGCCCGCCTCGAATTTAAACGAATGGCGAGCGATCGCAACCCAAAGGAACCTTGCATGGCCGAAGCAGTCGGTTCCATCGACCACCAGGACCATGGCTGCACTCTTTTACCTCGGATCGTCAGGTTAGATGGCGATCCTCGATGGTATACGTTGTGCGGGGGAGGCGATCTCGTGCCTTAGTCCATCAAGTTAGATGATGAACGGTAGATCGCGAGCGAGTCCTCCATTATTGGAGATGTTGCTTGATTCTGGCGATCGGGCTGGAAGACTGATGATCGTCGTTCGATCGCCGATCGCGCTGCTCAAAGGTGAAAAAGTAACCTCTGCCTGGCCAGAAAGTCTGCGGCCTTGGCACGGAAGATTGCGTAGGTCAGGGGGATGTCCTTCGTAAGATGCCTGAACATAGGCGAAAGACCATCGAATCCCCCTAGGACCGAGTAGAGGGCGATCTCGTCGCTCACGAGCTCGCCGTTGAGGATTATCTCATCCACCCGGTCGATGTAGTCTGCATCGGACTCATCTTCCCCCTACCTGATTTTCATCATGCGGTGGGGGCCTTCTGGTCGAGCGACCTTGGTGGCGAAGTACGACGTGAAGTCATTCGACAGTTGTTCAAAGGAACTGATGGATCGTGGTGGCAATGAGACGTACCACCTATGGGCCAGGTCGCCCAGCGTTAGCAGGAACATTCGGCACTTGGTCGCGTCTGATGCCCCGCACCCGGTCATGTAGATTCGGAACTTGCTCATGTGAGTCTCGGGGTCCGACCTCCCCTCGTACAAAGGTGTTTGAGGAGGAGTGATCTTTGGCTGCACGAGGGCGATCTCGATGTGGATCGCGAGTGGCTCGCTCGGCCCAGCGATCTTTCTCTTGGTACCTGCCCCAGATTCCAGGAGCGCCTTCATGTCATCGAGCTGGCGTTGCATTGCGGCCATCGCCAAATCTTGGTTGCTCGTGGTTTGGCTTTTGGAGCGGGAGCCGAGGCGATCATGTACCGATCTCCTGACTTCGTGGTAGGCGATTAGGTCGTCGCCGCCGATCTCGGTTCTTCGGCGAGGAGGAGCCAGATGGTTGGCCTGTCTTCTGGGAGTTGGGTATGCCGAACTCCTGGTGACGGATTTGGGCTCCGTCGTCTCATGGCTGGGGCCAGAATGCCCCGTTCGCCAAGATGGGTCGCTGCCTAAGCGGCTGAAAACGGAATTGTCCCGCCTCACGAGTGCTTCTGCTCGTGAGTCGGGGCTTCCTGCGATCGCTCATCAAGTAACCCCTTGAGCTTCCGCTTGCCCGCGCGGCGGATGGCCGATGGGGTAATTGCGGGCGCGTCGAATGCTCTCCGTCGCTCCCTTAGGATGGCCATAGCCTCCTCGATTTGTTCCGTGAATTAGAACTCGTCGAGCGAAAGGCTAGGGCCGCCCCTCGGGTGCCGGATCGAGAGTCTTGCGTCGCCGCGGTTGCCCTCCGCCGTAGGTTAGGGCTCGGATTGAGTCGGAATAAGGTGTCCGACGGATCGGAGAGCGGCCCTCTTCGATGTGGAGGCAGACGTCATTATTCTGAAGGCTTTTCTTTGAAGAACAGTGAGTGTTTCTTCAAGTATATGCCCCGGAGAACAGTGAGTGTTCTTCGAGACGGTCGGAATGAAAATGAAGGTTTAGATCCCCTTCCTCTAGCACCAATTGTTGCTACGCAAAATATTATCTGGAGATAGATATTGCTGGAATGGATGGGCAGCAAACAAAATTGCGAGAGCACGTCCGTGGGAATGGAAATAACACAAGATTTGTCGGGTTTGTTAGGCCCGGGCTTGAATGCTCTCGCGAGATGTTATTAATACGAATACGTTGGAGTACAAATATTAATGTAAGAATGCAATTACAATTAGTGTAAAAGATCCTAGTTATCTAGCTCTTGAGCGAAGCTCTGTGTGTTCTTGTTCTCGTTTCTGCCGACCGTCTTATGGGGTAAGAGGTCTCGAGAGTGAGAGAGAAATGTCTGAAGTGTATAGCGTTGCCAAGATTAAGAAAGCCAACTGTGAAGTAGTCAGAAAGCCAAGCCCTTTTCCAAATGCAGGATGCCTTCTATTTATAGGAGATGAGATGCCCTTAATCCTGACGGGCGATCGCCTTTCTTGTAAGTGGACTGGTTGCCTTAAAGTCCGCGGCATGGGCTGGCAGACAACTGTGCGGTCCAATGAGAAGTCCACACGTGTCCTGAGTCGCTGTCCCGGGAGGTCCCACTTTGCAGCTTTCGACGGGTCTGTCGGTAGGTGAGCAGATGGTGACAGGTTGTGGTCAATGATCCATGTTCTGCGGCGCCTTTTCCAAATATGCACGTGGGTCTCTTTCCCGAGCTTCGGCCTTCGCCCATTAGACGGATGTTGGCTTCGCGTGGCATGAAGCGGTCGTCCTTCATAGCAAAACAAGATGCCCTCTCTCACTTCTGATCCCTTTTCCCACATCGAGCACCACAAAATCAACAGAAACATGAAGACCCCTTACATTAACTATGACATCCTCAACAACCCCTCGAGGGTAACTAATAGAACCATCAGCTAGCTCTATTTTCATGTTTGTGGGTTTAATTTCTCGGGTTCCCAACTTCTCAAAAACGGCATAAGGCATTAAATTAATAGCCTCCCCTAAGTCTAACATCCCGCAAACATCAACACCATACCAAAATCAATGCTTACAGTAAAGCTACCTGGATCACCTTGCTTGGCATCTGGTGTGGGCCAACTGCATTGAGTGGTGCAGTCTTGATCGACGATTGTAGGTACTTGATGGCACTTACACTCTAGCTCCTCCATTTAGGTCCCGGGACATGTTCTGTGATAACCGACACAGCATGAGCCTATCTTGGTTGACTCGGAATCTTTCCTATCTGTTGCGGCTGCTGCATTTGATTCACTGTTCCAGAAATTTGTCCCATTGTACTTTCGAGATGTCTAATGGTGGCATCTTGAGCTTCTCTGGATTGCTTTCTTTCTTGCATGAAAGTACTCATATTGTCCTCGAACGAATATTTCTGGAGTGGTGCAGCTTGGCTTAGGAGTTGTTGATGAGGCTGCTGAAATTGGTTCTGTTGATGATAAAATGGCTGCTGGTTTTGGTAGAACTGCTGCTGAGGTAGATAGTACTGCTGTTGAGATGGATAGAATTGCTTCATGCGATGGGATTGCATGTTTTGACTCGATCATTGCCCTTGATTCTGGTTCCTCCTCCTAGAGTTGAATAGATCTTTCCACCCAGAATTCTGTGGTTGACTCTAATCAAGCTGCTGGCAGGATGGATAACCTTAGACTGCATAAACTTCAGCTCCTACTTCATACATCATTTCTCCCATCCTATGGAACCTAGTGTCCCATCTCTCCACAGATGTCACAGAACTCGGCCGCCAGCTCTTTCTTTGAAGGAGCATCCGTTTTACTCATTTTTAGCTCCTGTAAATCCTTCATCATAGTGGCCAAGTACCTGGAACGGAGTTTTTCATCCAAAAAAGTCCATTTCAGGTTAACAAAATATCGTGATGCTAGTGTGCGGTTGCATGATAGCCTGTCAACCACTTGTCCCAGGTTCGAGGGTACCTTGAATGGCGGCGTCGCTTAGAACCATTGGATCTATGGTTTTCAATAGGGGTCTCGCTATTCACGCTCGTTAGATTAATGATGTGTCACTTATCGAGCCAAGGTGCCCTATAAATACAGCATTCAGGATTTATTTTTCACTTTCACTTCCCTTGCAACTGTAATATATCTCTTTCTATTCCCTCAAGGATCGGCCTTCGCGTTGCAGATATCCATCCTATTCGAAATCGTAAATAACATGGCGCGCGAAGATTGCCCAACAACTCGGTCATCCCCGGCACCTCATAATTCTCAGGTTCACGAGGATAGGATTGACAAGCGGGAGCGCCAGCATCGTAGATTAAACCCTCAAGGCAGACCCAGTTCTGCCGGTATTCACATACGGGATCCCAGTCCTGGGGACCAATCAAAGAAATCCAACTTCGACCACAACAGGTCGAAGGAACCTACTAAAGTTTGAAACAGGTCTGATCATCCGCAATCGAGGGTTCTCTATCCTATACCAACATGGAAGGATCAAGAAAATCCTCCACGGTACACCACAACATTAAAATCGGACATTTGCAATGGTGAAAGTACAGTACAAGTGAAAGTAGGCGTTGTAACTTTCAGACATGATACATCTTCGTATTTTGGTCATAGCCCTCACATCCGACATCTGATTGAGACAATTCAAGTGCATTTGGAAAGCTAAAATGCAGTACTACAACCAAGACCAAATTCGGAAGTTTTGGAGCCCTTATGCTGCTATAAAGACAACATCATATTATTTATAACCTTTATTTCTTATTTTCAAAATATAAGTCTTGTTCTTTGATTCATGTCCCTTAAAAATGTGTTGACTCCCTAACTTATGGGTTGATTAGTCATTGGTTAGACCTTAAGGTAATTGAATGTTACATTTTCTAATTTATGAGTCTTTATAGAAAATTACTAGAAAGTTTTATTCTTATATATTTATATTATAATAGTTGTAGGATCTTTAGATATAAACAGCTCTCATATTCATTTGTAAGGGACACCTAAGATATATGAAATTTGAGTGTGTTTGTGTTAACAACCCTTTGTGAGTTCCTTCTGATGATGTTGAGTGTGTCTTCAAAACACTATTTGTCTGATTCAATTACTAATCAATTTTCAAAATTCTTGTTTGAATTCCACCCCTTCCGGGTTGATACGGCAAGCCGCGTAGAGGTTTATAAGTAAAACAATTTTTGCTTATATTGGAAACATCTCGTGATCTTTATCCATCTAGCAGTGTCGATTAACAAGGCGTGTTGTGTGGAGACCGCATCAGCGAGTAATCGTTTTTCTGTTAAATATTCCATGATATACAATTGACTTTGTGATGAACATATAAGACATGAATGAGTAAATGACATAATACCCTTATCAATTCATGGTCCAAGACTACAGATCTTGTTACATCCGTGGGTGCCGAGCAATCCGCCACCGCGCCGCCATCGGCCTGCTCCGTCGAACACTGCTGATCAATGTAGCAACCCTCGAGGATATATGTTACATGACATATTATTAGTATATAGTTCAAAATTTCAATTTCTATTTCTATTTCAGTTACAATTTTTAACTATGATTTAGGTTTAATTTTTATTTATGTTGTAACTATGATATTATTGATTAATGCAGTTTAAATTTATTTTATATATACATTCAAGTAGAGGATTTTCATTACATTATAAACTGACTACATGTTTAATTAGTTATAACTACTTTGGTTTCTACTCGTTAAAACCGACTAATTTAACAATTTTAAAAAGTAGCCAAAAACCTTAAAATTTTGGTTTTTCTTTTTACTATTAGGCCTATTTCATTCCTTACAAGGAATGAGTGTAGTTCTCTACCTAATCATTAATTAGTTCTCCTCTCTTAATCATTATTTGCAGCGGCATAATCTCTCACGTTCTATAATTAATTAATTTCAAAATTTAAAAACCTTATTTCTGTTTAACTTTCTCATTAAATCATGTTCTACTTTCCACCCACATTATCCTCTTTCTGTTGTACATTCATTTTTTTCTCGTACTATCAATCAACAATCGTTCCAATCTTAATCAAGGTGTTGAACTTTCACTATGAGCATTATTTAATTAGCATCCAACGTTATTTTTTTTTTATGAAACAACAAAAGGGAAAGCAAGGCTAGAGCTTTGGTAATGCCATCACCTAAGCCAAACAAACCCAAAAAATTATTATAACCATGAAGCTAGAATGAAGCTAGCAAAATACACCATTAGTATGTCAAGATTACAAAACACCTCTAGGATAAATACACCGGTCTATCCAAGAAAAGGATTTATCACTTTTGCACCTATTCTTAATCCAAAAAATGGCAAAGTCTGAATTCTTAATAGAACAGAATTGCGATTTGCAGCCTGCTGGGGGCTGGAAATTAGATGATTTCTAAGCTTCCATAGCACCGAAAAGAAAACATAAATTCCTCCATTGAATGGTTTCCGAGAATTAACCGAAAGCTGCAAAGAGTCTATCCATGAAAAAATATCATTGAAGCCCTCAAGAGAAGAGGTCTCAAAGTGCCACCATTTACAAATATCCCAAACCACCGAACTCCAAAATAAACATAACCAAAAAAGGTGTTCTTCACCCTCGAAACAGCCACCACGATGTAATACCCGAGATTTCTGATATGTAATTGAACCTTGTGATATTGTAATTGTTGCATTTTGATCTGAATATTATTCTCCGTATTTCATGATCCGGTGTTGTTAAGCGCATGATTTCATGAATGTGATCTAAATTGGGATTCTGCGCATGTAGCGCACGCTATCGAGTATATGTAGCGTACGCTAATTTGGATCCGTAGCGCACGCTATGTATGAACCTTAGCGCACGCTACATGTAGTCAGCATGATTGAGATAGGGCGGTAGGTGAGATCGGCTGCGGATCTCGGTCGGATTATGTCGGGATGAACCTGGACGGCTTTCGGGAAAAAGCCAAGTCAACGCGGTAGCGCACGCTACTGATATAAGGATAGCGCATGCTAAATACTGAGTATAGTGAAGTCAGTAAGCCGTTAGCGCACGTTATGAATATGGACTAGCGCGCGCTAATAACCACTTTCTATAAATAGGACATCATCTTTTTTCGTATTTTCAGCCTTTTCACTTCCCACATCCGAATCCTTGGACTTAGAGAGTCACTCTCTTCATCCTAAACCCTTCATATCAGCATTCTAGCTCGAGTCGAAGATTGTAGATCATTGGAGATTGGTGTTCAAGCCTTCGGCGTTGGATTGCTTCGAGGTCCTCCTTGTTCTTCACTACTTTGAGGTAGGTGATTCTTCACCAATATTAAGTACTATTATGAAGGACGTTTTGATCATGATTTGGGACTATCTAGTCAGTTAAATACGTATGTAGTCAAACATCATGTGTTAGAAGGATATTTGCGATGTTTCGGTACTTCTTCATCATATAAACCGTTGAACCTTTTTAGTGTTTGAACTCCTAAGC
Organism: Orobanche coerulescens; assembly: GCA_033398695.1. Classification (NCBI taxonomy): domain Eukaryota; kingdom Viridiplantae; phylum Streptophyta; class Magnoliopsida; order Lamiales; family Orobanchaceae; genus Orobanche; species Orobanche coerulescens. Next base: position 133,377,093 of record CM065817.1, read on the forward strand.
TTATTCATGTATCTTCAAAACCGATTATGACCAGTATATGGAGATTACCAAGTTCTTATGTCCTTACATAAAGGAATCATACGTTTTGGGACTTGGAATGGATTGAACTTAGGATATTTTCTTGAAGATCAAGATTAATTATGGTGTTGTAATGATGATACGTATCCTTGTGTCTCGTAGTCATTTAATACGTAAAGATCTTTCACAAACCGTATGAGCATGATATGCATGGTGATGGCATGTATTAACACTGAATATTTCATGAGTTTCATCACTTTCAGCTCAAGTTTTACGCCTGAGTAAATCGCCATGTACGCTTAAGCGCACGCTAAGATAGGCATATTAACGTGCGCTATCGGGAATGAGTAACGTACGCTACGTTTGGTACGTAACGTACGTTATGTCATCAGGCAGGACAGTCGGCTGATCAGAGAGGACTGTCAGTACACAGCTAGCGTACGCTAAACTTGGTTATTTGCGTACGTTTTAGCGCACGTTACGTAGAGTACGTAGCGCACACTAAGTAGTTCAGGCAGAATTCATTTTTAGAGCTTGCGGCCGTAAACCGGATTGTTAGACATTCGTACGACTTGAGAGGAATTCTTTATTATTTCTTAGAGCCTTGCATAGGGGACGATCGAGGGGCGGTGGCATACGGACGCGTGTCATTTGTTGGAGTATTTCATTCTTGCCATTTTCGAGGCAAGTATCATATGTTGAGTTGGTTTATATTGAAACTTTGATCATGCATATGGTTTTGTTCATGTTGTCGAGTACGAGATTAATTTCTTTGATTTCTTGTGGTATTCGTGGTTAATTGTTCGTATAAATGGACATATTGAAATGCATATATGTATGCACGATTGCATGGTTTATATTGTAAATGATCTGAAGGGAGTCATGAGGATCTATGCTGAGGGCGCTGGATCGAATGTCCACCATGCGTTGGTCCGACGGGATCATCATGGGGATCTATGCTGATCGTTGGACGGGTTTTCCACCATGCGTTGGTGCGACGGGATCATCATGGGGATCTATACCAAGGGCGCTGGATCGCTGGATTACCCTGTATTGTGTTGATGGAATCGTGAGGATTCACATCGTTGGATTCCGATGACGGAAGTCCGTTTTGCATGTTTTATGATGCACTGATGATTTATGTATTATGATACTTGTACTAGCATTGTTTTGCTAACCCCTTCGAGGGTGGACATTGTTTTGATGTTCAGGTAGCCGAGGAGCGGGGAGGCAACCACAGTACCGACATGACGATGAAATGGCTCAGTGATGTGGTTGAGGTTTATTGTTATTGTGAATTGTCTTCTTGGTTCACTTTAGTACTCGAGTATGTGTGTTTTAATAATGTCATTTTCGATATGGTTGTATAAGTTAACTCATTGGATCTGTTGAATCAGTTCTGTATTTTGAACTTCAGTTGTACGGTTGGATTATATTTACATTTATTTTATTTAGCCTTGTAAATCTTTACTTAAAGGGTTTACGGCGCTGTAATTATTCCGAATATCTCTGGGTGTTACAGAATATGGTATCGGAGCTAAGATTCATGGATATCTTGGCAGTCGGGTTAGTTGGGTCTGTTTACGTTATTTGATTATTGGTCGTTTGTAACATCACTGCTGAGCCAGCATCGTCGTGTGGACCGTGGTTGTAAGTCTCTTAATCCCAAATACTACCGTTTTATTTAATTCCTGTTTTGTGAATATTGACGGATTGACGGATTTTCTTTTAGAAAGTTTGCCCTGGATATTGAGTATTTGTGTTTACAGTATGTTGAGGGGAGGTCGTGGACATGGACGTGGTCGTGGACGCGGACGTGGAAATGTGATACAGGAGGATTCGGCGTCTACCCCAGAGATTTCTGCTAGTCGAACCGATTCCCATTCTGGAGGACAGCAGGGATCAGCTAATAATAATGCAGATCCTAATGTGCCGGGAGTGCTTCAACAGGTGGTTGCTCAGATAAACCAGTTTGCTCAAGTTGTTGATCGCATGCAGACGGCGATGGGACAGCAGCATAACGAGGATAATCGGGGGGACAAATGGCTTACTGAAGTGGTCAAATTGCACCCTCCGAAATTTGACGGTTCTGCTGAGACGCTTTCTTGGGATCATTGGCTGAAGGAGTTAGAGAAGATCTTTGCAGGGATTAACTGTCCCAACGACAGGAAGGTTCCGGTCGCCCAGTATCTTCTGACAGGGGAGGCTTTCGACTGGTGGGAGACCATTCGACCTGAGGAGCATAATGTTGACTGGATGGAGTTTAAATTAATGATGTAAGCATAGTATTGTCCTCGCCCAATTAGAGAGGCCCGAGTCCGGGAGTTTTTCTCACCACAAAATTCAGAGGCATCTGTGACAGACGTGATTAAGACTTTTAATCACCAGCTGACTTATGTGCGCCATTTGGTCAGAACCGAGGCGGAGAGGATTTTTCATTTCGACATGCGGATGAAGCCGAAGATTCAGCAGTATATGTCCGAATTTGAATGTACCACCTTGCGACAGTATCAGGACAAAGCATTGGCCTATGATATGAAAGAGGCGGCAGTAGAGAAGTCAACGGAAGCAAAGAAGTAGAAAGTGGATGGCAACTTCATGGAAAATAAGAGTAGTGGGCCCCGCAGGGGCCAGTCCTCGTTTCATTCATCCAGGAGGCCTCCGCATCCTTCTCGAGGTGGAAAGAAGTTCCGGGCAGCACCAACCGTTTCAGACGCAGGGAAGAAATGTTATAACTGTGGCAGAGCGGGGCATGTTCGACGTGACTGTTTCGCTACTTGTGACTGCTTCAGTGTGGACAGGAAGGGCATCGCGCAACATTTTGTGGAAATGCGACTCGATCTTTTGGTACTCGCATTCTGTACCGATTCGAAGGACACTAGTAAACCAGACGCAAAGCGGTTTCCAGCAGCAGAATGTTGGGAAAAGAGAGGCATCCAGCGCTGGGTCCGTTCCTCCGCGTATTTACGAGATGAAGAAGTCAGACGATCAGAACACGGCTGTTGCATCAGGTACGATTCAGATCCTTTTGCAACCAGTTAGTGTCTTATTCGATTCAGGAGCTATGCATTCTTTTATATCTTTGAACTGTGTTAATCGTTTGAAAATCTCGTGCTTGTATGATTGGGAACCTTATGTTGTGGGATTACCGAGCGGAGAGAAAATTGTGGGAACCCTAGAAGCTAGAGATTTTCCAGTGTCTATAGGAGGGAGAGATTGGCCATCAAATCTTATTGTAGTTGACATACATGGTGACGACTTAATTCTCGGAGACGATTGGCTCAACCGTTATGGAGCTATTCTGCACTACCGAAAGAGAGTCATTTCTATCATTGCTGATGACGGATATGAACACTTATTCAGAGGATGGAGACCGGGAAGCTCGGGAAAATTGATCAAAGCAATGAAAGCCGTGAAATTACTGAAGCAGGGATGTCATGGACTGTGGTGCTATGCCATGAGGAAAGAGGAAGGAGTAAAGCTCTCATCTATTCCAGTTGTGAATGAATTCTCAGATGTATTTCCTCACGAACTACCTGGGTTACCTCCGCAGAGAGAAGTGGAGTTCACTATCGAATTAGAGCCTGGAGCCGCTCCTATTTCCAGAGCACCATACCGCATGGCGCCAACCGAGATGTATGAACTAAAGAAGCAACTGGAGGAATTATTACAGAAGGGTTATATTCAACCTAGCGTTTCTCCTTGGGGAGCGCCCGTTCTCTTTGTCCGGAAGAAAGACAGATCCCTCTGATTATGTATTGATTACAGGGAGCTCAACAAAGTGACAATCAAGAATAAGTATCCTATACCTCGTATCGACGACTTGTTTGATCAACTGCAAGGGGCAAGGGTATTCTCGAAGATTGACTTGCGATCAGGATACCATCAGTTGAGAATTAAGGAATTGGATATACCGAAGTCTGCTTTCAGATCCCGGTACGGGCATTATGAATTTATAGTGATGCCATTTGGACTTACCAATGCTCCTGCGGTATTCATGCAATTGATGAATCGGGTATTCTTAGAATACTTGGATAAATTTGTGGTCGTCTTCATCGATGACATCTTGATATATTCGAAAGACACAGAGGAGCATGTCGAGCATTTGCGTGTGGTTTTGAGAACCTTGAGGAAGGAACAGCTGTATGCAAAGCTTTCCAAATGTGAGTTCTGGCTTAGGGAAGTAACTTTCCTTGGGCATGTGATATCAGCTGACGGAGTTCAGGTGGACCCGAAGAAAGTCGAAGCAATCTTGGACTGGGAAGCTCCTAATAACGTGAAAGAAGTCCGGAGTTTCTTGGAACTTGCTGGATATTATCGCCATTTGGTAGAGGGATTTTCCAAAATTGCTCGTCCGCTCACTAAGCTATTACAGAAAACTCAAAAGTTCACATGGGATGAGAAATGCCAGGCTGGTTTTGACGAACTTTAGAGGAGACTGACGACAGCACCTATATTAGCGTTACCAGATGGGACTGATGGATTCGTGGTATACAGCGACGCTTCAAATCAGGGTTTGGGATGTGTGTTGATGCAAAAGGATAAGGTGATTGCCTATGCTTCTCGGCAGTTGAAACCGTACGAAGTTAATTACCCGACTCACGATCTGGAGCTAGCAGTTGTGGTCTTTGCCTTGAAAATTTGGCGACATTATTTGTACGGCACTCATTGTCAGATCTTTACAGATCATAAGAGCCTCAATTACATTTTCAGTCAGAAGGAATTAAACATGAGATAAAGAAGGTGGCTGGAATTGATCAAGGATTATGACCTGGAAATTCTCTATCATCCGGGTAAAGCAAACGTAGTAGCTGATGCATTGAGCTGTAAACATGTTTCTCTTCTAGTGTTGGAAGCGCTTACATCCCAAACCAGCATTCAACGAGAACTGATCCGTGAAGGGATTGAAGTATGGGCACCAGGAATCCAAGGGCAACTATATGTGATGGAACTAACTTCACCACTAGTCGAGAAAATCAAATCTAAGCAGTTGAACGATTCTCTGATCCTTCGGTTATGTGACGAAGTAAAGAAAGGAAAGGCCCCAGGATTCGTGATACAAGATGATGGAGTTCTGAGATTTCAGAGTCGACTTTGCGTTCCCGATGTTGATGATTTGAGACGGACAATTCTGAAGGAAGCTCATAGCGTGCCTTATTCTATTCACCCAGGCAGCAGTAAGATGTATAAGGATCTAAAACAAAACTTCTGGTGGGGGAATATGAAGAAGGACGTAGCAGAATACGTTTCGAAGTGTTTGACTTGTCAGCAGGTTAAGATTGAACATCAGCGACCTGCCGGAATGTTAAAGCCACTTTCGATCCCTGAGTGGAAGTGGGAGGATATCTCGATGGATTTTATCACCAGTATGCCAAGGACCAAGACGGGAATGAACATGATTTGGGTTGTAGTTGATCGACTAACCAAGTCGGATCATTTCCTAGGAATTAAAGATACTTGGGGACCCGAGAGATTGGCGCGAGTATTTATTGCAGAGATAGTCAGATTACATGGGACACCGAAGACCATTATTTCAGATCGAGATGGTCATTTCGTGTCGCACTTCTGGAAGGCAGTTCATAGGGCTTTGGGGACCGAGCTAAACTTTAGCACGGCTTATCATCCTCATATGGACGGTCAGTCTGAAAGGACTATACAAACGGTAGAAGACATGCTTAGAGCTTGTGCTTTGGATTGGTCAATTGATTGGGAAGTTCATTTGCCATTGATTGAATTCACCTACAATAATAGTTGGCATGCTTCTATTAAGATGGCACCATTTGAAGCTTTGTACGGGAGAAGATGCCGATCACCCCTGTGCTGGGATGATTCTTCGGACTTGATCAGGACGGAACCAGAATTGATAGTTCAGACTCAAGAGAAGATAGCTTTGATTCGGGAAAGACTGTTGACTGCCCAGAGCCGACAGAAGTCTTATGTAGACGTGCATCGTCGCCCTCTAGAGTGTGACATTGGGGACCACATACTATTGAAGGTGTCTCCTACACATGGAATTTTCCATTTTGGGAGGAAAGGCAAGCTAAGTCCGAGATATATCGGACCATTCGAGATCCTCGAGAGAGTTGGGGATTTAGCATACAGGTTGGCCTTACCGCCATCGCTGAGTCACATTCACAATGTGTTTCACGTATCCCAACTGCGGAGGTATGTACCGGATCCCAGTCATATCATTGAGTTCGATGAGATCGAGATAGCGAATGACGGCACCTTCGAAGAGAGACCAATCAAGATACTTGAGAGTCGGATCAAACAATTGAGGAATAAACCAATACACTTGGTTAAAGTACAATGGTCACGACATGGAGTTGAAGAGGCCACTTGGGAAACGGAGGACAGTGTGAAGACTAGATATCCATAGTTGTTTTCATCTTAAGTTTCGGGACGAAACTTCTTTTTAGGGAGGAAGGATGTAATACCCGAGATTTCTGATATGTAATTGAACCTTGTGATATTGTAATTGTTGCATTTTATCTGAATATTATTCTCCGTATTTCATGACCCGGTGTTGTTAAGCGCATGATTTCATGAATGTGATCTAAATTGTGATTCTGCGCATGTAGCGCACTCTATCGACTATATGTAGCGTACGCTAATTTGGATCTGTAGCGCACGCTATGTATGAACCTTAGCGCGCGCTACACGTAGTCAGCATGATTGAGATAGGGCGGTAGGTGAGATCGGCTATGGATCTCGGTTGGATTATGTCGGGATGAACCTGGACGGCTTTCGGGAAAAATCTAAGTCAACGCGGTAGCGCACGCTACTGATATGAGGATAGCGCACGCTAAATGTTGAGTATAGTGAAGTCAGTAAGCCATTAGCGCACGCTATGAATATGGACTAGCGCGCGCTAATAACCACTTTCTATAAATAGGACAGCATCTTTTTTCGTATTTTCAGCCTTTTCTCTTCCCACATCCGAATCCTCTCTCTTCATCCTAAACCCTTCATATCAGCATCCTATCTCGAGTCGAAGATTGTAGATCATTGGAGATTGATGTTCAAGCCTTCGGCATTGGATTGCTTCGAGTTCCTCCTTGTTCTTCACTACTTTGAGGTAGGTGATTCTTCACCAATATTAAGTACTATTATGAAGGACGTTTTGATCATGATTTGGGACTATCTAGTCAGTTAAATACGTATGTAGTCAAACATCATGTGTTAGAAGGATATTTGCGATGTTTCGGTACTTCTTCATCATATAAACCGTTGAACCTTTTTAGTGTTTGAACTCCTAAGCTTATTCATGTATCTTCAAAACCGATTATGACCAGTATATGGAGATTACCAAGTTCTTATGTCCTTACATAAAGGAATCATACGTTTTGGGACTTGGAATGGATTGAACTTAGGATATTTTCTTGAAGATCAAGATGAATTATGGTGTTGTAATGATGATACGTATCCTTGTGTCTCGTAGTCATTTAATACGTAAAGATCTTTCACAAACCGTATGAGCATGATATGCATGGTGATGGCATGTATTAACACTGAATATTTCATGAGTTTCATCACTTTTAGCTCAAGTTTTACGCCGTAGTAAGCGCCATGCACTGATTAGCGCACGCTAAGATAGGCATATTAACGTGCGCTATCGGGAATGAGTAACGACGCTACGTTTGGTACGTAACGTCACGTTATGTCATCAGGCAGCGATCGGCCGATCGAGAGGATCACAAGATACTACTAGCGTACGCTAAACTTGGTTATTTGCGTACGTTTTAGCGCACGTTACGTAGAGTACGTAGCGCACACTAAGTAGTTCAGGCAGAATTCATTTTTAGAGCTTGCGGCTGTAAACCGGATTGTTAGACATTCGTACGACTTGAGAGGAATTCTTTATTATTTCTTAAGTCCGAGCCTTGCATAGGGGACGATCGAGGGGCGGTGGCATACGGACACGTGTCATTTGTTGGAGTATTTCATTCTTGCCATTTTCGAGGCAAGTATCATATGTTGAGTTGGTTTATATTGAAACTTTGATCATGCATATGGTTTTGTTCATGTTGTCGAGTACGAGATTAATTTATTTGATTTCTTGTGGTATTCGTGGTTAATTGTTCGTATGAATGGACATATTGAAATGCATATATGTATGCACGATTGCATGGTTTATATTGTAAATGATCCGAAGGGGGTCATGAGAATCTATGCTGAGGGCGCTGGATCGAATGTCCACCATGCGTTGGTCCGACGGGATCATCATGGGGATCTATGTTGAGGGCGCTGGATCGTTGGATGGGTTTTCCACCATGCGTTGGTCCGACGGGATCATCATGGGGATCTATACCAAGGGCGCTGGATCGCTGGATTACCCTGTATTGTGTTGATGGAATCGTGAGGATTCACATCGTTGGATTCCGATGACGGAAGTCCGTTTTGCATGTTTTATGATGCACTGATGATTTATGTATTATGATACTTGTACTAGCATTGTTTTGCTAACCCCTTCGGGGGTGGACATTGTTTTGATGTTCAGGTAGCCGAGGATCGGGGAGGCAACCACAGTACCGACATGACAATGAAATGGATCAGTGATGTGGTTGAGGTTTATTGTTATTGTGAATTGTCTTCTTGGTTCACTTTAGTACTCGAGTACGTGTGTTTTAATAATGTCATTTTCGATATGATTGTATAAGTTAACTCATTGGATCTGTTGAATCAGTTCTGTATTTTGAACTTCAGTTGTACGGTTGGATTATATTTACATTTCTTTTATTTAGCCTTGTAAATCCTTACTTAAAGGGTTTACGGCGCTGTAATTATTCCGAATATCTCGGGGTGTTACACACAAAACGGACACATCACAACATCCAACGAGACTGCACGAGACATAAGATTGATTCTAGTTGGAGTTCTTTTTTGAAAAATCCTCCAGGCAAGGATGTTTATCTTTGATGGAACAATCGAGAACCATATAAAGCCCAAACCAGAATGATTCTTGAAACACATGTCGTCAAAAGTCCAATGAAAAGATGGCATCGAGAATAAACCCGGGGATTCAAGAGCCCAAGAACAATCAGTCCTATCACGTAATGCAGAAAAAGATGGGAATAGAAATAAGCTTTCAAGACATAGATTTGCCTCATCCAACCCATCTTGAGTTTTTATAATATTTCGCCAAACCACAAGGAGCTTACCATGATTCCTTGAGCTAAATAAGCCTCCATCAGAACAATGTAAAGATTGAAAAACTAGCTTCCAAAGCGATTGATTCTCCGATAAGAAATGCCACCACCATTTACTCAATAAACCCATTGAGCTTTCAAACTTCCAATACCCAAGCCGCCTGTCATGCCCCGAGGGTATTGAAGTCGACAGAGTGCTCGGACAGACCCGCACAGAGTGGTGCAAGATCCAGTAGATCAACGTGCATGGGGCACGTTCGGGACTATAAGGCCGTGTGGAGTGGCACAATCAACTGAGGGACTTAGCCGTGTGGTGCGGCATGCGTGGAAGTATGTCCAAACAAGCAGGACATCCGGGCAAAAAACTGCCCAACCGAGGGACAAGGCCATTAGGCCATGTGCGGAACTACCTGGGCGGCGAGACAAGGCACGCCGGCAATCGAGCGGGCGAGTGCAACTTACAAGCATGCCGCTTCGGAACATTGCGGGATGAGATGACGAGTTGAGGCATACCCAAGGGCCAAGACTCGGGCACGGGCGATGGATACCCAGGAGGGGTGCGCACAAGGCGCTGGGAGCACTCGGGGGCAGCACGCGAGGGACACATAGAGCTCCCTCCCCCTATAATAGGCTTAGAGAAGTAAAAGCCTATGGGCACACTGGATACTGGAAAGCTGAGAAATCCACTGTGCGGTAGTTGCGCCCCGAACCTTTTAGAAACAGACTGGGATGGTCAAGAACATCGAAGGATGATCCGGATGCATGGATGGAAGGTCGGGCCAGATCGGGCCAGGTTACACTGAGTTGGGCCGAGTTGGGACAAACGGTCTGGGTCAGTCCGAGTAGGCTAGGAGGGCCCGGAAATATGTGAAAGGTGCTAGAATCTCTTAGATGAACCAAGAGATATAGAACGTAGTAGAGTTTTCTAGGCATTGTATAAAAACATTGTAATATATAAAATTCTCTAGAATATGTAAAGTTGTAGGAGGGTCTAGAAACCTGCAATTGAGGAGGTGGAGGAAGATTATAGGATTAGGAAGGAAATATAAATAGGAGGCTTGGGGCTCATTTACAAACCATCCCTCAAATCCCTGAAAACTTGAAAACACTTGTAACATTGTGACTAGTGGAATAGAATTTCCCTTAACTCATTGCCTCTCTTTCGTTGTGACAAATTTATATACTTAGCTAAATATCGAAGGGTTTAAGGCTGACTCGTAAGAGGGTTGCTAGGTCGCATGATGCTTATGAGCATAGCAAACTCTAAGCCCGTGACACGCCCTTCTCTTTAGATGCAATTACTTTTAACCAAGTAATCCAAGTGATCTTTTTCTCATTTTCTTTCATCCCCCAAAATAATTTTGAACAGATGACATGCATAAATCGAGAAATGGTCCAAAACCCACATTATTATCCATAATTATTTTAAACCAATCATTTTTAAAGAGAAATCAATTCAAAACTAATGAATCAAACAGCAATTGAACACCGACCATTTCTGAGTTGTACATTTCATGAGCGCTAATTATAAATAGACCAATTTACTTAATCGAAAGACAATTATGAATTAGCTGCTGAAATCAATCGATCTCTTCTCACTTTCTGATATGGTTTCTTCTGCGGTGAGACTCTGTGCAGTTGCGGCAATTAGACTATTTTTTCTCACTCAATACTCAGCGGGGCAGGAATGCGACTTATACCAAGGGATATGGGTTTATGATAGAGCGTACCCGCTTTACCGTGCCGAGAAATGTCTGTTTATTTTGCAGCAGTTTAACTGCAGTGGAAATGGACGATCAGATCTTCAGTATCAGAACCGTGGAGCGCAGGGGCAGTTATAATTTTCCTCGAATTCAACCCGCTCCATCATCACATCACATTTCACGATGAAGACGTTTCTTGCTTTTGCTTTCGCTCTCTCTCACCCTCTTTCTCTCTCCTGCCTCTACCTCTGCCTCCCCCTCCCCCCTCAATGCTTCCGCCCATTCCCAATTTGCAGCCCCCTCTCTCCCCCAGCTACCCCTACCAACAACAACCTCTCTTCCCCTCAATGCTTCCGCCCATTCCCGATTTGCAGCCCCCTCTCTCCCCCAGCTACCCCTACCAACAACAACCTCTCTCTGCTTATCAATATGGTAGTTCACAAGGCACACGCTGACACTCCGCCGAATACAACCACCGCGCCTTAGCCTATTGTCCGCTCTTCGCAAGTCATATCAATCGGGATGCTGATAATCTCTGTTATTGGTGGTTGTGTCATCCACTACAACTATATACTCGATGGAAACAAAGACGGGATTATGTGCCGGATGACTCCTTACGGAAATCACGAAAGTCGGGCTTGCCATATCAATGTGTGGCTCTTCCATATACTTGATTTCAGTTGCATTCACCAGAAATTCGATCTTCACTGGTTGGATTCTTTACTCAACTTTGGTCTTCATGATTTATTCTTGTTTTTTATACTCGTCCTCCATCATCGTCGAGTAGACATGGGCATAGAGCTTGCGACGTGGTGTAAAAACCCAAACACATATCACAAACAAGTGGGAACCAGAGACGTCCAAATAGATAGGTTTCAATGTAATAACCGAATTAGATTTTAACTGTTTTGTCAATGTAATAAGAGTGTATATGGCAATTCAAATGCGATTAATGAATGAATGACGAGTTTGATGAAATTGAGTATTTTTCATTTTTAATATTTTATATTGGAGTACTTTTCGTTTTTAATATTATACTGATGTGGCAGAAATTATTATATAATAATAATAATATGTATAACTAAAATATTATGCCTAATAATTCCCCTAACCCTAACGGGAGTCCTTCACAGTTGTATGAAGTGGCGAATGCATCGGCGATTTTCTTGTCCCTTGATGTGCAACAGGAACATTTCTATGAAATTTTTTGTATCAACCTTGATATATATAGCTTTACTGCTTCCTTGATTTTGCTCTTCAACCACAAAGGTATGATCTGTGCATTTATTCTCTTGAAAGGAAGGGCATCATTACATACCTTTTATTGCTCCACATCTAACTATATGCCTCCAGTGGAGTTGTAATGTAGTCTTATGCCAGCAGTGTCCAAATCTTGAAAATTATTGAGCCAATGCACTCTAGCCTTTGGGGCTCTAACAACAAGAAGAGAAGCTTGTTTCACATGCTCAAAACAACAATGACAGTGGGAGGGTAAGCATTTAGCTTTCATGAATTGTCATACATTTTGGTATTTCCTCATTGTTTAATTGACACGTGAATATGTTTCACATGTTAATTATTTGAAGGAGTTATTAAGCCTAAGTTCAAAATGATCTAAAGCATGTAATTTTTCCTAAATCTAATTCTTCCTATTCTCGACACCAACATGTACATGATTTATATTTTTTATCATTTTAACCAATCTAGAATATTTCTAATATTTTTCCTCACATATTTCTCTATTATTCATACAAATATTTTCAAGGATTCATCATCATCATGGCTTCGGCCATCACATACATATTAAAATTCATGTTTTCAACAATAACTCATAATGATTTTAAATTTAACAATAATTCGCAACATTTTGAATAATTTTTAATTGTCAATTAAAAGTTCTTCAAAAACATGTTTAATTTACAATAATAAACTTGAATTGTTATCCTTTCTCCTTTTCCATCATCAGCATGATAGTCGAAGTGGAAAGGAGGGTCTGCGAACCCAATTGAGGGAAGAGCCCTAGACACACCATGGGAAGCTGTGCTGCTTCGTTCTATGGTTAGTGCCACATTACATTGATCTTTAGGTCGAATGGCAAAGTGGGTCAGCGAGGGTAAGGGGGTTGTCTTGTTTTTCCTTCTTTGTTTGTTTTTCTTTGTTGAGTAGAGAGAGTTGGTCCCCACTCTGACCCACTTTGCCCAAAGCAAAGCTTTTGAGTGGAGGGACTGCCTACCTCGCTCAGTCGTGTTTATGTTCTGTGGCGGACCCATTTGACTGGCCCACTTTGCCCAAGGCAAAGTGTGTGAGTGGGGAGGGGTCTTTCCACCGTGTCGGTCGTCAACATGTTAAAGCTTTCTGGGCCTGGTTGGACATGTTGAGTCTCTTGTTTTATTTGCAAGCATGTATATGTTGTGTAGTTTGAGCATGATCGCAGGTAGATAGGGACGATGAATCGAATTGAGCATGCCTTGTGATTTTTTGAGCTTTTGATGTTATATATCATGACCAATGCATCTGTTCATTTCTTGTGAGTATATATGACATGTTTCATTTTGGAGTCTGCCAGAACTTGTGTGTTCTCTTAGGTTCAGACCTCATTGACTAGGTTAGAATGTTTAGATGATTTAGGCAATTTTCTTTCTAGTGAGCCTGCTGAGCCAAAAATGACGAACCTTATGTTAATCCTTTGTCAGCCCCTTTGAGCCTGAAAATTTCTTTCAAAATCACTTAAATTATCCCTGAAGAATAGGTCTACCCGGTCACAAGGACTCAGCTGTTAATTAGAAGTTGAGGGAAAGGGAGGAGCATAAGCATGATATGGGCAAGAAGGGTGGATACCTGAAATAACATAGAAGAAGGGCAAAATGCCCATGATGTAAAAAGTAGGTATTTTCCATGAGAAAGAAAAAAAATTAAATAAATAAATAAAGGACTTGGAAAAAGAAAAAGGGAAAAAATTATGCAAAAGAAAAGGTCCAAAAAAGGGGGTTGAATTCTGCTTAGGCCCGGGAGAAGGGCAACGAAAGAATCATCCAGGTCGGGATGCTAAGAATGCCCGACCCTAAGTCCATATTGACCTCAACTCAGTTCCATAATTTTCCAACATATGGCTTAAGTCCCATTACAACCTAATAAAGCACACATCCTAAAAACTTAGTCTAAGAGGTAGAGATAGTAGAGGGCACGCAAGCCTATGGCATGTCCACGGTGAACAAACTGTAGCATAAACATGGAGCCTATACATAAGAGTGAAGAGTTTTGGTGAGGAAAAACCCTTATGCTCAATTTAAATTTTGACCTATCTGATGTTTATTGCTTATTCTATGTCAATGTGTTGAGCATGCTCATCTTTTATGAGATATTCTTGGCCATGACAGCCTACTTGTTGAAATATGCTGACCCTTGTGTTTTTTAGTCTGTTTTATCTTTGCTTTTCTTCTTCTTTTCTATTGTGTCGTCTTGGGCAAGATACATATGCACACTTGAGGACAAGTGTGGTAAAGTGTGTGTGTATAACGCCACCTCCTCTTCCTCAAAACTCATCCGCTCCCTTTGTTTTTCTTCTCTCACAAATGGATGAAGATAGAATAGTTGTTTTTTATTGTCATCCTCACTTTCTTTTTTCTCTACCATTCATTATTATTTCTTCTTCATCATCATCTCGTCCCCCAAACTCATACCATTTCTGCATCTTCTCCTCCTCCATTCATCACTCTCTTCATCACAAAGCTAATCATTCGCTTTCACATCCGTCGCCTTCGCATGCTCACTTAAACTTGTTCATCGGACTCACCAGCCCAACCAAAGTGTTGACATGGGCTCACCAAAAATTGAACACTCAGCTTGTAACACCCCAATTATCAAAAGGGATGTTACATGTCGTAGAACCTTAAAAAGGTCTACGAGGCTGATACATGACTCATAATCCACCAATGAATATCCATAGGATGCAATAATAGTAATAAGATAGAGTCGTGGCCTCGGCCAAAACATTTTAATCTGACATCATAAAGTATAAATCCACATAAATCCAACGCCCACGCAGGGGACTTTGACCAAATTATAATACAACCAGTCTAACTCCGACATCAAGGTAAATACAATAATAAAACATAAAACGCCGACTTGAGCCTCATCATTATTCTGGACCATCCTTTGCATGCATATCCCGTGCCAGCTCCTCGGCTCGACCAATACCTGAAATGCATAACACGCATTTCTCCCATTTAAGGGGTTAGCATTCGAATAGCTAGTGCAAGTATATAATTACACTACATTATATACATATGCGATTCGACACAAGTAATCCGTTTGAGAAAAACGTTTGCAATCAATATTCTGGAATATCACATTTACATTTAAAACAGTATATCCTCAAGTTTTCCACATCACAACTATCCACGCTTGGTCGTACCCATTAGTATCGACCCCCAGAGGCCCCGTCGGACCGTCCCCGGGTGAGAAACCACTTCACTGGACGTACCCACTAGTATTGGCCCCCATAGATCCCGTCGAACCATCCCCGGGTGGAACAACAACAACACACGCACCCAAATCTACTTATGTGGCCGTACCCATTAGTATCGGCCCCCAGAGGCCACACATGCCATCCCCGGGTGGAAGAACGACAACCACATTCATTCAATAGCACAATTTACATCATTCGCATCAAAACCGTACACACATAACGAACTATAATACATGTGCTTGCCTTGGATAGCACGACGTGAAGAAAAGCGGTGAAAGGAAAGGTTTCATCCCGAATAATCTTCACAAATCCGATCCTCGATTAGATGATGAACAACGGATGATTTGGGGGTTAGAGTGATGATATGATGCCCCAAGATGCTTCTCAACTGAAGTTTGGATGAAGATTTGCCAAGCCCTAGCTCAAAGATGTGATGTCGTCGCGGAAGGAAGAAGAGAGTGGTGAAGAAATGATGGAAACGTCCGCTGCCAGTTTTAAGTACTGGCAACCGTTACGGCCGTAACACCAACACCATTACGGCCGTAATGGTGTTCACGAACTTACTACCCATTTTTCTCACACCCATTACGGCTGCTACGAAAAAGGATATTACGGCCATAATTTATGAAGACTTACGGCCGTAATGCATATAAACTTACGGCCGTAATACATGCCTGGCAGCAGGCCAGCCTGATCTAAAATGCCAACAACCAGAATGAAAGCACAAGGAACGAAGCCACAGATATACGAAGATTTTACAGACGAGATAGACATAAAAACCATCATAGGTCTCCGGTCGTCCAAATGTCGGAATAGAACGAGTATTAACAACGACACCCAAAATAATAAGAATTTACAAAAATGACCCAAATGTCCGAAATTCACGATACAACGTCGGATGAACAATCTGAAACTCACGACATGAGTAACTCAACCATAAGAACTCATAGAAACTGAGAAATAATGAAATCTAACGAGTTTTATGAGAATCGAACGTACATGCGACAAAACATAACTCAAGATGAAAATACGTAAAAACATCTCCGAAACTCGTCCAAATGGAAAAACTCAGAGAACAACATAGATTCATAATTCCAAAACAGTAACAAACGAGTCGTCCGAAATGAACATATACCAAAAATAGAAGGTACGGATATTACATTCTCTCCCCCTAAAAATAAGTTTCGTCCCGAAACTTACAACGCGAACAACTCGGGGTATCTCGATTTCATATTCCTTTAACCAAAGGAATGATTTTGTGTCTAAGTTGCTTCACCCGATGCTCTAAGATCTGAATCGACCTCTCTTAATGTCGGGCCCCAACTCAATCTCTCCAAAATCAATAATATGGCTAGGGTCCGGTACATACCTCCTAAGCTGGCAAACATGAAACATGTTATGCACCTGACTCAAGGACGGCGGCAAGCCTAACCGATATGCAAGCTCTCCAACTCTCTCTAAAATATCGAACGGTCCAATATATCTCGGACTAAGTTTACCCTTTCGGCCGAAGTGGTAAACTCCCCGTGTCGATGACACCTTAAGTAATACATTGTCTCCCACCTCAAACTCCAACGGCCGGCGACGCGTATCAGCTTAATACTTTTGTCGACTCTAGGCTGTCAACAACCTATCACGAATCAAAGCAATCTTCTCTCTCATCTCAACTACCATATCAGGTTCGGTACCAACCAACTCGGATGCATCATCCCAACACAACAGTGATCTGCACCTTCTCCCGTATAATGCCTCAAATGGTGCCATTTTTGATCGAGGCGTGCCAACTATTGTTGTACGTGAACTTGATCAATGGTAAATGTGACTCCCAATCATCCTTCCAGTCTAAAGCACAGGCTCTCAACATATCCTCCAGCGTCCGTATCGTCCGCTCTGGCTACCCGTCTGTCTGAGGGTGGTAGGATGTACTGAGTCTCAACTCAGTCCCCAAAGCTCGATGAACAGCCTGCCAAAAATGTGATACAAACCGGCCATCTCGATCCGAAACAATACTCCTAGGAGTCCCATGTAACCTCACGATCTCTGCAATAAACACTCGTGCTAGTCTCTCCAGCCCCCAAGTATCCTTAATACCCAGAAAATGGGCAGATTTGGTTAGTCGATCGAAAATAACCCAGATCATGTTCATTCCAGTCCGAGTCCTAGGCATACCGTAATGAAATCTATGGAAATGTCCTCCCACTTCCACTCCGGAATAGGAAGTGGTCGCAATAATCTCGCGGGTCGCTGATGCTCAATATTAACATGCTGACAGGTTAAAAACCTCGATACAAACTCATTCACGTCCGTATTCAAATTGCTCCACCAGTAGTTCCTCCTTACATCCTTGTATATTTTGCTCGTACCAGGATGTATGGATTAAGGCGTAGCGTGAGCTTCTCTCAATATTTTATGTCTCAACTCAATATCATTCGGTACACATAATCTGCCTCGAAACTTCAAAATCCCATCATCCTGAATCACAAACCCAAGGGCTTTCCCCTTCCTCATGTCCTCCCTCAATTGGACCAAAAACGGATCATCATATTGTCTTGCCTTGATATCATCAACCAATGACGAAGTGATTTCTAACGTACATAACTAACCCTGGACTCTCTGAACCCAAACCTCGATATCCTGACAAATCAAATACCGCTGGATTCTGCTCTGATATGTGAGTACCTCTAACATCTGTAGAGTCATCGGCTTATGACTCAATGCATCTGCAAATACATTAGCCTTACCCGAATGGTAAAGTATCTCGAGGTCATAATCTTTAATTAGCTCCAACCACCTACGCTGTCTCATGTTCAACTCTTTCTGACTAAAGATATACTTCAGACTCTTGTGATCCGTGTAAATATTACACGACGACCCATAGAGATAATGCCTCCAGATTTTTAAAGCGAGGACGACTGCAGCTAACTCTAAATCATGCATAGGGTAAATTGATTCGTAAGGTTTCAACTGACGGGACGCATAAGAAATAACCCTATCTCTATGAATCAAAACAAATCCGAGCCCGAGGCCCGAAGCATCACTATACACCACAAAATCCTCGTTCCCCTGTGGCAATGCTAAAACGGGTGCGGTAGTCAACCGTCTCTTAAACTCATCAAAACTATCCTGTTTGTCTGCGGTCCACTCGAACTTCTGACTCTTCTGGAGTAACTGAGTGAGTGGTCTAGCGATCTTAGAAAATCCCTCAATGAATCTACGGTAATATCCTGCAAGTCCCAGAAAACTCCTAACTTCCTTCACATTCTTAGGCGATTCCCATGCCGTCACTGCCTCTATCTTCTGCGGATCTACACGAACTCCCTCCACTGAAATTACGTGCCCGAGGAATATCACTTCCTTGATCCAAAACTCACACTTAGAGAACTTTGCGTATAACTGTTCAGCTTTCAAAATGTCCAACAGAATACGAAGATGTAAAGCATGCTCCTCCTGATTCCTGGAATAAATTAGGATGTCGTCGATAAAGATGACTATGAATTTGTCCAGATACTCAATAAAAACTTTGTTCATCAACTGCATGAACACCGCGGGGGCATTGGTTAGCCCGAAAGGCATAACCACAAACTCGTAATGGCCATATCTCGTCCGAAAGGCAGCTTTCGGTATATCACTGTCCCGAATCCTCAACTGGTAGTAGCCCGATCGTAAATCAATTTTCAAAAAGACTGTCGCTCCATGAAGCTGATCAAACAAGTCGTCAATCCGGGGCAAAGAATATTTATTTTTGATGGTCAACTTGTTTAATTCTCAATAATCGATACATAAACGAAGTGATCCATTCTTCTTCTTAACAAAAAGCACTAGCGCACCTCAAGGCGATGCGCTCGGTCGAATATACCCTTTATCTAGCAATTACCCCAATTGATTCTTCAACTCTAACATCTCTGATGGTTCCATACGATACGGCGCTCGAGAAACAGGAGCCGCGTTCGGCTCAAGATCAATAGGAAACTCAACCTCCCGCTGTGGCGGTAATCCTGGAAAGTCATCCGGAAACACGTCAGGATATTCGTTCACAACTGGAATCGATGACATGAGAACTTCACCATTTTCCGCTATCAAAGTGTAGCACAAGTAGCCCACACAACCCTGGTTCAGAAGCTTCATCGCCTTCAAGGTGCTAATCACATTTCCCAATATACCCGTCTTACAACCGATGAGGGTATTCTCTGTGCCATCATCGGCCACTATCGATATGGTATGAGTCTGATAGTTCATGATAGCACCGTGACGATCCAACTAATCATCCCCGAGGATCAAATCCTCACCCTTAAGGTCTATAACAATGAGATTCGAGGGCCAATCCCGGCTCCCGATCCTCACTGGGCAATCCCTATCTTCTCGATTCCCAACCATACGATCCCCACTAGGCATACCCACTACGAATTGTTCACACTCATATAAGCAGTCAACACTAATGCGACATACACAATCCGAAGCAATAAAAGAGTGTGTAGCACCCGAATCAAAAAGCACCAAAACTGGATGAGAAAGGATCTGAGTGGTACCTGATGCCACCGGGACGTCTGACTCCTCCGCACGTCTCATCTGATACAAGCGAGGGTGAACCGAGCCCGAACTAGATAATGTTCGGCGGTCCGGCTGGCCCCGGCCCTTACCACGGCCTGTACTCTGAGGGGTCTGAGTGGCTGGCATCCTCTGGTCAACGCTAATCTCTTTCTGAACAGCAGTGGTGGTCGGAGCTTTGGCGGCCCTGGTAACCCTCTCACAATGAACTGCCCGATGACCGGTCTGTCCGCAAGTAAAGCAAGTAACCAATGGAAATGGACAATACTTCATCACATGTTCGTACTGACTGCAATTAAAACAAACTCTACAACCAGGTGTAGGAGACTGGATTGAACGGTTACTCTGAGATCCTCCGGCCTGATGAAATGGCCTCTTCCCAGATGTAGGAGCAGACTGGGATTTCGAAAATTGACCACTCTTGCCGGCTGAAAAACAACCAGCTGTTCTCTGTTTCTTGGCCTCGGAACCCAACTCTGACTCCAGGACTGCCATCTCAATCGCTAGAGCGCGATCCTGGTACTCGTTTAAGATGGCACACATGATTGGTTCCATGCTCTGTCTGATATATGGCTTCATGCGCATATTGAAATAGCGAATTTTGTCAGACTCGGTCCTCACCTGTTCTTTCACATATGCCAACTGCTGGTTATAAGTAATGATGGCATGAGAGATTGGTACATCCTGAGGTGTAGCATTAAAGAACTCCACAATCCTACGCTCTGGAATGCATGGTGGATAGTATTCTGCTTCCATAGCAGTCTTAAATTCCTCCCAAGTGGCTAGACGGTCTCTAGGCACCACGGCCTCCCACTATTCCGCATCTTCCTTATCCAGGAGGTACTGAGAAATATGTACCCTCCTGTCATCGGGACAAGCTGCGACATCGAAAGTCCTGCCCAACTGAAAAAGCCAATTCTCCCAACCAAGGGAGTCAGTAGAACTAGTGAATCGAGGGGGGTGCATCTTGGTCACTTTCTGAAGCCATTTACTAGCTTCATCCTTTGGAGTCGGGGGCGGATTCTGACATCCACACTGAGCTATTTGGGCAAGCTGAGCTACCAACTGCTGGAGTACAACAGTAGCCCTGGCGTCGGCATTAATACCCGATGATTGATCCTGACTGACAAGTTCTGCTGCCCGTCAGAACTCAGAGGTAGAGTACTCGGCACTGAATGAGAGGCCGAATCTGCAGAGGACTGAGAAAGCGGAATTTCCTCATTATTAGCACCACGACCATGGCCTCGGTCGTGCCTCCTAGCTGGTCTACCGCGACCTCTCAACATAATGAAGAAAAGAGTTGAAAAGAACAAGATCAGAAAGATTCACAGTTTACAAAGGTTGGTACCACATTTCACAGTTCCAATATAGACAAGGGAAATGAATTATAGAAACATAAGAGTTCGAGGAGACTTACAGTCACGGGTCGCACGAAGAGATGGTAGCACGATGATATTAGGCTCAACGACTGACTCTTACAACATGACTGACAGACCCACAATTAACCAACAACCTAAGCATTCATAACCTAAGGCTCTGATACCATAAATGTAACACCCCAATTATCAAAAGGCACGCTACACGCCATAGAACCTTAAAAAGGTCTACCAGGCTGATACATGACTCATAATCTACCAATGAATACCCATAGGATGCAATAATAGTAATAAGATAGGGACGTGGCCTCGGCCAAAATATTTTAATCTGACATCATAAAGTATAAATCCACAAAAATCCATCGCCCACTTAGGGGACTTTGACCAAATTATAATACAACCAGTCTAACTCCGACATCAAGGTAAATACAATAATAAAACATAAAACCTCGACCCGAGCCTCATCATCATGCTGGACCATCCTTTGCATGCATATCCCGTGCCAGCTCCTTGGCTCGACCAATACCTGAAATGCATAAGACGTATTTCCCCCATTTAAGGGGTTAGCATTCGAATAGCTAGTGCAAGTACACAATTACACTACATTATATACATACGCGATTCGACACAAGTAATCCGTTTGAGAAAAACGTTTGCAATCAATATTCCGGAATATCACATTTACATCTAAAACAGTATATCCTCGAGTTTTCCACATCACAACTATCCACGCTTGGCCGTACCCATTAGTATCGACCCCCAGAGGCCCCGTCAGACCGTCCCCAGGTGAGAAATCGCTTCCTTGGCCGTACCCACTAGTATAGGCCCCCATAGATCCCGTCGAACCATCCCCGGGTGGAACAACAACAACACACGCACCCAAATCTACTTACGTGGCCGTACCCATTAGTATCGGCCCCCAGAGGCCACACATTAGACCTGGCAATTTACCACACGATACGAAAACACAACACGAACACGACACGAAAATTTAGTGTTTGGATTTGCATTTTGAGTACACGACACGAAAATACACGAACACGAAAGTACACGACCGAGATTTAGTGTCGGTTTTGTATTTACCCTTTGGGTACATGACACGACGCGAGATACACGAAATAAATAAATAAATAAAATATAATATTTTATATTTAATTTAATAAAATATACATTTAATGAATTCTATTTATACTAAACTTTAAAATTTGAAAATATAATGTGACTTTTCATAAATTTCGTGTAGACATTCGTGTTTTCGTTGCCATTCGTTTCATTTCGTCTACTAAAACCTATAAAAATAATATTATAATATTAAAATTATTATTTATTATAATATTTTAATATTTATTTTATATTATGTGCCTGACACGAAAACACGACACGAAACGACACGAATTTGCGCGGTACACGACACGACATGACACGAATTCATTTAGTGTCGTGTATGGGTTTGGGCTTTTGGTACACGAAACACGAAAGTACACGACACGAAAATACACGACACGAACGAATTGCCATGTCTACCACACATGCCATCCCCGGGTGGAAGAACGACAACCACATTCATTCAATAGCACAATTTACATCATTCGCATCAAAACCGTACACACATAATGAAATATAATACATGTGCTTGCCTTGGATAGCGTGACGTGAAGGAAAGCGGTGAAAGAAAAGGTTTCAGCCCGAATAATCTTCACAAATCCGATCCTCGATTAGATGATGAACAGCGGATGATTTGGGGGTTAGAGTGATGATATTGTTGTTGCCCAAAATATTTATCCGAAGATTAAATACTGCTGGAATGAACGGACAACAAACAAAATTTACGGGAGCACTTCCGAGAGATTATAAATAAACACAAGATTTGCCGGGTTTGTTAGGCCCGGGCTTGAATGCTCTCGCGAGATGTTATTAATATAAATATTTGTGGATACAAGTATTAATGTGAGAATCTAAGTACAATGAGTGTAAAAAGACTCTGTTAATCCAGCTCTTGAGCGAAGCTCGGTGTTCTTTGTCCCTGTCGATCGTCTTCTGTATGAGAGAGTCCGAGAGAAGAAAGAACCAAAAGATAGCTGTTGCCAAGAGTAGGAGAAAGCCAAGTGTTGTATGAAATCTCGTGGGAGTTGAAGTTCTTAAGCAGAAATTCGGTCCTTTTACAAGTGCAGGCTGCCTTGTATTTATAGAGGCTGAGGAGCCTTGTCTGCTGGGAGGCGATCGCCTTTCGGCCAATATAATAATGGGGCGATCGTCTGCCGGCCAATATAATAATGGGGCGATCGTCCTTAAGTCACACGGGTTGTCGGCCTAAAGTCAGCGATTCTTGGCGGCCACTGTGCGGTCGATGAGGAGCGGCCGCTGCGTCCGGAGTCACTGTCACATGCGGTCCTACTGACACCTTTCGGCGGGCCTGTCGGCTGGTGGACGGATGCTGACAGGATGTGGTCAACGATCCGTGATATGCGGATCTTGTCTCGGCTCTGCACATGGGGTCTGTCCTGAGGCTCGGCCTTTGCCGACTGGATGACCATCGGCTTTGAGTGGCATAAGGCGGTCGTCAATGATCGGTCACCAAGGGTCGGCATCGGTCGGTCGCCAAGGGTCGGTCGGCAGGTGTCGAGAGATGATTGTCTGGTCATCGGCCACCAGGAGTCGATCGCTAAGTGCCGAGAGATGATCGTCTTAGATGTCGATCGCTCGGCACCGGGACTTGTCCTGGGACCTTCGGTTGGCCGATTTATCTTGACTGCCGGGCTAAGGCTAGGTCGCTTTGGTCGGCTGGTCGCGATTCGCCTCATTTGCTCAAAGAATGGCTAGGTCGCCCGATCTCCGAGGCGATCGCCGGTTGGAGAGTATAATTCTCGACACAACAATTGCCCCCCAGCTTGCTCCGATGTTGAAGACACGGGGCGAGGTGGTTCTTGCTGGCGATCGTGTAGGATGAGAACGGGCGATCCGTCCAGCTGACTTTAGATTCGGACTTGGGCTATCATGGTCGATTGGCTAGCTATCTTTCGGTCTTGTACCTGCAAAAAACAACATTGGCCGATCCCCCTCAGAAACTTGATGGTTTCGTCGTTTGAGGAATCGTGCACAGTCGCGGAATTCGATGGACCGACTCCATGACCGTGTCTTGTGCGCGAAGACATTGAGTGTCTCGTGACTCGTTTTATTGTGAGGGTCCTCTGTTAGGCTGCGCCTCGCCTCGTATTTAAACGAAGGGCGTGCGGTCTTGGTCTAGAGGAGTCCTTGCGTGGGGCAGCGTCGGATGATTCAACTCTGCGCCCGCGGCTTGTTAGCTCTGCTTCCACCTCGGCCCGCCATGGAGATGGCAAACCTCAACGGTGTACGTTGAGACGGGGGTAGTGGCACGTGTCGCATTGTCCGGGTACATCATGTTAGATGGTGAACCTTGAGGGCGGGCGATCGTGTCCACTCATTAAATTTTGGAGAGGCCTCAAACTACGCCGGCCTCGTATTTAAACGAAGGGCGGGCGATCTTGGTCGAAAGGGACCTTGCATGGCCGAAGCAGCCGGTTCCATCGACTACCAGGACCATGGCTTTATGATGTGCGGTGGAGGCGATCGCGAGCCTTAGTCCATCATGTTAAATGGTGGACGGTAGATGGCGAGCGAGTCCTCCGGTTTGCTGATGTAGCTTGATGATCGGCGATCGGGCTGGAAGACTGGTGATCGTCGCTCGGCTGCTGATCGCATTTATTCATAAGTTGATACTGGCGATCGGGCGGGAGATCGTCGTTCGGGCGCCGATCGCGCTGTTCAAAGGTTGAGAAGAATCCTTTACCTGGCCAGGAAGTCTGCGGCCTTAGCTCGGAAGATTGCGTAGGTCGCGGGTTGGTCCTTCGTGAGATGCCTGAACATAGGCGAAAGACCATGAAATCCTCCTAGGACCGCGTAGAGGGCAATCTCATCGCTTACGTGCTCGCCATTGAGGATGATCTCATCTACTCGGTCAATGTAGTCCGAGTCGGACTCTTCTTCTCCCTGCTTGATTTGCATCATGCGAAGGGGACCTTCCGGTCGAGCGACCCTAGTGGCGAAGTGCTCTGTGAAGACGTTCGCCAGCTGGTTAAAGGAGCCAATGGACCGAGGTGGCAATGAGGTGTACCACCTGTAGGCGAGGTCGTCCAGCGTCATAGGGAACATTCGGCACCTGGTCGCGTCAGATGCCCCACACCCGGTCATGTAGATGTTGAACTTGCTCAGGTGTGTTTCGGGATCTGATCTCCCCTCGTACAAAGGTGTTCGCGGAGGAGCGATCTTGTGCTACACGGGGGCAAGCTCGATATCTACTGCGAGCGGCTTGCTCGGCTCGGCGATCGTCGTCTTGGCGCCTGCCCCGGATTCCAGGAGCGCCTTCATGTCATCGAGCTGACGTTGCATCGCGGTCATCGCCGTGGCTCGGTCGCTTGCGGATCGGCTTTGGGAGCGGGAGCCGAGGCGATCGTGTACTGATCTCCGGACTCCGCTGCTGCCGACCTCGGCTATTTGGCGAGGGGGAGCAGGCTGGCGCCTTACGGGAGTCGGGTAGGCCGAGCTCCTGGTGACGGACTCAAACTCCGTCGTCTCGTAGCTGGGGCCGGACTACCCCGGTCGCCAAGACGGGTCGCTGCCTAGGCGATCGAAGACAGAGGTGCCCCGGCTGGCGAGCGCCTCTCCTTGCGGATGAGAGCCTCCTGGCGATCGCTCGGCCAGTAACGCCTTGAGCTTCCGCTTGGACTTCCGGCGGACGGCCGAGGGGGTGATAGCGGGAGGCGCGTCGAGAGCACTCCGTCGCTCCTGTAGGACGGCCATGGCCTCGTCGATCTGTTCCTTGGTTCGGAACTGATCGAGCGAGAGGCTTGGGCCGCCGCCCAGGGGCGGTATCGAGCGTCTCGAACCGCGGCGGCTACCCTCCGCCATCGGCTGTGGCTCGGACTGGGACGGAACGAGGCATCTGGCGGGCTGGCCAGCGGCTTTCTTCGACGCGGAGGCGGAAGACATGATTTCTGAAAGATTTCTTTGAAGCGCAGTGAGTGTCACTTCAAGTATATGCCCCGAGAATAGTGAGTGTTCTTCGAGATGGTAGGAATAAAAATTGAGGGTTAGATGCCCTCTTTCTAGCGCCAATTGTTGTTGCCCAAAATATTTATCCGAAGATTAAATACTGCTGGAATGAACGGACAACAAACAAAATTTGCGGGAGCACTTACGAGAGATTATGAATAAACACAAGATTTGCCGGGTTTGTTAGGCCCGGGCTTGAATGCTCTCGCGAGATCTTATTAATACAAATATTCGTGGATACAAGTATTAATGTGAGAATCTAAGTACAATGAGTGTAAAAAGACTCTGTTAATCCAGCTCTTGAGCGAAGCTCGGTGTTCTTCGTCCCTGCCGATCGTCTTCTGTATGAGAGAGTCCGAAAGAAGAAAGAACCAAAAGATAGCTGTTGCCAAGAGTAGGAGAAAGCCAAGTGCTGTATGAAATCTCGTGGGAGTTGAAGTTCTTAAGCAGAAATTCGGTCCTTTTACAAGTACAGGCTGCCTTGTATTTATAGAGGCTGAGGAGCCTTGTCTGCTGGCGGGCGATCGCCTTTCGGCCAATATAATAATGGGGCGATCGTCTGCCGGCCAATATAATAATGGGGCGATCGTCCTTAAGTCACACGGGTTGTCGGCCTAAAGTCCAAGGCAGTTGCTGGCAGCCAGCTGTGCGGTCCAATGAGGAGCCAGCACGCGTCCGGAGTCACTGTCACATGCGGTCCTACTGACACCTTTCGGCGGGCCTGTCGGCTGGTGGACGGATGCTGACAGGCTGTGGTCAATGATCCGTGATATGCGGATCTTTTCTCGGCTCTGCACGTGGGGTCTGTCCTGAGGCTCGGCCTTTGCCGACTAGATGACCATCGGCTTTGAGTGGCATAAGGCAGTCGTCAATGATCGGTCACCAAGGGTCGGCATCGGTCGATCGCCAAGGGTCGGTCGGTAGGTGTCGAGAGATGATCGTCTGGTCGTCGGCCACCAGGAGTCGATCGCCAAGTGCCGAGAGACGATCGTCTTAGATGTCGATCGCTCGGCACCGGGACTTGTCCTGGGACCTTCGGTTGGCCGATTTATCTTAACTGTCGGGCTAAGGCTAAGCCACCTGGTCGCTGGTCGGCAGTTCTGCCTCGGCTGCTCGGCAATGGCTAGGTCGCCCGATATCCGAGGCGATCGCCGGTCGGAGAGTATAATTCTCGACACAACAATTGTCCCCCAGCTTGCTCCGATGTTGAAGACACGGGGCGAGGTGGTTCTTGCTGGCGATCGTGTAGGATGAGAACGGGCGATCCGTCCAGCTGACTTTGGATTCGGACTAGGGCTATCATGGTCGATTGGCTAGCTATCTTTCGGTCTTGTACCTGCAAAAAACAACATTGGCCGATCCCTCTCAGAAACTTGATGGTTTCGTCGTTTGAGGAATCGTGCACAGTCGCGGAATTCGATGGACCGACTCCATGACCGTGTCTTGTGCGCGAAGACATTGAGTGTCTCGTGACTCATTTTATTGTGAGGGTCCTCTGTTAGGCTGCGCCTCGCCTCGTATTTAAACGAAGGGCGTGCGGTCTTGGTCTAGAGGAGTCCTTGCGCGGGGCAGCGTCGGATTATTCAACTCCACGCCCGCGGCTTGTTAGCTCTGCTTCCACATCGGCCCGCCATGGAGATGGCGAACCTCAACGGTGTACGTTGAGACGGGGGTAGTGGCACGTGTCGCATTGTCCGGGTACATCATGTTAGATGGTGAACCTTGAGGGCGAGCGATCGTGTCCACTCATTAAATTTTGGAGAGCCCTCAGACTACGCCGGCCTCGTATTTAAACGAAGGGCGGGCGATCTTGGTCGAAAGGGACCTTGCATGGCCGAAGCAGCCGGTTCCATCGACTACCAGGACCATGGCTTTATGATGTGCGGTGGAGGCGATCGCGAGCCTTAGTCCATCATGTTAAATGGTGGACGGTAGATGGCGAGCGAGTCCTCCGGTTTGATGATGTAGCTTGATGATCGGCGATCGGGCTGGAAGACTAGTGATCGTCGCTCGGCTGCTGATCGCATTTATTCATAAGTTGATACTGGCGATCGGGCGGGAGATCGTCGTTCGGGCGCCGATCGCGCTGTTCAAAGGTTGAGAAGAATCCTTTGCCTGGCCAGGAAGTCTGCGGCCTTAGCTCGGAAGATTGCGTAGGTCGCGGGTTGGTCCTTCGTGAGATGCCTAAACATAGGCGAAAGACCATGAAATCCTCCTAGGACCGCGTAGAGGGCGATCTCATCGCTTACGTGCTCGCCGTTGAGGATGATCTCGTCTACTCGGTCAATGTAGTCCGAGTCTGACTCTTCTTCTCCCTGCTTGATTTGCATCATGCGAAGGGGACCTTCCGGTCGAGCGACCCTGGTGGCGAAGTACTCTGTGAAGACGTTCGCCAGCTGGTTAAAGGAGCCAATGGACTGAGGTGGCAATGAGGTGTACCACCTGTAGGCGAGGTCGTCCAGCGTCATAGGGAACATTCGACACCTGGTCGCGTCAGATGCCCCACACCCGGTCATGTAGATGTTGAACTTGCTCAGGTGTGTTTCGGGATCTGATCTCCCCTCGTACAAAGGTGTTTGCGGAGGAGCGATCTTGTGCTGCACGGGGGCGAGCTCGATATCGACTGCGAGCGGCTCGCTCGGCTCGGCGATCGTCTTCTTGGGGCCTGCCCCAGATTCCAGGAGCGCCTTCATGTCGTCGAGCTGACGTTGCATCGCGGTCATCGTCGTGGCTCGGTCGCTTGCGGATCGGCTTTGGGAGCGGGAGCCGAGGCGATCGTGTACCGATCTCCGGACTCCGCTGCTCCCGACCTCGGCTATTTGGCGAGGGGGAGCCAGACGGCTGGGCTGCCTTCTGGGAGTCGGGTAGGCCGAGCTTCTGGTGACGGACTCAAACTCCGTTGTCTCGTAGCTGGGGCCGGACTGCCCCGGTCGCCAAGACAGGTCGCTGCCCAGGCGATCGAAGACAGAGGTGCCCCGGCTGGCGAGCGCCTCTCCTTGCGGATGAGAGCCTCCTGGCGATCGCTCGGCCGATGCGCCTTGAGCTTCGCTGACTTCGGCGGGCCGAGGGGATGATAGTGGGAGGCGCGTCGAGAGCACTCCGTCGCTCCTGTAGGACGGCCATGGCCTCGTCGATCTGTTCCTTGGTTCGGAACTGATCGAGCGAGAGGCTTGGGCCGCCGCCCAGGGGCAGGATCGAGCGTCTCGAACCGCGGCGGCTACCCTACGCCATCGGCTGTGGCTCGGACTGGGACGGAACGAGGCATCTGGCGGGCTGGCCAGCGGCTTTCTTCGACGCGGAGGCGGAAGACATGATTTCTGAAAGATTTCTTTGAAGCGCAGTGAGTGTCACTTCAAGTATATGCCCCGAGAACAGTGAGTGTTCTTCGAGACGGTAGGAATAAATATTGAGGGTTAGATGCCCTCCTTCTAGCGCCAATTGTTGTTGCCCAAAATATTTATCCGAAGATTAAATACTGCTGGAATGAACGGACAACAAACAAAATTTGTGGGAGCACTTCCGAGAGATTATGAATAAACACAAGATTTGTCGGGTTTGTTAGGCCCGGGCTTGAATGCTCTCGCGAGATGTTATTAATACAAATATTCCTGGATACAAGTATTAATGTGAGAATCTAAGTACAATGAGTGTAAAAAGACTCTGTTAATCCAGCTCTTGAGCGAAGCTCCGTGTTCTTCGTCCCTGCCGATCGTCTTCTGTATGAGAGAGGCCGAGAGAAGAAAGAACCAAAAGATAGCTATTGCCAAGAGTAGGAGAAAGCCAAGTGTTGTATGAAATCTCGTGGGAGTTGAAGTTCTTAAGCAGAAATTCGGTCCTTTTACAAGTGCGGGCTGCCTTGTATTTATAGAGGCTGAGGAGCCTTGTCTGCTGGAGGGCGATCGCCTTTCGGCCAATATAATAATGGGGCGATCATCTGCCGGCCAATATAATAATGGGGCGATCATCCTTAAGTCACATGGGTTGTCGGCCTAAAATCCAAGGCAGTTGCTGGCAGCCAGCTGTGCGGTCCAATGAGGAGCCAGCACGCGTCCGGAGTCACTGTCACATACGGTCCTACTGACACCTTTCGGCGGGCCTGTCGGCTGGTGGACGGATGCTGACAGGCTGTGGTCAACGATCCGTGATATGCGGATCTTGTCTCGGCTCTGCACGTGGGGTCTGTCCTCAGGCTCGGCCTTTGCCGACTGGATGACCATCGGCTTTGAGTGGCATAAGGCGGTCGTCAATGATCGGTCACCAAGGGTCGGCATCGGTCGGTCGCCAAGGGTCGGTCGGCAGGTGTCGAGAGATGATCGTCTGGTTGTCGGCCACCAAGAGTCGATCGCCAAGTGCCGAGAGACGATCGTCTTAGATGTCGATCGCTCGGCACCGGGACTTGTCCTGGTACCTTCGGTTGGCCGATTTATCTTGACTGCCGGGCTAAGGCTAGGCCGCCTGGTCGCTGGTCGGCAGTTCTACCTCGGCTGCTCGGCAATGGCTAGGTCGCCCGATCTCCAAGGCGATCGCCGGTCGGAGAGTATAATTCTCGACACAACAGATATGATGCCCCAAGATGCTTCTCAACTGAAGTTTGGATGAAGATTTTCCAAGCCCTAGCTCAAAGATGTGATGTCGTCGCGGAAGGAAGAAGAGAGTGGTGAAGAAATGATGGAAACGTCCGCTGCCAGTTTTAAGTATTGTCAGCCGTTACGGCCGTAACACCAACACCATTACGGCCGTAATGGTGTTCACGAACTTACTGCCCATTTTTCTCACACCCATTAGGGCCGCTACGAAAAAGGATATTACGGCCGTAATTTATGAAGACCTACGGCCGTAATGTATTTAAACTTACGGCCGTAATGCATGCCTGGCAGCAGGCCAGCCTGATCTGAAATGACAACAACCAAAATGAAAGCACGAGGAACGAAGCCACATATATACGAAGATTTTACAGACAAGATAGACATAAAAACCATCACAAGTCTCCAGTCGTCCAAAAGTCGGAATAGAACGAGTATTAACGACGACACCCAAAATAATAAGAATTTACAAAAATGACCCAAACATCCGAAATCCACGATACAATATCGGATTAACAATCCGAAACTCACAACATGAGTAACTCAACCATACGAACTCATAGAAATAGAGAAATAATTAAATCGAACGAGTTTTACGAGAATCGAACGTACATGGGACAAAACATAACTCAAGATGAAAATACGTAAAAACATCTCCGAAACTCGTCTAAATAGAAAAACTCAGAGAACAACATAGATTCAGAATCCAAAACAGTAACAAGCAAGTCGTCCGAAAGGAACATACACCAAAAATAGAAATTACCAAAAATAGAAGGTACGGATATTACACAGCTTCTCATTGGCCTTCATTCTAACTGTCTGAAACCCGACCAGTTGTTATGCCGGGTTTCAAAAATAGTAGCATCGGGTGCTTTCCTGCCATCTCCCCTTCATTTTCAATGCTAACTATAACTGAAAACCTATCTTTCTCACATGACTCCAATCCCAACTCCGTAACCGAGACAAACCCTACCTAAGTTTTCACAAGTCGCTATGATGTTTTGATATGTCAAGCTTGTTTCGGTTCACTGAGATGATCTTGTAAGAATAGGTGGAGTAACTAAGCTCGTAGACGAATTCAAACACTTTCGCGCCTTTGTAGAATCTATAGGTGCTCCCCGGGTAGCCGTGTGCGGGATCAATCCTCATTCTCAACATTCCTCCCAATACAAGAAACATGAATTCAAAACATTAGTTACGTGAATTTGGTTCTTGATTTATTAAAACCTAAAAGTCGAGTTTCATTTATTTGTCATGGATTATAGTCACCAAATATGATCTCCAACATAGCCAGTGTCGGAAACAGAACATTTACTCAGAGGGGTCCAGAGCTATAGAAAATACGGAGGTCGGATAACTATATATATAGCTTCCCCTATTTTATAGAGGAATTTCCGTCCTCCGGAGGGGGCCGTGGACTCCCTTGAACCCCCCTCCCTTCGCCCCTGAACATAGTTCATTAGCCTTTGGAGCACAGTGAGGGTGGTGCAAGGCGGCCCCGAGTAGTTTCCTTCTTGGAATCTTTCGCATCCATGCCTTCAACGAAAAGAGACCCGTCCTGACCTTGGATAGCGAAGCAAGGAATGGAATTTGTGTACTACGAAATTCTTGCAAATACTTAAGGTGTTCTTCATGGAAGCAGCACATTTTAGTAGAATTCTTGTTCTTTTTAACACATTTGATATAGGTAGCATCAATGTAAATTTCCCTCTCTTCCACGGTTTCCCCTCGTCTATCCCCGACGACCCGCTTTGTTGTCTATACAAGATTGGGCAAGAACTAACTCTATCTAATCCCAAGATACAAGTTGCTCTCTCCTCCCTCTCTCTCTGACGGTCTTTCCTCGTCTATTCCCGACGAACCCGCCCTCTCGCCTCTCTCTGAGGTCTACATCGCTCCTCTTCTCACGTTCCTCTCCACCAGGAA
Organism: Orobanche coerulescens; assembly: GCA_033398695.1. Lineage (NCBI taxonomy): Eukaryota > Viridiplantae > Streptophyta > Magnoliopsida > Lamiales > Orobanchaceae > Orobanche > Orobanche coerulescens. The sequence goes on from CM065817.1 coordinate 133,409,931, forward strand.
CACATTTATAACTCTTTTACCAAATGTAATGGCCCAGGTTTTAGCAGGCAGCTGAAATCCATATAAGTTAAAATTTTTATTATTTCTTACGTGGCTTATTTAAATTCCTTTAAATATGACTATATTATATTACTATTCGTTTATGTGCTTAGGTGATTTAATTTCCAATTTGCATTGTAATAATCCGAATTGAATAATTAACCAAGAATGACTTAGTTACTAAATTATAACAACATTAGTATAACTAGGAGCTCCGCATAATATGATTAAGGTATGAATAATCTCACTACTAAAAAAAAGGTTTTAGTGACATTGTGTTCTGACAGTTTTGTGTTATGTGTCACTGAATATATAAAACTGAACTAGTTTTTGTATTTAACATCTAAGTGTCACGGATTGCTCACACCGACGTATCACTAATTTAGGCATCTGTAATTTCTGATACTAACATATCAGTAATAAAAAAATACTCAAATAAATTAGGACCCGTAGCCTCTTTCTTCATTCCCGTCTTCTAATCCTGAAGCCCTTTTCCCAGCCCTAGGTCACGCGGCACGCCTCTTCTTCTCAAAAAATCAAAACCGTCGACTCCACACAATCCTCTATGTCTCCCCATTTCTTCTCTTGTTGTGGTCGCCCCTGACTGCCGCCCACTGCTGGTAGTCCTCGTCGTCGCGCCTTTGCCCAGGCGCCCAGCTCTGTTGATGAGCTCCACAAGTCGCCATGCCTCCATCGTCACCTTGGCTTGGTCGTAACCCCGCAGCTCAGCCCAACCCCCACCATGTCGATCCTCTGCTCATCAGCCCAGTCTCGGCTCTCGATTCAGGTTGGCTTTTGCCTTGATGTGATTCAGTTTTAGTGATAATTCTGTACAGCCCAGCCTCCACCATGTTTCTTCTCTTGTTGTGGCTTTTGCCGGGAGTGAGATGTAGATTTTTGTTTGGGAAGAATGATGATAATATTCTAGGAAAATAATTTTTTTTTGGTGAAGGTAAGTAATTTGTTTTAGTTTTCTATGGCTACATCACAATCTGTCAAAAAAGATCATTGAAATCAATTCGTACAAATAGTTAGGATTACATCACAATCTGTCAATAAAGATTATTTTCATCTTTTTCCAAAACAGTTATTTCACACTTTAAAATAACGCATTTGTGTTGTAAGTGACCTCATTTTTGGCAAGCTATTTTCTCTCTTTCGAGTTTTGAATCGAAGAGAAGTTTATGTTGGAACATTTTGTTCCATACATCATTATTAGTGTTTTGATGATTAATGTCGATAAGCAAAACAAAACAATAAAAAGACGAAGCAAAGCATCGAAGGAAACGAAGTGCAGAAAGCTGGTTTTCTGCAAAGCTTAACGTACGTAAAACGTTCTATATAGCATACATAATGCATGGAGATTAACGTACATAAGCATGGATGGCTAACGTACGTAATGGAGTTTTCAGAGTTCAAACAAGAAGAACGTTGGAGGAGTCAAAGTCAGAAAGGTGGCAACAGATATATGACGTCAGCAATGACGTACACTTAACGTACGTAATGGAGGAAATGATAAAGTACGTAACTCAAAATGACGAAACTCACTGAACTGATTTGTGAAGAGGCAAACGTACATAACCTGTCGAGTTTAACGTACGTAACCAATCTTACGTACGTAATATAGAGAAGATAGCGTACGTAATGATGGATCTGGCAGCTAACGGCTAGTTTGGTTGATGAAGCCTATATATACCATAATCTTGGTATTATTCACACAACAACTTCAAGCATTCTATACATTGATCAGAGATTCATATTGATATTATTGTTGTAATATTGAGCTTATATTGTTAGTTTGAGTGTTTATACATTCAACATTATACACGAGAGGTAAAAGAAAAGATACGATTGGATTCGGTGTTATTAGGATCAAGGATATGGCATTATTAGAATCGCAACCGCTATCTTCGTGAGGTTTATCTAGTACCCATAGAAAGCTAGAGAGGTTGATTCCTTGTCCTACGAAAAGGAAAATGGTTTAACTTGGACCGACGCAAAGACAAGTACGAGTGGTTTATCACGGACCAATAGAAGACGTGATTGTAATGGTAATCCCTCGACCGAAGAAGAGAGGAGAAGAGGTTTTTCTTTAGCCTGTTGAAAAAGATACCGAGAGAGGATGTAGGCTTCGTTAATAGCCGAACCTCTATAAATCCATGTGTGCTTTATTTCCGCACTTATTATTTACGCTTCCGCAACATGGCGCAAATATCCGATCTCGTACCCAACAATTGGTATCGGAGCGGTACTTCAATACACGGCGCAACATCCGAGGAGTCGATCTAAATGGCACTTCAATTTGCTCAAAATGAAGATCTTTTGTCGAACCAATCTCCATTCTTCGACGGATCAAATTATATGAAATGAAAAAAGAAGATGTCAATCTTCATCCGGGCTTATGATATTGAACTTTGGAATAATTCAAAGCTAACGTACGTAATCGAGATTACATAGCGTACGTAACATGTGGAATTTTACGTACGTAATAAAAGTTGTATAACATAAAGGAGAAAAAGAAAAATCGGGATTAACCGAAGAAAAGGAGAAAAGATGAAGCTGAAAAGAAAAATGAGAATAATGGGATTAACCCTGAAAGGGGGAGAAAAATCGAAGAAAAGTCAAAAAGGAAGAAAAGTGAGGAGACGTCGAATAGATGAAGAAAAATGAAAAACGAGAAAAGAAAGAGAAAAGAAAAGAAGGAGTCGAAAAAGAAATGGGAGATGAAACTAACGAAACGGACAAAGTCGAAAACTTTGGTCTGTATACATATACATATATTTGTATTTTTGCAGGTAAATCCCATTGACGAAGTGTTGTTTTGTAATCATCAAAAAGGGGGAGATTGTTGGAACATTTTGTTCCATGCATCATTATTAATGTTTTGATGATTACTGTCGATAAGCAAAACAAAACAACAAAAAGACGAAGCAAAGCATCGAAGGAAACGAAGTGCATAAAGCTGGTTTTCTGCAAAGCTTAACATACGTAAAATGTCCTATATAGTGTACGTAATGCATGGACATTAACGTACGTAAGCATGGATGGCTAACCTACGTAATGGAGTGTTCAGAGTTCAAACAAGAAGAACGTTGGAGGAGTCAAAGTCAGAAAGGTGGCAACAGATATATGACGTCAGAAATGATGTACACTTAAAGTACGTAATGGATGAAATGATAACGTACGTAACTCAAAATGACAAAATTAACTGAACTGATTTGTGAAGAGGCTAACGTACGTAAACTGTCGAGTTTAACATACGTAACCAAGCTTACGTACGTAATATAGAGAAGATAGCATACGTAATGATGGATCTGGCAGCTAACGGCTAGTTTGGTTGATGAAGCCTATAAATACCATAACCTATTATTCACACTACAACTTCAAGCATTCTATACATTGATCAGAGATTCATATTGATATTATTGTTGTTGTAATATTGAGCTTATATTGTTAGTTTGAGTGTTTATACATTCAACATTATACACGAGAGGTAAAAAAAGATATGATTGGATTTGGTGTTATTAGGATCAAGGATCCGGCATTATTATAATCGCAATCGCTATCTTCGTGAGGTTTATCTAGTACCATAGAAAGCTAGAGAGGTTGATTCATTGTCCTACGAAAAGGAAAACGGTTTAACTTGGACCGGCATAAAGACAAGTACGAGTGGTTTATCACGGACTAATAGAAGACGTGATTGTAACGGTAATCCCTCGACCGATAGAAGAGAGGAGAAGAGGTTTTTCTTTAGCCTATTGAAAAAAAATCGAGAGAGGACGTAGGCATCGTTAATAGCCGAACCTCTATAAATTCTTGTGTGCTTTATTTCCGCACTTATTATTTATGCTTCCACAACACGTCGTAAATATCTGATCCCATACCCAATAGTTTATGCTGTCATTTAGACAATGGATAGTTTTCTAGATGTGTGTCCTGTATAGCTTAAGTTATATTGTTAAAATTTTAATATATGAAGGGCAGATATCGGGGGGGTGGCAAAAAAATAGTAATCACAAAGTTGGAGTTTCTATTTGCTTAGAAGAATCCAAACATCCCTTGTATAATATTTTCCGAATTGTTGAGAATGCTGATATGACCTATTCACCAGTTCTTTGTTTTGTGTGCTTATCATCAGATATGTGTTCTTTCCTGAGGAACCGAAGTTTGTTGTGAAGACTATGAAGACCTACAGAAATCGCATGAAAGAAGAGGGTGTTTATGGGGAAATCTTAGTGGTCCAGCAGAATTTAACTCCATTTGCTAAGGCATGCATAAGTGAAATATCGTCTAAGTTTCATTTGGAAGGTTTCCAGGTTATTGATTTGTATTTCCATCGGTGATAATTTTCTTGGTATTAATTGGTCACTAACCAAACAACAATAAAGAATTCGATGTGTTTCTTAGATCCATGTCTTCTCTAGTCACCTATTACGTTAATTTCGAGTTAAGCTGATCATGTACTCATATGTGACAAGTATTAAATTCACGGTGGTGTTTTTACTAATTTGGTGCATATTGTAGGTTACCCAGGTCATCAAAGAGCTAAAGTGGCTGAGCTATCCAGGTTTGGACGCCCTGTAAGTCCTTCTCGTGTTTCTTTTTCATTATTTGGCATTGGCTATTTCTATACTATTCCCTCTCCCCCACTCGCACACACACGATAGGTTGCTATTAAAATATTAAATAGATGGATGGGGAGCACATCTTTGAGAATTCAAATGATAAATATGATTCTTGGTTGTAAGTTGTTAAACGCGTGCTGAGATGTGAGGCACACATATGAAATCTGAAAACATCTTTTAAGCCCAAAGGCGTGCAATGTTAATGAGGCGTGCGCGTGGGCGCGCCTTCCATCAGTGCCTTAGTACTCCTAAATTCGGTTACCAATATTCACTAATGGACTATAATAACATAATGAAGACCCAATTTAGGATAGATTCAAAATTTGGTTATATTCCTGCTTGATCCATTGAAAAAACTGCTTATTCCTTATGTTCAGATCATCCGTAACACACATACACTCACAAGAGTCAATATGTGTATTTTTCCGAGTTTCCTTTCATAGGATGTTAGACTCTTGTTTTGAGATTATATCCTAATGAAATACGTTGGCTGATTGAGTTTCGTGCATATTTCAGTTCTGTTTACATGAATTGTCAAATAAGAGAAGAATTTCTATTGATGGAGCTTCAAATTTGTTGGCGAACATTCTGTATTCTTATCGAGGAATGGGTTTGTCTGTTGGAACTATGATTGATGGTTGGGATGAACAGGCATAGGGGGTGTAGTTAGCAAATTAGCATTTTGTTGTCGCTTTTAAAAATTTACTCTTGTACTTGTGTGATTTGGTGTTAGGGTCATGGTCTCCACTATGTGGACAGTGAAGGTGGACGACTTAAAGGTACCATATTCTCAGTTGGCTCTGGTTCACCCTATGCTTATGGTGTTTTGGACAGCAGGTATGTTCTTCATGTTGCACTCCAGCTTTCATTTTGATGTTGTTAATGTGCCTTAAATTAGTGAGCGTCAAAGAAAATAGAGTAGGTCTCATGTGAAATTGGTCCCTTGAAAGTTTAAAACTAAGTTTTCCGGAAAAAAAAAAATAGAAAACTCTAAAAAACTAACTGGAAATGAACTCTAAAAACATGAGGAAAAAAATGATGAAAAAACCTAAAAATAAAAAGACCCTAAAAAACTAAAAAAATTGTAATAGGGATCTTTCGTAATTTTGGTTGGACACGGAGTTGAACTGGTGATCTATGACGGTGATTGTGGTTACGTGTTTTAGGGATCTTTCATTTCTATTTTATTTAATATTAATAAATAGTTTTAGAAAAGTAATTGTTAAGTTTACAGAGTTTGAGCAAGTAGCAAGTATGGAGCCATTGCCTCTCCAATTCTGTTATCATCTTGCCAATTATAGGATAAATTTATTTTTCCTAGTAAATTTAATTTTTAGCATTTTTTACTTATCTCGTTGGGATATTGCACTTCTGAGAAGGGGGAGAAAAATGGACCGCTAGTCCCAAGAGACATCCTCCATTTGACGAGGCTGGCAACTCCTTACATTCGAATGCTAATTCTCGCCTATAGCGCATGTGACTCCATTGTTTGTGCCTATCTTCATGGTTGGGATGTCGGCATATATCTCTCTCCCTCCCTACAAATTAAATTTAAATTTCAGATATTTTTTGTGCAAATTTCTATTGTATACGTGAATTTTGACTTGATCATACAGATTAAGAGATTTATTAGGTGAATTTTGTTTTGATTATTGTTGGAACATTTTGTTCCATACATAAATTAAAAGTGTTTTGATGATTAATATTGATAAACAAAACAAAACAACGAAGAGACGAAGCCAAGAATCGAAGAAAACGAAGTTACAAAAAGGCATTCTGGACATGCATAACGTACATAACAGAGCGTGATTAACGTACGTAATGTAAGCAGATTAACGTACGTACCTTGAGGAGTTTAGCGTATGTAAACAAGTACAAACCAAGTGAACGTTGGAAGAGTCAAAGTCAGAAAAGCATGCAACAGATATATGACGTCATCAGTGATGTAATCAAGTCTTAACGTACGTAACAAAGGAAATGATAGCATACGTAACCAAAAATGACGAAACTCCCTGAACTGATTTGTGAAGAGGCTTACGTACGTAACCTATAGAGGTTAACGTACGTAACTGGACTTACGTACGTAATGGAATGAATATAGCATACGTAATCAGTGCACAGCAAGCTAACGGCTAGTTTGATCATGGAGCCTATAAATACCATGGTTATGGTATTGTTTCAAGCACAACAACTCAAGCAAACGAGACATACATCTGAGAATCATATTGATACTATTGTTGTTGTAATATTGAGCTTACATTGAGTGATTAAGTATTTATACATAAAATCATACACGAGTGGTAAAAAAAAAGATACGATTGGATTCGATGTTATTAGGATCAAGGATCCGGTATTGTTAAAATCGCAATCTCTATCTTCGTGGGGTTTATCTAGTACTCATAGAAAGCTAGAGAGGTTGATTCCTTGTCCGACTAAAAGGAAAACGGTTTAACTTAGACCGTCGCAAAGATAAGTGCGAGTGGTTTATCACGGACCAATAGAAGACGTGATTGTAACGGTTATCCCTTGACCGATAGAAGAGAGGCGTAGAGGTTTTTATCTTGATCCTATAGAAAAAGATACCGAGAGAGGACGTAGGCTCGTTTATAGCTGAACCTCTATAAATCCTTGAGTGCTCTTAATTTCTGCACTTATTATTATTTACGCTTCCGCAAACGGCACAAATATCCGACCCCGGAAACCAACAATTGGTATCGCAGAGGTACTCCAATACGCGGCTTAACATCCGAGGAGAAAAGATCCAATGGCGTTTCAACTTGCTCCTGTCGAAGGCCTTGCTCTCAACCGACCACCATTCTTTGATGGCTCAAATTATTTGACATAGAAGAAAAAAATATCGATCTTTATTCATGCCTACGATATAGATATTTGGAAGATCATTTTCCTTGGCCCAAAAGTTCCTCCCAAATCCGACGGTACGCTCAAATCCTTCGAAGAATACGACGATGCCGATTGGAAAAATGACCATCTAAATTGTAAGGCTACACAACTCTTATTTTGTGCCTTAAATCCAGAAGAGGTCAATAAAATCTCATCGTGTGAGAGTGCAAAATAAATATAGAAAATTCTAGAAATCACACACGAAGGGACGACTCAAGTCAAGGAGACGAAGATCAATATGCTTCTCCATGACTAAGAGTTATTCATGATGAAGGGTGACGAGTCCATCACCAATATGCTCGACTGATTCTCGGTCATCACAAATGGACTTGCTTCGTTTGGTAAACCATTATCTAGTAGTGAAAAAGTCAAGAAAATTTTAAGATCACTACCTAGCGAATGGGACGGAACCGTGACCGCGATTATGGAATCCAAAGATCTCAACACACTCGATTTTAGTGCCCTCATTGGTTCGCTAACTAATTATGAGATCGTGTTAAAATCACGAAGTGTCAAGCCTAAGCCAAAAGAAAAATCGTTAGCCATGAAAGCTAAGATATCAAGAAAGAAGGAAGAAATCCCGGTGGAAGAAAGCGATGAAGAAATGGCATATTATGCCAAAAACATTAATAAATTCCAAACTTTATTAAACCGGAGGAAGAAGGATATCTCGAGCGAATCTAAGAAGTTCGACAACTCTTGTCGACTATGTGGAAAACCAGGCCACTTCGCTAAGCATTGCCGAGCTAAACCGAAAAAGGAGGTCCTCGTGGCAACATGGAGCGATGAAGACGAAGACGACGAATTCATCAATCAAAATAATCTCGCTCTCATGGCCCGGAGTTCGTTCGACGACAGCGACGTCGAAATCCAAGTAAGTACATCTTCCCGTGATGAACTTTTTGATGTATTTGAGTTATTACATACGGATTTCCAAAATGCTTTATCCGAAATTAAATCCCTTAAGTCTAAAATTAAATCTTTGGAAATTGAAAATTCCAAAATTATCGAGAAGGGAAAATTTGTCGAAATCGATCATTCGAAATGCATTGAAAATGAGAATATTTTAAAGAATGATCTTTTAAAAGTTCAAGATGAACTTAAATCTTTGACGAAGAAATTCTCGTGTGGCAATGATAAATTTGAACAAATGTTATATGTTCAAAAATATACTTTAAATAAATAGGGGTTAGGATTCAAACCACGTTCGAAAAACGAATCCGTTAATTTCAAAATACCCCATTGCGAAAAGTGTTTGAAAATTGGGCATCACGTTTCTAATTGTAAAAGCCCACACCGGACGATAAAAATAAAGAAAATTTGGGTTCCTAAAGGAATAAATATTTCAAATATTGTTTATGTCTCAAAACAAGAACCAACTATAGGTTGGATCCCCAAAAATTGATTTTTGTATTTTACTCAGGGGGAGTATATTTTTTTTAAGGAAATAATATTTTCAGGGGGAGTTTTACCCTTCTTGCATTTATTCATCATGCATATTTTATATTTTGGAATTATTTATTTCAATTGCTATTTTATTTACTTTTTGATGAAAACAAAAAGGGGGAGAGAATGGAGAAGGAAAAAAAGAAGTCGAAAAGAAGTCGAAAATGGGATTAACCATGAAAGGGGGAGAAAAAAAATCAAAAAATGAAAAGGAGAAGTCAAAAATGACAGAAAACGAAAAATGTGGAGACGTCGAAAAGACGATGAAAATTTGAAAATGAGGAAAGAAAAGGAGAAAAGAAAAGAAGGAGTCGAAAAAGAAATGGGATAAGAAACTAACGAAACGGACAAAGTCGAAAACTTTGGTCTGTACACATATACATATATTTGTATTTTTGCAAGAAAATCCCATTGACGAAGTGTTGTTTTGTAATCATCAAAAAGGGGGAGATTGTTGGAATATTTTGTTCCATACATAAATTAAAAGTGTTTTGATAATTAATGTTGATAAACAAAACAAAACAACGAAGAGACGAAGCCAAGAATCGAAGAAAATGAAGTTGCAAAAAGGCGTTCTGGACATGCATAACGTACGTAACAGAGCATGATTAACGTACGTAATGTAAGCAGATTAACGTACGTAACTTGAGAAGTTTAACGTACGTAAACAAGTTCAAACCAAGTGAACGTTGGAAGAGTCAAAGTCAGAAAAGCATGCAACGGATATATGACGTCATCAGTGATGTAATCAAGTCTTAACGTAAGTAACAAAGGAAATGATAGCGTACGTAACCAAAAATTACGAAACTCCCTGAACTGATTTGTGAAGAGGCTTACGTACGTAACCTATAGAGGTTAACGTACGTAACTGGACTTACGTACGTAATGGAATGAATATAGCGTACGTAATCAGTGCACAGCAAGCTAACGACTAGTTTGATCATGGAGCCTATAAATACCATGGTAATGGTATTGTTTCAAGCACAACAACTCAAGCAAACGAGACATACATCTGAGAATCATATTGATACTATTGTTGTTGTAATATTGAGCTTACATTGAGTGATTAAGTGTTTATACACAAAATCATACACGAGTGGTAAAAGAAAAGATACGATTGGATTCGGTGTTATTAGGATCAAGGATTCGGCATTGTTAAAATCGCAGTCGCTATCTTCGTAAGGTTTATCTAGTACCCATAAAAAGCTAGAGAGGTTGATTCCTTGTCCTACTAAAAGGAAAACAGTTTAACTTGGACCGACGCAAAGACAAGTACGAGTGGTTTATCACGGACCAATAGAAGACATGATTGTAACAGTTATCCCTCGATCGATAGAAGAGAGGCGTAGAGGTTTTTATCTTGATCCTATAGAAAAAGATACCGAGAGAGGACGTAGGCTCGTTTATAGCTGAACCTCTATAAATCCTTGTGTGCTCTTAATTTTCGCACTTATTATTATTTACGCTTCCACAAATAGCGCAAATATCCGACCCCGGAAACCAACAATTATATGAATTAGGGTCATTCTTAAATAATCTAAATTTATGTTTTATTCTTGAAAATTAATGATACGGTTGGACCAGCAAATAATGATCTGGGTAGTGTTAATATATCCTTCAATAGAATGGTGTGTGGTGAATTTTGATTTAGTAAAGTGGAGTGTGAATTATTTAGAGTCATGATAAGTTTCTGATTCGTGTTTTGTTTAGTGTTATGTTTGTAGAAAATCATTCTACAAACACATGATATTTAAGATGGAAGCTTGGGGGAGTGTGTTTGTACCCCAACCAATCAACTACTAGGTGATTTTTGATGACGAAGCTCGGTCACATATTTCTTATGAAATAAAAGTCGAAACTATAACTGTGTCGGTGCTGGAAAACTGAACTCGGGCAGGCCTGGGCTAGGCCAGTCAAGGCTGGTTCAGGGTTGGATCGATCCGGAGTTGGGTCGGCCGATTATATTTTTTAAAAAAAAGGAGAATTTATTTAAATATCTCTTTTTTTATCATGTTCAGTGTTATCCTTGATATGAAATTATATTTCTCTGCATGACATAATATTTTGATCTCGCATCATTGCTGTAAGTTCAAATTTTATTCTCTGTAAGGTATATATATGTGTGTATATATATATATATATATATATTGTTGCTACCCAAAATATTATCCGGAGATAGATATTGCTGGAATGGACGGGCAGCAAACAAAATTGCGAGAGCACGTCCGTGGGAATGGAAATAACACAAGATTTGCCGGGTTTGTTAGGCCCGAACTTTAATGCTCTCGCGAGATGTTATTAATACGAATACGTTGGAGTACAAATATTAATGCAAGAATGCAATTACAATGAGTGTAAAAGATTCTAGTTATCTAGCTCTTGAGCGAATCTCTGTGTGTTCTTGTTCTCGTTTCTGCCGACCGTCTTATGGGGTAAGAGGTCTCGAGAGTGAGAGAGAAATGTCCGAAGTGTACAGCGTTTCCAAGAGTAAGAAATCCAACTGTGAAGTAGTCATAAAGCCAAGCCCTTTTCCAAATGCATGATTCCTTCTATTTATAGGAGATGAGATGCCTTTAATCGTGAAGGGCGATCGCCTTTCTTGTACGTGGCCTGGTTGCCTTAAAGTCCGCGGCATGGGCTGGCAGACAACTGTGCGGTCCAATGAGAAGTCCGCACGCGTCCTGAGTCGCTGTCCCGGGAGGTCCCACTTTGCACCTTTCGGCGGGTCTGTCGGTAGGTTAGCAGATGGTGACAGGCTGTGGTCAATGATCCATGTTCTGCGGCGCCTTTTCCGGATCTGCACGTGGGTCTCTGTCCCGAGCTTCGGCCTTCGCCGATTAGACGGATGCTGGCTTCACGTGGCATGAAGCTGTAACAGCCCGAAAATAGTGGCTATTACAGTGCCGTGGACCCCCTACCGGGACCCACCAGGCGATATCACGATATAAACTTACAACCTGACAACGTCGCACCGTACCACAATAAAAATCCCGATGTGGAGTATAAGTTATACATGTCTTTAATACGAGCAAACGTACATAGGATCCAAATTCGGTACAGACCATATGACGATGGGCAATACCTAACAGATTATAGTACAATCATTCGACACAAAATAAAATGAAAATCACAATAATACATAACCGAACATTAAAAGACTCGGGCCCCCCGAAATAGCATCCTTCAACATCCTTCGTCGCCATTGTGCTCCTCTTGTGCCTTGCCCTTTCCTCGCCCTGAAATACAAGTATTTCGCCCCAAACCACAGGGTCAGCTATACATGATAATAATTCTCATGACATTATACAATTCATATATATACTGATCTCAAAGAAAACCATCGACTACTGAATATACCCCGAAGGCGTATAAACAATCAGTCCCAACTCTCAAACATAACCAAATATACGAACGACCATATAATATGGCTCAAGACGGACGTCACAGTATGCCCGATCCGGAAATGTGTCCGTGCACATGTCCACCTCGTATACGGAATCCAGAATATGCGTGGGACGATGTACCTAATTAGCCTCACGAACTACGTCTCATGTGCACGATCTAAATGCGGAAAACATCCACGCATGATCATAAAGTGCCCGGCTAAAAATCCTACACATAACCAATCGGCACGCAGATATGACTCCAGAGATGTCACGATACAAGATGACAACGAAACCCAACGAATTACACCTTTATCAAGGAATCGAACGACTCACCGATGTGTCAACCAAAGCTCAAAAGGACTAACGGTAACAAGGACGGTAATTTTGGGTATATCATCCCCAACACCATGACAATACGATCAAGGGTATCACCATATCACGAATCATAGATTATCAGAACATTTCATACACACGAAACGCATAATAATCACAAGAATTCAACCATCATTATAACCAAGCAAGATAACTTGCCTCAATTCCGTAGATGAATAATCCTTCTTTGAATGGTCAAACGAACGGTATCCTCGTCTAACAATACTCACGTGAACAAGCAACCTTGAATGAAATGTAATTCATTCAACAACACATTCGTACGATAACGGTATTATTACATAAATAATATTCGTAAATTTACTTGAATAAATCAATTATCCTATTGATCACTTTAATGTTCTTATTACAAATCATCATATGTTTATCATGTTCATTCACATAGTCTAACATTAATGTCAAATACTTGAAGTTCAGTTTATTACCAAAGTAACATTGTGAAAACATCTTTTCAAATCATCGGCACTTCCGATTACGATATAAGTTTGTGTTAATTATGTTCTTCATTATTTTACCAGTAATTACATTAAAAACTTATTCCTATATGAAGCATAAGCTCAAGTTTTTAGTGCACTAAGAACATCATCTTAATTTACATCTCTTAACATACACGGATTAATGAAATGGAATTCGGCTACTCATCTACCGCATTTGTATCACCATATTCACTACAATCCTCTTAAGAACATTATTAACATATTAATGTAGTGTTTAACACCCTTTTAAGCTATCAACGAACTCGATTAACTTGATCATATGAAGATTACAACTTCCTTCCATCAAAATCTATTGTTTTACTTTTGAAGAATTTATTAAAAGCCTAGTTATATCATTGGATACTTGAAATTCTAAAAGTAACTTCATCCCATCTTGTGAAGATCATCTTTAAAGGGTTAACATAATTCTTCCAACAATTTATTAACAAAGTGTTGGTTTTAGAGGCCAAAATTATGGTTCCATATTACCTTCAAGAATCAATTGAATGTTCAAGACAAGTTTAACATTTCTCACCTTTAATCATTAAGGATTTCATCCCTAATATGTTCCTAGTGTTGAGACTATAATCAACTTCCGATTATCATGTTATACATCAGGTTTTATGTATATCATTATCAACACAATCACATTATGAAGTTATTTACATCAAGAAGTAACACTAATACCTTTAATGTTAATCTTCACTTAGTTTGAGCATGATTCAATTAACTTATCATGTTTACACTAGCTTAAACTAATATTATGTGAAGTATTTATCTACTAACATCATCATAAGCATGGATTTGATATGAGTTAAAGAAAGACCAACCTCAAAATGAAGAACAACACCAACACTTCAAGGGATACACTTCAATCTCTAACTCTCCAAGTCACCAATCAAGTGCTGAAGCTCCAACACAAGTTAGAAGGGCTAGAAACAGAGTTGGAAGGGAAGGGAATCGTTTTTCTCAGTTGGGAGGTTGAATGGGTTGAGCAGGAAATGAATGGCAAGTCATAATTTTATAACCTGAACTCGTCGTTACGTACGTTAAAGAAAGGTGTTAACGTACGTTACAGTCCTTACGTACGTAATCTCATGATCATTACGTACGTAACCAATTTCATCAGATCTTTCTGCCTCAAAACACGCAAATCGTTACGTACGTAACTATATAGCTATTACATACGTAATAGCCGTTGACTTGGCTGTCGCGATCGACTCCCGACCACCTACCCCCACTCGGCCCCACCCGCCGAAAGGCGGATTGCTGGTGGATCTCCCGCATTACGTACGTTAACATATGGATGTTACGTACGTAAGGCGACGTACATAGCGTACGTTAAGAAGATGGGTTAACGTACGTTAAGTGCTATAACAAGCATAAATGGAATTCTCCCAATATCACCCAACAATTAATATAGTATGAATGACCATAATTCCATCTTAACATAATTCATCGATATACTTGTTATAACAATACAGATATGGTGCGAAGATACTTGGTTTAAATCAGAAAATACAATAGTAAAGGCGAGGGTATTACATACTCCCCCCTTAAAAGGAGTTTCGTCCCCGAAACTAAGGGGTAAACATCTCGGGGTATTTCTCTCGCATGCTATCTTCAGTCTCCCACGTAGATTCCTCGACTCCGTGTCTCGACCACTGAATTTTTAATAAGGGAATCGCCTTGTTCCTCAGCTGTTTAATTCTTCTCTCAAGTATCTGCACAGGCCGTTCTTCATACGAATGGTCATCGGCTATTTCGACCTCGTCGAATTGAATAATGTGGCTTGGGACAGCAACATACTTCCTCAACTGAGATACATGGAATACGTTGTGAATCCGGCTCAAAGCTGGTGGTAATGCTAAACGATAGGCTAGGTCGCCTACTCATTCCAGGATCTCAAATGGACCAATATACCTTGGGCTCAACTTGCCTCTCTTCCCGAATCGGAAAACACCTCTAGTAGGAGATACTTTGACTAGTACATGGTCACCAACCTCAAACTCGAGTGGTCGTCTATGATTATCTGCATATGATTTCTGGCGGCTTTGGGCCGTTAATAGACGACTCTTGATCAGGGAAATCTTCTCGCGGGCTGCCAATAACATATCAGGTTCCGTACTAATAGATTCAGACAAATCGTCCCAGCACAAAGGGGACCTACAACGACGACCATACAATGCCTCATAAGGTGTCATCATGATCGAGGCGTGCCAGCTATTATTATATGTGAATTCTACCAACGGTAGTTGGGCTTCCCAGTCGGGCTTCCAATCGAGAGCACATGCCCTCAACATATCCTCTAGAGTTTGAATAGTCCTCTCATACTGACCGTCGGTCTGAGGATGAAAAGCCGTACTGAAGTTCAACTGTGTACCCATAGCACGATGAACCGCCTTCCAGAAGTGCGACACGAACCGTCCGTCCCGATCTGATACAATACTCTTAGGGGTGCCATGCAGTCTCACAATCTCTTTGATGAATAATTGGGCCAATCTCTCAGGGCCCCAAGTATCCTTGATCTCCAAAAAGTGGGCTGATTTAGTCAATCGATCCACAATCACCCAAATCGTATGCATGCCTCGACGGCTCGTCGGCAAGCTAGTAATAAAATCCATCGATATGTCTTCCCACTTCCACTTGGGAATCGGAAGTGGTTTCATCATGCCAGCTGGTCGTTGATGTTCAATCTTGACCTGCTGACAGGTCAAACATTTCGAAACGAATTCGGAAACCTCCCATTTCATGTTACCCCACCAATAATACGGCTTCAAATCCTTATACATTTTGTTCGATCCTGGATGTATGGAATACGGGGTAGCATGAGCCTCCTTCAGAATAGTATTCCTCAACTCTTCGTCTGTTGGTACACATACTCGGTTTTTAAAGCGTATCAGTCCATCCTCGTGAACCACAAATCCAGGAGCCTTCCCCTGATTGATTTCTCCTCGAACTCTGGATAAGAATGGGTCCGTCATCTATTTCATCCTGATCGTCTCATCAAGGGATGATGAAATCTCAAGCGTGCACAGTTGTCCCTGAATGCGTTGTAACGAGACCTCAATCTCTGGTCTCATGAACTCTAATTGCAACTCCTTCTGGGCGGTCAAACGAGCCGATTCATACGCACCGTCTTGCGGCTCAAGGCATCGGCAACCACGTTTGCCTTGCCTGGATGATAAAGGATCTCGATATCATAGTCTTTGATTAGCTCTAACCACCTCCTTTGTCTCAGATTCAACTCCTTTTGGGTAAAAATATACTTCAGGCTCTTGTGGTCCGTAAAATCCGGCAGGTAACTCCATACAGATAGTGGCGCCAGATTTTTAAGGCAAACACTACGGCTGCTAACTCCAAATCATGAGTCGGGTAGTTGACCTCGTAAGGACGCAATGCGTCTGACGCATAGGCGATCACTTTCCCGTCCTGCATTAATACGCAGCCAAGGCCCTGTCTCGATGCATCGCTATATACCACGAATCCTTCCGTTCCTCTAGGTAGTACCAAAACATGTGCTGAAATTAATCGACTTTTGAGTTCATCAAAACTTTGCTGACATGCTTCCGACCACAAGTACTTCTTATCTTTTCTCAACAGATTAGTCATCGGTTGAGCAATTTTGGAAAATCCTTCCACGATAAATCGTGTAATAGCTTTGCTAGACCCAGAAAACTACGAACTTCCTTCACGTTCTTCGGAGGTAGCCAGTCTCGGATAGCTTCTGTCTTCTGTGGGTCTACTCTTACTCCATCTGCTGATATTACATGACCCAGAAAAATAACTTCAGACATCCAGAATTCACACTTAGAAAATTTTCCATAGAGTTGTTCTCGCCTTAATGCATCGAGAACCTGGCGGAGGTGACACTTATGCTCCTCGTGATCACGAGAGTAGATCAGGATGTCGTCAATAAAAACGACTACAAAACGATCCAGATAATTAATAAAAACTCAATTCATCAATTCCATGAATACTGCGGGTGCATTAGTCAGTCCGAATGGCATGACAACGAACTCATAATGCCCATAGCGAGTGCGAAAAGCTGTCTTCGGGACATCAGACTCTCGAATCCGCAATTGGTGGTACCCGGATCTCAAGTCGATCTTGGAAAATACAGCGGCTCCCTGGAGCTGATCCAATAGATCATCGATGCGAGGTAAAGGATATTTGTTCTTAATTGTTACTTTGTTCAGCTCACGGTAATCAATACACAAACGCAGCGATCCGTCCTTCTTCCGTACGAATAACACCGGCGCTCCCCAAGGGGATGCACTGGGTCGAACATATCCTTTCTCAGTTCTAACTCCTCAAGTTGTCTTTTCAACTCCTGCATCTCAGTCGGGGCCATACGATATAGTGCTTTCGAAAGCGGGGACGTCCCTGGCTCCAACTCAATGGTGAATTCTACCTCTCGCTGTGGGGGTAGTCCTGGAAGCTCTTCTGGAAATACATCTGGATAGTCTCGAACTACTGGAATATCAACCAATTCGACTGGTCGGTCAGTTGTCTTGGTCATGTAACACCAATAACCAATGCATCCCTGGTTCAGTAATCTCACAGCCTTCATAGCGCTGATGACTCTCCCAGAATGATTGGGATTATCACCCCGAAAAATACACTCGACGCCATCATCCGATGTGACGGTTACCATTCGCTTACGGACGCTAAGCACGGCATCGTGACGATCCATCCAGTCGATACCTAAGATTACATCATCTTTAGGTAAATCAACCACAATCAAGTCGGACAACCACTCACGGTTGTTCATGCTAATCGGACAGCTCTGTACTTCATGACTCCCAATAATTCTGCTACCATCGGGTAGACCAATTACATAAGGTTCACAATCGGTAACATGATTCAAATGCAAATGACTCAAACAAGAACTAGACAAAAAGGAGTGTGAAGCACCAGTATCAAAAAGAACACAAACGGGCTAAGAGTGGATCTCGATAGTACCTGCAATCATGCTGGCTTCGGGATCATCGGCTTTCTTCATCTCGTAGACTCTGGGTTTTGCAACCCCGGAAGCAGGTGTACCAGCTTGATTCCCACGGCCTATCCCTTTGTTCGCTCCAGCAGTCTGGTAAGAAGCGGACGGAGGAGCACGTTCCTGAACATAAGACTGTACTGGAGCAAGAGATGCTACTGGAGCACGCCCGAGTCCACCCCGGCAATAGCGAGCACGATGACCGTTCTTCTCGCAAGTGTGACAGGCAATGGCCGGCTTCGGACACTTGGAGCTGATATGCCCCTGGTCCCCACAGTTATAACACACGACAGGTGAGCTGATTGCCCGAGAGTGCGTTCCTGTTAGTTTCGGTGCCATAGGTGGCCGTTCAGAAGGATTTGGTACAGGCTGGGGTTTCTTGAACATCCCGATTCTTTGTCTCCTTGGGTGCAGTTCTGGATCTCTTGTTGGAAAGCGAGGTGCTTCTTAGAAATCTCCTTCGCAGTAAGTTCATACTCCAAAGCCTTCTCAATAAACTCCGGTAAGGTCGTACAGTGGTGATTGAGTAATTGCATCCTCATTAGGGGTTTAAGCCTCTTGAGGAAATATTTGATCTTATCAGCTTCCGAACGGACAACTGACGTAGCAAAAGGGAGAAGTGCTTGGAATTTTTCAGCAATCGCTAACACATCCTCGTCTTCCGATGGATCGGGGTTCAGTAATTCGGACAGTTTGGCTTCACGGAGGGGTGCAGGATAGTAACGATCTAGCATAAGATTCTTGAATTCCTCCCATGTACTCGCGCCATCGGCAGGCCTCACAGAAAGCCACCAAGTATGGGCACTCTTACTAAGGTAGTAGGCTGCCACAGCAACTCGATTTTCCTCTGGGCACTCCACCATCTCGAACAGTTTCTCGAAATGCTCTATCCAGTGTACAATGTCAGCAGGCTCAGATGAGCCTTCAAAATTCGGAGGTCGCTGTCGTGATATGTCGCTAATAATCCGTCTCATGATCCCGCCAGGCACCAGAGGCGGAGGCTGTTGCCCCTGCTGTTGCCCAGTAGTATTCCTCTGCATAGCTTCCATCAACTGACCCATTTGGGTCATCTGGGCCATCATGCCCTGCATCACGGTGTAAGGATCGATACGTGCATTCTCTCTAATGTGGTGTGATTGGTCCCTAGAAGGCGAATCACTGCCTGCGGAACTCTGTTCCACATTCGCGCGTCTGTTGGCTCGTGGTATCGGGATTCGGCCTCTTCCGCAGCCTCGTCCCCCTCTGCCACGGCCTCTCGGATTCCTTTCCATACTGAAAGAATCAAGTCACAAGTACAGTTCAATTTATCAATCATAATTCATGCTAAGTTAATAGCAACAGGGAATTTCATATCTGACAAAGCAGTTCGTAAAGAATCATTGGCACCACAGGTGTTACACACTCAATATCATATTAACATCAAGTCGAAACAATTCCAATCACATAATTAATTTAGGTTCACCTTAAACAGATGAATTTTACCTCATGTTAGCAAGATGCCAAGATAAGTAAGGAGACCAATACGTCATCAATATCATGCCAGTAATCAAATTATGGTTCATGAGAACATACCGTATTCGACGGGTCAGGCGCTCGCACAGGTTACACGTGGCACGAAGGTTTCTTGATGCTATTTCGATTCTACAATGACTCAAAATAAAAACACACTCTCCGATACCATCTTCTGTAACAGCCCGAAAACAGTGGCTATTACAGTGCCGTGGACCCCCTACCGGGACCCACCAGGCGATATCACGATATAAACTTACAACCTGACAACGTGGCACCGTACCACAATAAAAACCCCGATGTGGAGTATAAGTTATACATGTCATTAATACGAGCAAACGTACACAGGATCCAAATTCGGTACAGACCATATGACAATGGGCAATACCTAACAGATTATAGTACAATCATCCGACACAAAATAAAATGAAAATCACAATAATACATAACCGAACATCAAAAGACTCGGGGCCCCCGAAATAGCATCCTTCAAAACCCTCTGTCGCCATTGTGCTCCTCCTGTGCCTTGCCCTTTCCTCGCCCTGAAATACAAGTATTTCGCCCCAAACCACAGGGTCAACTATACATGATAATAATTCTCATGACATTATACAATTCATATATATACTGATCTCAAAGAAAACCATCGACTACTGAATATACCCCGAAGGCGTATAAACAATCAGTCCCAACTGTCGAACATAACCAAATATACGAATGACCATATAATATGGCTCAAGACGGACGTCACAGTACGCCCGATCCGGAAATGTGTCCGTGCACATGTCCACCCCGTATATGGAATCCAGAATATACGTGGGACGATGTACCTAATTAGCCTCACGAACTACGTTTCGTGTGCACGATCTAAATGCAGAAAACATCCACGCATGATCATCAAGTGCCCGGCTAAAAATCCTACACATAACTAATCGGCATGCAGATATGACTCCAGAGATGTCACGATACAATATGACAACGAAACCCAACGAATTGCACCTTTATCAAGGAATCGAACGACTCACCGAAGTGTCAACCAAAGCTCAAAAGGACTAACGGTAACAAGGATGGTAATTTCGGGTATATCATCCCCAACACCATGACAATACGATCAAGGGTATCACCATATCACGAATCATAGATTATCAGAACATTTCATACATACAAAACGCATAATAATCACAAGAATTCAACCATCATTATAACCAAGCAAGATAACTTGCCTCAATTCCGTAGATGAATAATCCTTCTTTGAATGGTCAAATGAACGGTATCCTCGTCTAACAATACTCACGTGAACAAGCAACCTTGAATGAAATGTAATTCATTCAACAACACATTCGTGCGATAACGGTATTATTACATAAATAATATTCGTAAATTTACTTGAATAAATCAATTATCCAATTGATCACTTTAATGTTCTTATTACAAATCATCATATGTTTATCATGTTCATTCACATAGTCTAACATTAATGTCAAATACTTGAGTTCAGTTTATTACCAAAGTAACATTGTGAAAACATCTTTTCAAATCATCGGCACTTCCGATTACGATATAAGTTTGTGTTAATTACGTTCTTCAATATTTTACCAATAATTACATTAAAAACTGATTCCTATATGAAGCATAAGCTCAAGTTTTTAGTGCACTAAGAACATCATCTTAATTTACGTCTCTTAACATACACGGATTAATGAAATGGAATTCGGCTACTCATCTACCGCATTTGTATCACCATATTCACTACAATCCTCTTAAGAACATTATTAACATATTAATGTAGTGTTTAACACCCTTTTAAGCTATCAACGAACTCGATTAACTTGATCATATGAAGATTACAACTTCCTTCCATCAAAATCTATTGTTTTACTTTTGAAGAATTTATTAAAAGCCTAGTTATATCATTGGATACTTGAAATTCTAAAAGTAACTTCATCCCATCTTGTGAAGATCATCTTTAAAGGGTTAACATAATTCTTCCAATAATTTATTAACAAAGTGTTGGTTTTAGAGGCCAAAATTATGGTTCCATATTACCTTCAAGAATCAATTGAATGTTCAAGACAAGTTTAACATTTCTCACCTTTAATCATTAAGGATTTCATCCCTAATATGTTCCTAGTGTTGAGACTATAATCAACTTCCGATTATCATGTTATACATCAGGTTTTATGTATATCATTATCAACACAATCACATTATGAAGTTATTTACATCAAGAAGTAACACTAATACCTTTAATGTTAATCTTCACTTAGTTTGAGCATGATTCAATTAACTTATCATGTTTACACTAGCTTAAACTAATATTATGTGAAGTATTTATCTACTAACATCATCATAAGCATGGATTTGATATGAGTTAAAGAAAGACCAACCTCAAAATGAAGAACAACACCAACACTTCAAGGGATACACTTCAATCTCTAACTCTCCAAGTCACCAATCAAGTGCTGAAGCTCCAACACAAGTTAGAAGGGCTAGAAACAGAGTTGGAAGGGAAGGGAATCGTTTTTCTCAGTTGGGAGGTTGAATGGGTTGAGCAGGAAATGAATGGCAAGTCATAATTTTATAACCTGAACTCGTCGTTACGTACGTTAAAGAAAGGTGTTAACGTACGTTACAGTCCTTACGTACGTAATCTCATGATCATTACGTACGTAATCAATTTCATCAGATCTTTCTGCCTCAAAACACGCAAATCGTTACGTACGTAACTATATAGCTATTACGTATGTAATAGCCGTTGACTTGGCTGTCGCGATCGACTCCCGACCACCTACCCCCGCTCGGCCCCACCCGCCGAAAGGCAGACTGCTGGTGGATCTCCCGCATTACGTACGTTAACATATGGATGTTACATACGTAAGGCGACGTACATAGCGTACGTTAAGAAGATGGGTTAACGTACGTTAAGTGCTATAACAAGCATAAATGGAATTCTCCCAATATCACCCAACAATTAATATAGTATGAATGACCATGATTCCATCTTAACATAATTCGTCGATAAACTTGTTATAACAATACAGATATGGTGCGAAGATACTTAGTTTAAATCAGAAAATACAATAGTAAAGGCGAGGGTATTACAGAAGCGGTCGTACTTGGCCGGGCACTAGAGTCGATCGCCAGGTGCCAAGAGACGATCGCCTTAGATGTCGATCGCTCGGCACTTGGGTTTGATATGGGGCCTTCGATCGGCAGGTCTGCCTTGGCTATTTGACTGTGGCTCGGTCGCCCGGGCTTTGTGCCGATCGCCTGTTGAGATGTATAAATATCGACACAACAATTGCCCCACAGCTTGCTCCGATGTTGAAGACATGGGGTGAGGTGGTTCCACTGGTGATCGTTTTAAGATAATGACGGGCGAACCGATCGTTTGGCGTGCTATCTTCGGTCTTGTACCTGCAATCTTCAATTTTGCTGATCCCTCGTGGAAAGCTAATTGTTTTGTCGTTGAGGAACCGTGCACGGTCGCAGAGTTCGATGGACCTACCTCCATGACCGCGTCTTGTGCGCGAGAGACATTCAAACTGTAGGTTTGTCTCATGACTCATTTTATTGTGAGGGTCCTCCATTAGGCTGCGCCCGCCTCGTATTTAAATGAAGGGCGTGCGGTCTCGGTCTGGAGGAGTCCATGCGCGGGGCGTCGTCGGATTAATCGACTCCACATCCGCGGCTTGTTAGCACTTTTCTACCTCAGATCGTCATGTTAGATGGCAATCCTCGACGGTATACGTTGTGATGGGGGTAGGGATGCGTCGCATTGTCCGGGTCCACCAAGTTAGATGATGAACCTTTGAGGGTGGGAGAGCGTGTTCACTGATTTGTTTGGAGGGTCGTTCGGCTACGCCCGCCTCGTATTTAAACGAAGGGCGAGCGATCGCAACCCAAAGGAACCTTGCATGGCCGAAGCAGTCGGTTCCATCGACCATCAGGACCATGGCTGCACTCTTCTACCTCAGATCGTCAGGTTGGATGGCGATCCTCGACGGTATACATTGTGCGGGGGAGGCGATCTCGTGCCATAGTCCATCATGTTAGATGATGAACTGTAGATGGCGAGCGAGTCCTACATTGTTGGAGATGTTGCTTGATTCTGGCAATCGGGCTGGAAGACTGATGATCGTCGTTCAGTCGCCAATCGCGCTGCTCAAAGGTGAAAAAGTAACCTCCGCCTGGCCAGAAAGTCTGCGGCCTTGGCACGGAAGATTGCGTAGGTCAAGGGGATGTCCTTCGTAAGATGCCTGAACATAGGCGAAAGACCATCGAATCCCCCTAGGACCGAGTAGAGGGCGATATCGTCGCTCACGAGCTCGCCGTTGAGGATTATCTCATCCACCCGGTCGATGTAGTCTGCATCGGACTCGTCTTCCCCCTGCCTGATTTTCATCATGCGGTGGGGGCCTTCTGGTCGAGCGACCTTGGTGGCGAAGTACGACATGAAGTCATTCGCCAGTTGTTCAAAGGAACTGATGGATCGTGGTGGCAATGAGACGTACCACCTATGGGCCAGGTCGCCCAGCGTTAGCAGGAACATTCGGCACCTGGTCACGTCTGATGCCCCGCACCCGGTCATGTAGATTCGGAACTTGTTCAGGTGAGTCTCGGGGTCCGACCTCCCCTCGTACAAAGGTGTTTGAGGAGGAGTGATCCTTGGCTGCACGAGGGCGATCTCGATGTGGATCGCGAGTGGCTCGCTCGGCCCAGCGATCTTTCTCTTGGTACCTGCCCCAGATTCCAGGAGCGCCTTCATGTCATCGAGCTGGCATTGCATTGCGGCCATCGCCGTAGCTTGGTCGTTCGTGGTTTGGCTTTCGGAGCGGGAGCCGAGGCGATCGTGTACCGTTCTCCTGACTCCGCGGTAGGCGATTAGGTCGTCGCCGCCGATCTCGGTTCTTCGGCGAGGAGAAGCCAGATGGTTGGCCTGTCTTCTGGGAGTTGGGTATGCCGAAGTCCTGGTGATGGATTTGGGCTCCGTCGTCTCATGGCTGGGGCCAGAATGCCCCGATCGCCAAGATGGGTCGCTGCCTAGGCGGCTGAAAACAGAACTGTCCCGCCTCGCGAGTGCTTCTGCTCGTGAGTCGGGGCTTCCTGACGATCGCTCATCAAGTAACCCCTTGAGTTTTCGCTTGCCCGCGCGGCGGATGGCCGATGGGGTAATTGCGGGCGTGTCGAATGCTCTCTGTTGCTCCCTTAGGATGGCTACAGCCTCCTCGATTTGTTCCGCGAATTGGAACTAGTCGAGCGAAAGGCTGGGGCCGCCCCTCGGGTGCGGGATCGAGAGTCTCGCGTCGCCGCGGTTGCCCTCCGTCGTAGGTTGGGGCTCGGATTGAGTCGGAATAAGGCGTCCGGCGGATCGGAGAGCGGCCCTCTTCGATGTGGAGGCAGACGTCATTATTCTGAAGGCTTTTCTTTGAAGAACAGTGAGTGTTTCTTCAAGTATATGTCCCGGAGAACAGTGAGTGTTCTTCGAGACGGTCGGAATGGAAATGAAGGTTTAGATCCCCTTTCTCTAGCGCCAATTGTTGCTACCCAAAATATTATCCGGAGATAGATATTGCTGGAATGGACGGGCAGCAAACAAAATTGCGAGAGCACGTCCGTGGGAATGGAAATAACACAAGATTTGTCGGGTTTGTTAGGCCCGGGCTTGAATGCTCTTGCGAGATGTTATTAATACGAATACGTTTGAGTACAAATATTAATGTAAGAATGCAATTACAATTAGTGTAAAAGATTCTAGTTATCTAGCTCTTGAGCGAAGCTCTGTGTGTTCTTGTTCTCATTTCTGCCGACCATCTTATGGGGCAAGAGGTCTCGAGAGTGAGAGAGAAATGTCCGAAGTGTATAGCATTGCCAAGATTAAGAAATCCAACTGTGAAGTAGTCAGAAAGCAAAGCCCTTTTCCAAATGCAGGATGCCTTCTATTTATAGGAGATGAGATGCCTTTAACCCTGACGGGCGATCGCCTTTCTTGTAAGTGGACTGGTTGCCTTAAAGTCCGCGGCATGGGCTGGCAGACAACTGTGCGGTCCAATGAGAAGTCCACACGCGTCCTGAGTCGCTGTCCCGGGAGGTCCCACTTTGCACCTTTCGGCGGGTCTGTCGGTAGGTGAGCAGATGGTGACAGGTTGTGGTCAATGATCCATGTTCTGCGGCGCCTTTTCCGGATCTGCACGTGGGTATCTTTCCCGAGCTTCGGCCTTCGCCGATTAGACGGATGCTGGCTTCGCGTGGCATGAAGCGGTCGTCCTTGGCCGGGCACCAGAGTCGATCGCCAGGTGCCAAGAGATGATCGCCTTAGATGTCGATCGCTCGGCACTTGGGTTTGATCTGGGGCCTTCGATCGGCAGGTCTGCCTTGGCTATTTGACTCTGGTTCGATCGCCCGGGCTCTGTGCCGATCGCCTGTTGAGATGTATAAATCTCGACACAACATATATATATATATATCCTAACACTCCTGTTTATGTTGCTTCTTGTTGGTTGTTTGAAGGTGTATTGATGACCTTTCTCGATTATGCGACGAGTGGGCTGCATATGTTGGTTAGAAGCATGGAAGATTTTTTACTTTTTTTGGAAGAATAGTGTGATCTTTTTGTTTGTTATTTTGAAATGTTAACTGGTTTTGCTATGTGATATTTTGTACTTTGTAACTATTAAGGATAATGCTAATGGTTAATGAAATATTTTATATTTAGACTTTATCAAATATTGATGCAGCATCAAAAAATATGTATCATTTTAACATATAAATTGATATGTGATTTTCAGTACATATTTAATTATAAAATTACTATTAATTAAATTATCAATTTAGTGGCAAGCATTTCTTGATAATCAAGTGTCAGAATTACTCTCAATAATGTGTCAGAAATAGGGAAATTAATGACACTGAAATACAATTACTATTTTCTCACATTATTGTGTCGTTATCTATTCACACTAAAGTGTGACGGAGTAGTGACATGTAATATTTATTGAAAGGTACTGACATCGTCGTATCGGAATTTAGTTACATTTGTGTAACACAGATTACTGACACCAGTTTTAGTGACACCGTAAAATGGTGTCACCGCGTTTTGACTGCTGGATTACTGACACATTTTACGTGTGTCACTAAAAGGGTTTAATGACAGTTTTTTGTTGTCAATAAAACCCTTTTTTTAGTAGTGTCCGTACGAATAAGTTCAAGTATTTGGGTTCGATCATTCAGAAGGAAGGTGAGTGTGAAGATGATGTCACTCATCGTATCAAGGCGGGGTGGCTAAGGTGGAGAGCACTGACTGGGGTCCTGTGCGACAAGAAAGTCCCTCTTAAGTTGAAGGGTAAATTCTATAGAGCGGCAATCAGACCTGCAATGTTGTATGGCTCCGAATATTGGGCGATGAAGAAGTCGCTTGAGAGCAAGTTGCAAGCGGCTGAAATGAGAATGTTACGTTGGTCGTGTGGTCGCACAATGTTGGATAGAATCTCGTACGGGGTTTTCAGGAACGCGCTTGAAGTGGCGCCCATTTCAGCGAAAGTTCGGGAAGGGAGATTGAGATGGTTTGGCCACGTCCGCAGAAGGCAGGCATCTGCTCCCGTGAGGAGGGTCGAGAGTTTATTGGTTTCCGGGGAGAGGAGGATAGGCAGACCGAGGAGGACGTGGGAGGAGCAGCTGAGATTAGATTTGAAGGCCTTAAACATTTCCGAGACCATGATTGTTGATAGGTGCTCTTGGAGGCGCCAGATCAGAGTTGTGGATTCTTTTATAGGGAGCGATGCTGTAGTTGAGAGCGTCAGGGTTAGGTTGTCTCGGTTAGCTTTGACTTAGAGCATATCACTTTTTACTTATACTGTATATTTGATCCTATTGCCTTTTGCGTTTTTTTTTACAGAGAGCTATGCGCAGAGTCAACCTCTTTTCGGTTAGAGCAGCATTCATCGAGAGTGCAGTTGCCAAAGTCCCTTTAGGTAAGTCTCATGTGAATTAAACTATGGGCTCAGGTATGGTCGTGAACTTTTTCGTACCATATGCTTTTTTGTATGTACCACTCTATACTTTGTTGTGCACTAAGCTAGGGGTTTTCACGGAAACAGCCTTCCTACCGTAAAAAGTAGGGGAATGGTCTGCGTAAATCTTACCCTCCCCAGACCCTGCTCTGAACGGGATATATTGGGTATGTTTGGTTTGGTTTGGTTTGGTTTGGTTTGGTTTTATAATTAAGTTATCATCAACGTTAAAAAAATTATAATTATAAGTGTACGTAAATTATCCTGAATAAAATATTACATTATAAAATCATGATAATTAAGATTAACCTTAGAATAATGTATTAATTTCATAATCATAAGCTAATAATGCCATGATCTTAACAAATCATACTTAATGGAATAATACTTGCAACCTATCAATCCTTAGAATAATAAGATTAGTAATTATATAACCGTGAACCAATAACTCCATAATCATATTAATTGAACCATGATTAATCCATCATCATCTAATTAACACACACACCCCCACGCCAGGCATAACCTCCATACATGTACACAAATATTATTCAATAAAATATTCTATCTAACCATGTGTTGGAAGACTATAATAATCTAATATTAATGGTCAAAGAGACCATATAGCATCATGATAACATATGTTTTTAATAATATATACTCTCTCCGTCCCACAAAATTATACTCATTTTGATTTTGATCGGTCTCTTCAAATACACTTTTGATCAGTAATAATTTTAATTATATATGAATAAAAATTATAAAAAAAATAATATTTAGAAAATACACATTAAAACAAAATTTATGGAGTATTACCTTTGAATAAAGGAATTAACCCATGCTATATCAACTTATAAAATGGCTTAAAATTCTTCCAATCACCACCATCACCCACGTAACCCACCCCATGCAAAATGAATATAAATTATCTTATAAACATAACCAATATTATAAACTAGGAATGATAAAATAATAAAAATTTAAATTTAAGCATATGGAAATCATCCAATAAAATAACAACTCTTACTAGCAAGATGTCCAACACTTGGGAAGGAATGATACATCAATACTTCACCATTCACACCCCACCAATATTTATGTTGCAGGGTTGTATCGTGTGCTTCATAGGTAATACGATTTTAAATAATATTTTATTAATTTTATAATGAAATATACGGTACAATATCTGCAAAGCAGGGTGTTGATGTATCATTTTTCTAATAAATAAGAACTAGACACACACATCACTCACACTCTCACTCACACTCCTCTCTCTCTTTCTTAAGGGTGGTATACCGTACCGTACTGAACTTATCGAAATACCGAATTACTAAAATATCGAAAAAATCTTGATATACCGATATATTCCAAAATACCGAACAAATAAAATACCGAAAATATCGATATATCGATATATATATTGAAATACCGATTTTTTTGGTATTTCGGTATATACTAAAATACCGAAAGTAAAAAAGTTTCATACCGTTACCGTACCAAAATTTTCAGTACTCTCTCTCTCTCTCTCTCTCTCTATATATATATATATATATATATATATATATATATACCTCTTCTTCATCTCTTCTTTCTTCTTCCCAATATTTCCTAAAAAACAAAGCAAACATACCCAGTATATCCCGCTCAGAGCAGGGTCTGGGAAGGATAAGATGTACGCAGACCATGCCCATACTTTTTACGGTAGGGAGGCTGTTTCCGTGAATACCCCCAGCTTAGTGCACATCAAAGTATTGAGTGGTATTTACGAAGAAGCATATGATACGAAAAAGCTCAAAACCATACATGAGCCCATGGCTTAATTCACATGAGACTTACCTAAGGGGACTTTGGCAACTGCACTATCGATGAAAGCTGCTCCAACAGAAGAGAGGTTGACTCTGCGCACATCTCCTTGTCAAAAATACACCACACGCAAAAGACAATAGGATAAAATATACAATAAAAGTAAAAAATGCAATGCTCTAGGTCAAGGCTAACCGAGACAACCCAACCCTGAGGCTCTCAACTACAGCACCACTCCCTACAAAAGAATCCACAACTCTGATCTGGCGCCTCCTGTAATACCCGGTTGTAATTCATTCATTCTCATTCAGTAATTATCAGTCTGTAATTGTCACTCAGTAATTTTCACTCATTATTAATCACTCATCATTCATGAATCATTCATTTGCGTTCACTGTTGGCATGTTGTAATCGTATATCAGTTACCGATCGTCATTTCATCTCCGTTTATAGATCGAGGCGAGAGTATTATCATTTTCATTGTGATTGATAGCCTTATACTGGGAGTATCATCTTTGGCTCGTGTTAGACTTGTCCACTTTCACATTCGTATGATATGTCGGATCATTCATCAGTCGTAGCGAGGAATCGGAGTTATCGGATTTTTCGCCTTGGCCAGCTTTGAGTTACGGCCGTAAGGACTTTGGGTTACGGCCGTAACAAGGGTTCGTTGTTTTCAGGCCATTTTGGACGAATGGGACTTACGGCCGTAAGGTTTCGGAATACGGCCGTAAGTTGAGCGTGCACGCCATAAGGTCGGCTTTACGGCCGTACGTGGTCCAGCAGGCTGCCCAGGCATTTTGGCCGAAGGCGAGTTACGGCCGTAAGGAGGGTTGGATACGGCCGTAAGTGATCTTCGTAAATTCAGGTGTTGTCGGGCAAGGGGGGACTTACGGCTGTAAGGGTTGCCGCATACGGCCGTAAGCCGAGGAAGGTACGGCCGTAAGGCTTGGCCGGATACGGCCGTACGCTGCAGGCAAGGTGCCTGGTCATTTTCGACGAAGGGGGCTTACGCCCGTAAGTTTGGCCGGATACGGCCGTATCATCCGAGTTACGCCCGTAAGGTGTGCGGGTACGGCCGTAAGGTTGTCGGCAGGTGTTTTTGACGAAGGCGAGTTACGCCCGTAACTCATGAGCGGTTACGGCCGTAAGTCTGTCGGCAGGCTTTTGGACGAAGCCGAGTTACGGCCGTACGAGTTGGCCGGTTACGGCCGTAAGGCCGTTGACCTGGAATGTTACGGCCGTAAGAGGGCCGAGTTACGGCCGTAACTTCCGGTAGTATATAAGGATCCGGCCGGGACATTTTCATCATTTTCATCCCTTTTCTTCTTTTATCCGAGAGAGAGGGTTGAGGGAGAGATTTTGCCATCATCAATCATTTGAGTGTGTAATTTTCATCATCTTCATTCATTTGGGAAGCTTGGATAGTCGTTTTAACTCGTGTTCATCGGATTGAAGTGGTTGTATCTTCAAGAGATAATTTCTTCAACACCTTGGGTTTCGATTTTGTGTTGAGATATGATGTTTTGGATGTTATAATCATGTTATATGAAGGGATATGTATATGATTATGAGTTTGTATAAGGATTCATTGGATTATTGAAGGATTATTCAAGAACACTTTGAATATCGAGTTGAAATTGGGGGTTTTCGATTAATTGTCGTTATAATCACGTTTTCGGATATTCATTTTGTATTATTGATCATTTGGAAGATGTTTGTTGGTTTGAAACACTTCTTGGGGGATTTGATAATGGTATATTGAGATTTGATTGTAAACAATCGGAGTTTGGCCACAACGTATTCGATATAATGAACTTAGTTTAATCGTATCGACGTTTTGAGTTCGTTATATTCGTGTTTGATTCGTATATTGAACGGGTTATTGGATATTGTATAATTGAAGGTTGTTCGAGCGACCGACACTTCATTTAGGACATTTGTTCGTGGAAGGACATTCTTCATCGGTATTGTGTAAGTTAATTCTTACTCGGTTAAAAGGATATTCATTCCTTTTGTTGTTGATCATTCATAATCATAACTCATTCATCATTGTATTAATCATATTGAGGCTTGTAATTGTCGAATAATCACTTCATTAGCGAGGAACGGCGGTTCCAATCATTTCATTGAAACAATCAATCACTTCATTATCACTTTCATATCGGTGAGTCATTCTTGACTTTGTCAGATTATTATTATTCATTGATATTCATTATGGTCATTCTTGTTCATATGACCTTCTGGGTTCATATTGCGTGGCCGGGTGCGGATGTGTGGAATTTTTAGTCGGGCACATGATGGCCATGTATTGGGAGTGATACATTGGACTGTGCACACGGTAACGATTACCTCCGTGAGACTAATTAGGTACAAGGACGGGTGTGTCCGGTCATCCGTCTTGTACACTTGCACAGAACACTACGGGCGTACTATGGTACTCCTCTTCAGCGTAATTCATAACTAAGGAAATTGTTGGTTTTCAGGTCACGGCAAGGCAAAGGCACGGGAAGAGCATGCTGACGGCGAGGAGTCCTAGTGATACTAGTAGGGGGCCCCAGTTTTTCCGTTTGTTTCAGTCATTTCAGTCATTTCCGTCATTTGTATTTCCCGCTGCAAATTCCGTTTGAGATGTTTAATTGTTCAGGGTGGTGTATTTTATCTCCATATAAAATATACTAGTATTCGGTTTTGTCCTTGTGTGTTGTACTTAAACTCCTCATCGGAGTACTTGGTAATATAATGTGGTTCGGTACTACAATTATATTATTTAATTCATCATTTTCATTTGCCTGGTGGGTCCCAATCGGGGATTCACGGCACTGTAATATCCGCCTAGTTTGGGGTGTTACAGAGTTGGTATCGGAGAGTGGTTTTGAATACTACCCTCCAAGTCATGTCTCATTTGAAATCATCGTCATCGGACTAGTATCATTGGACTTTCGCGTCACGTGTGACCTGTGCAAATGTCGAGCCAATCAGACCAAGAACTGTAAGATTTCTAACGCCATGGTATAATTTCTAGCAAGAATCATTTATTCATAATTCATTAGTTAACAATCCTCAACCATCATTTTCATTTGACCAGGACGGTCATGTTAACTCATTAATCACTCAATTCATTTCATTATTCAGTTGTTGATCAGGAAGATCAAATCATTAATTATGTTAACTTGTTCAAGATAATCATGTCACCTCAGTTAATCATTCATGTAATCACTGTATTAGAGCGCGTATGCTCATTTTCATCATCTCATGTCATAATCATAACGTGATATTCATGCGGGAAATATAATCATCATGTGACTTTCCTACTTCAGTATGGAGAGGGCAAGAAGAGGACGTGGAGGACGAGGCCGTGGAGCGAGCCGAATCCCGATAGCTCGTGTGAATATACGTTCAAACGCGAGAAATAATGCTAATTCATCGAGCAGCGACGCTGCCACTCATTCACCTGGACGCGATCATTCACTAACGGGGAGTCGTACCCAGGACACGGCTCAGTCAGAAGGTGTCCGGGTTGACCCACTCGCTTTTATGCAGGGCATGATGGCCCAAATGACCCAGATGGCACAGCTGATGGAGACGATGCATAACTCCGTCAATCAAAATCAACAGGCTCCTCCGCCGCCACCTCAGAGGCAAGAGAGGAATGTGAGCAATATCATCGGCGACATCTCTCGCCAGAGGCCACCTACTTTTGAGGGCTCGTCTGAGCCGGCAGATATTATTCATTGGCTCGAGCATTTCGAGAAGTTGTTTGCTATGGTAGAGTGTCCCGAAGGACACAAAGTTTCTGTTGCAGCTTACTACCTGGGCAAGAGCGCACATTCTTGGTGGTTGTCGTTGAAACCCACCGAAGGATCATGTACTTGGGATCAGTTCAAAACTCTCATGATGGAGAGGTATTATCCGGCCCCGCTCAGAGAGGCCAAACTGTCAGAATTACTCACCCCCGACCCCTCAGCAGACGAGGATGTTCTCGCCATTGCCGAGAAATTTCAGGAACTTCTTCCGTTCGCCTCATCTATCATTCATTCCGAGGCAGATAAGATTAAGTATTTCAGCAAGAGGCTGAAACCCCGTATGAGACTACAGTTGCTTAATCATAATTGCACCACGTTGGCTGAATTCATTGAGAAAGCTCTTACCTATGAGCTTACTGCTAAGGAGATTGCTAAGCAGCAACCTTCATCTGCTAGCAAGAAGTCCAAGAACCGTAACTTGATCGGCGGTCAGTGCCACTTTCAAGAAACCTCGTGCGGGCTCTGCTTTTTCTGAGCGACCTCCTGTGACATCTAAACCCGCGGAATCTCAGTCACGAGCGGCCAGCTCGGCCATCACCTGTTATAACTATGGGGATCTTGGTCATGTCAGCACCAAGTTTCCGAGACAGTCTGTCACGTGTCATAACTGTGGAATTGTTGGGCATAAGGCCCGTTTTTGCCGTAGGGACTCCAAACCTACTCAGACGTCATCTCAAGCCCCTAAGCGATCTGCTCGTTGAATCAAAGCACTTCAATCGGGCTCGTTTAAAACGCAGGAGCGACTAAAGGTGGAGCCTATAGCCCAGACGGAGCGTCGGTCTTGGGACTAACAAGCCGGATTTATGAGATGAAGAAGACCGATGATCCCGAGGCCCGAATGATCTCGTGTACACTCGATATTCTATCTCAACTTTGTGTGTACCCTTTTTGATACCGGTGCATCGCATTCATTCATTTCCGAGTCATGTTTGAGTAGACTACGTGCGGGTAGTGCTACTAGTTGTGAGCCTTATGTCATTGGCCTACCCGATGGTAGACGAATTATCGGTAATCGTGAGATTCGTAATTGTCCGATCTGGGCCATGGTCGTGTATGGCCAGCGGACCTAATCGTAGTAGATTTGCCAAGGGACAACGTCATCTTGGGTATTGATTGGATGGATCGTCATGATGCCATCATTAGTGTCCGTAAGCGTATGATCACTATCATTTCAGACGATGGGGTTGAATGTGTGTTTCAGGGAGGTAATCCCGGTTGTTCTGGTAAGGTCATTAATTTGATGAAAGCAATGCGATTACTCAGTCAGGGATGTGTTGGTTATTGGTGCTACATGACCAAAATCGAGAAATCATCAGTAATGTTGACGGATATTCCGGTAGTGAGGGAGTATGCCGACGTTTTTCCAGACCAGTTACCTGGTTTGACTCCACAGAGAGATGTGGAATTCACGATTGAGTTGGAGCCTGGTACGTCTCCGATATCGAAGGCACCGTACCGGATGGCCCCGACCGAAATGCAGGAATTAAAGAACCAACTTGAGGAGTTGTTCGAGAAGGGTTATATCCGACCGAGTGCGTCTCCGTGGGGAGCACCAGTGTTGTTTGTCAAGAAGAAGGATGGTTCATTTCGTTTGTGTATTGATTATCGGGAGTTGAACAGGGTGACAATCAAGAATAAGTATCCCTTACCCCGTATTGATGATCTCTTAGATCAACTTCAGGGAGCTTCAGTATTTTCCAAGATCGACTTAAGATCTGGATATCACCAGTTGCGGATTCGAGAGTCGGATATCGCGAGGACGGCGTTTCGAACACGCTATGGTCATTATGAGTTCGTAGTTATGCCGTTCGGGCTAACTAATGCACCTGTGGTATTCATGGAGTTAATGAATCGGGTTTTCATCGACTTTTTAGATCAGTTTTTTTTTGTCTTCATCGATGACATTTTGATTTATTCTCGTAGCCGAGAGGAACACGAGGTTCATCTTCATCAGGTTCTCGACGTGTTGAGGCGAGAGCAACTTTATGGAAAGTTTTCCAAATGTGAGTTCTGGATGTCCGAAGTGACTTTTCTCGGACATGTAATTTCATCAGACGGAGTTCGTGTCGACCCTCAGAAGACGGAGGCTATCCGAGATTGGTTACCTCCGAAGAATGTTAAGGAAATCCGAAGTTTTCTCGGATTAGCGGGCTATTATCGGTGATTTGTGGAGGGATTTTCTAGAATCGCTCAACCCTTGACGAACCTTTTGCGAAAGGATAAGAAATACACGTGGTCCGACACGTGTCAGCGGAGTTTTGAGGAACTCAAGAGCCGGTTAATGTCAGCACCTGTACTTTCCTTGCCGCAAGGGACGGAGGGATTTGTGGTTTATAGTGATGCGTCCGGACAGGGTCTCGGATGTGTACTCATGCAGAATGGGAAGGTTATTGCTTATGCTTCACGGCAATTGAGACCTTACGAGGTTAATTATCCGACTCACGACCTGGAGCTAGCGTAGTGGTGTTCGCATTGAAGATTTGGCGTCATTATCTTTATGGCGTTACTTGTCAGATATTCACCGATCATAAGAGTTTAAAGTATATATTTACTCAGAAGGAGTTAAATATGCGACAGAGGTGGTGGTTAGAACTAATCAAAGATTATGATATCTAGATCCTTTACCACCCGGGCAAGGCGAACGTTGTCGCCAACGCCTTGAGTCGTAAGTCCGTTCAGGAGCAGATGCTTGCTCGTTTAACCGTTCAGAAGGAGCTTCAGCAGGAATTCCTTAGACCCGAGATCGAGGTCTGGCTTCAGCGAGTTCAGGGACAGCTTTGTATGTTAGAGATTGCATCGTCACTTGAGGAGGAAATCAGGGAGAATCAAGGTTCAGACCCAGCATTGTTGCGCATCCGTGAGGATGTGGCTCAGGGGAAAGCCCCTGGATTCGTGGTCCACGAGGATGGACTTTTGAGATTTAAGAATCGGTTGTGCGTACCGGCGAATGTCGAGTTGAAAAACTCTATTTTGAGAGAAGCTCATGCTACCCCTTATTCTGTTCATCCGGGGTCCAGCAAGATGTACAAGGACTTGAAACAAAATTACTGGTGGAGTAATATGAAGCGAGAAGTCGCAGAATTTGTTTCGAGATGCTTAACCTGTCAACAAGTCAAGATTGAACATCAGCGACCGGCGGGTATGCTGAAACCTCTCCCTATTCCAGAGTGGAAGTGGGAAGACATTTCTATGGATTTCATCACGAGTTTGCCGACGAGTCATCGTGGCATGAATACGATCTGGGTGATTGTGGACCGCTTAACTAAATCAGCTCATTTCCTTGAGATCAAGGATACGTGGGGTCCCGAGAGACTGGCTCAGTTGTTCATCAAGGAGATAGTGAGACTGCACGGTACTCCTAAGAGTATCGTTTCCGATCGTGACGGACGATTTGTGTCTCATTTTTGGAAATCATTTCATCGTGCTATGGGAACTCAGCTCAATCTCAGTACCGCCTTTCATCCGCAGTCCGACGGACAATCAGAGAGGACTATACAGACATTAGAGGACATGTTGAGGGCATGCGTCCTCGATTGGAAGGATGATTGGGAAGCCCAACTACCATTGATCGAGTTCACGTATAATAATAGTTGGCATGCTTCCATTAAGATGGCACCTTAAGAGGCCTTGTACGGTCGTCGTTGTCGATCTCCTTTGTGTTTGGATAACTTGTCAGAATTAATCGGCACCGAGCCCGATATGCTTATAGCCGCCCGGGAGAAGGTAGCTTTGATCAAGAGTCGTATGTTGATTCGTCAGTCGGCGAAATCATATGCAGATAATCGTCGTCGACCACTAGAGTTCGAGACGGGTGACCACGTTTTGGTCAAGGTATCCCCGAGTCGAGGTATTTTCCGTTTCTGAAAACGGGGGAAGTTGAGTCCGAGATTCATTGGACCGTTTGAAATTTTGGATCGAGTAGGCGAGTTAGCTTATCGATTGGATTTACCTCCGGCATTGAGCCGAATTCATAATGTGTTTCACGTCTCTCAGTTGCGGAAGTATGTTGCCGACCCGAGTCACATACTTCAGTTCGACGAAATCGAGATCGCGGATGATCATTCGTACGAGGAGCGTCCTGTACGAGTGTTGGAGCGGCGAATCAAACAGTTGAGGAACAAGACGATCCCTTTGGTCAAGATTCAGTGGTCTAGACACGGAGTCGAAGAGGCCACTTGGGAAACCGAGGAGAGTATGTGGGAGAGTTATCCCGAGTTGTTTGGCCCTTAGTTTCGAGGACGAAACTCTTTTTAAGGGGGGGAGTATGTAATACCCGGTTGTAATTCATTCATTTTCATTCAGTAATTATCAGTCTGTAATTGTCACTCAGTAATTTTCACTCATTATTAATCACTCATCATTCATGAATCATTCATTTGCGTTCACTGTTGGCATGTTGTAATCGTATATCAGTTACCGATCGTCATTTCATCTCCGTTTATAGATCGAGACGAGAGTATTATCATTTTCATTGTGATTGATAGCCTTGTACTGGGAGTATCATCTTTGGCTCGTGTTAGACTTGTCCACTTTCACATTCGTATGATATGTCAGATCATTCATCAGTCGTAGTGAGGAATCGGAGTTATCGGATTGTTCGCCTTGGCCAGCTTTGAGTTACGGCCGTAAGGACTTTGGGTTACGGCCGTAACAAGGGTTCGTTGTTTTCAGGCCATTTTGGACGAATGGGACTTACGGCCGTAAGGTTTCGGAATACGGCCGTAAGTTGAGCAGGTACGGCCGTAAGGCTGGCCGGTTAC
Organism: Orobanche coerulescens; assembly: GCA_033398695.1. Taxonomy (NCBI): domain Eukaryota; kingdom Viridiplantae; phylum Streptophyta; class Magnoliopsida; order Lamiales; family Orobanchaceae; genus Orobanche; species Orobanche coerulescens. The sequence goes on from CM065817.1 coordinate 133,448,077, forward strand.
GGCCGTACGTGGAGTAATATCCGCAATTTCGAATTTCGGTAATTTTTTTTTTTCGGCGGAAGTTCGTTTTGACAACTCACTCCAGACCGTTTCGTCATTCCGAGAATGATTAATTCTGCACTTTTTGTCATCCGAGTTCGTTTCGGTGTCGTTTTGTTGAGTTCCGTGTCCTTAATCGACTTTTTCACGTGGGAGTTCGACTTTGTAAAGTCACCAGTAATTCTTGGAAACTCCAAAAATTCTGAATCATTGCAGCGTTATAGAGAATCAAGTTAGCTTTCCAATGGTTCAAACGGTGAGTCAATCGGAGTCCAGACGAAGGAGTTATGGTCGAAATAGCGAAGACTGCACGGTGTGCCTTTTTGGTGTTGAAGGAGGTTGTACCGTGTGCCGCGGCACAGGACAAGTGTGCCGCGGCACACGGGCTTTTTCTGCGTTTTTTAGCAGATTTGCGAGGAGAAAAACTTCATTTTTTCTCCTCTCTTCTTCCTCCTTCATCTTAGGCGATTGTGGGCGATTCTTGGGCGATTTGAGTGCTCCAAAACTTGTAGAGATCATCTACCTCAAGTCTTGTTGTAGATTTTCGACCTCTACTTGAATCCTTCATCCAAATCAAGGTATATTTCTTGATTATCCTTCAAGTTGACTTTTTGGAGAAATTGTTCTTGATTTCGTTTCTAATCCGATTTTGATGCATTGATTGGTGTAGTATGATGTTATTAATCATGTTCTATGGGTTGTATATCCATATATCAAGTTTGTTTAACTCGATCGACGATTCGAGTGTTCTTGGGAATTATTGAACATTTAGTGTTCGATTAAATGTCCCAATGAGTTTCCCTTCGATAGTTTGTTGGGATTTCCGTTGTTTTGGCCTTGATTCTCGTCGTAACCATGTGTTATTGTTACTTCCGGAGGTTTATAGGTGTCCGAGGATTCCGATGTTGAATTCCGTTTGGTGATTGATGATTCGTGTGGTGTTATTCTCGTAATACTCGTGGTGCTATCGCGTTCTTGATATTGTTCGGGGGTTCGGGGCTATTCGACCACGTCCTATCCGTCATCTCGTTGCGATTGTGATATCGAGGCAAGTACCTTGCCCATACTTTTCTTATTTTATGGATATGATGATCGGTGATCGTCTTGTTGTGTTTGTTTGGTTGTTTGAAATGAAGTTTCAAAAAGATTTCGGTTTGGCCTCGTTAAAGGCTTGCTTTCAAAACGTGTGTGTTTTGTGAACAATGTGTTTTGGGAATTGATTATGATTTGATTACATTGACCGTTGAAGTCTTTGATGATGATACTCCTGTGTTTAAAGTTATGGGATCGTGTATTCCGTATTTAATCTTGTTATGGTGTTTTTGAAGAGTTTGATAACGGCGTCGAGTAAGTGGCCATCTCTAGTGAGTATTCTTAATGAACTTACATTCTTAGCATATTAGTATTGCATGAGTAACGTGTGTGTGTGTATGCTCACTACGGGTTAGATCCGACGGGGTCTCGGTAGGGGTCCACGGAGGTGTGGATCGACGAGCTTTGCTTTTAACCACTACGGGTTAGATCCGACAGGGTCTCGGTAGGGGTCCACGGAGGTGTGGATCGACGGTTAATTGTGGTGCATTTTGCAACTGTGATTTGGATTATTGGCATTTCCGGAAATGAGCGCTTTTGAACGGTTTTCATGATTGCATGCATCGACTAAGTGTGTAAGAGGTAAGTTGTTCGTTTGGCTTACTTGGCTAGGATGGCACAAGAGTATTTTGTTGTTTGTTTTAAATCCTTTATTTGTGGATTTTGATGTTGGGAGACGAACCTTGTGGTCGTTCTTGTGTACTGTGAGTTGATGAGATTTGGGGCTAAAATCCCAATGGTTTTGTAAATGTCATTTTTCGGAAAGTAAAGATTCGGGGCGGTGACCCCTTTTGTCTTGTGGATTTTGAAAAGTAGGATTTGATAATCCTAAATGGTTTTCTATTAAAACTCTCGATGGCATTCTAAACCGTCTTATAAATTATTTCCATTGATTTATGGTATTTCGATTTTTAAAGGTTTTTCTCAAACCCTTGCCTCGAGAAGTACTTTTCGTTTCGTTTGGATCTTTGAGCATTCGTTGTTATTGTTATTCGTGGAATGTGAATTGTATGGCTAGTATTTGCACTTTGTTTTTTCACTATCAATACAGTGGAGTTTGCTAACCCCCGAGTATTCGGGGGGTGGATGTCTATTTTTGCATTCAGGTTTTGGAGCATAACACAGGGTCGGCACGAAGGATGATGAAAGATGAACGATACTAATCACACGAGGATCCGTTGATGTCGTATTGGTCTAGTTGTATTTTCTTTTCCGCTGCAGTATCTTTTCCCCGTTGTACGGGAGTTTATTGTATTTTGACCCCTGCGTGGGTATATGTTGTAATTGAGTTGTATATTTTTATTGAAAGACCAAATCGGTCTACTGAGTCATTTAGCCTTGAAGGCATTGTCGAGTTGTTAAATATTGTTACCAGCCTGGTAGATCTTCGAGGAGAGGGTCTACGGCGTGTAATATCCCTGAGTGGATTGGGGGTGTTACATAAATGGTATCGGAGATTAGGTTGAGGAAACCTAGGCTGTCGGGTCAAGTCGTGTTGTTTGAGTCTTGTTTCGTCGGATTTTATCAGACTGAGTCGTGTCGCGACGCGTCGTTTGAGTTTGTTGGTCGTGATTAGTATCGTGGGGCGATCATCATCTTCGTGCGACCTGTGGAAGTAAGTCTCCCTTCTTTGTGTTGTGCCTCGTGTGACACGAGCTATTTTATGATTATTTGTTAAGTGATGGAATCCTTATGTGGATTTTGATTTCACGATATGTATTTAATCGACTCTCGTATTTGATTTATACGAGGAGTGTAAATCGCTTGTGATGTCTTTTTATTGTTGTTTTTGTCCGTTGCTGATGATTTTCGAATCGATTTGCACGTTTTACAAGTTCTCTTGTGGAAGCTTTGTGCTTATACACGTTCGGCTTGTTCACTAGCCAGTGCGGTAGGGTCTTTAGAGGCCTCGAATGGGGCCAGTAGTTTTGTTCTGAATGTGGTTATTTGACTCTAATATTTTGTTCTTATGAGTAGTGTTGCTGGATTGTGCATGTTGAACTGTATTTCTTTTATCCGCTGCGTGAGTTTTTTTGTAATGACTTTCGGTATTTTACCGACCGAGTTTTATTTCGATAACCGCTTCCCTTAACCGAGTTTTTGGCATTATGGCCTTGATCGCTTTGGCGAAATTCTTGTGACGGTATTTAGTATTTTGTAAATGGCTTTCGTGAGTTTTTGAAATATTACCGTCATCAGCCTTTTTGGCATTTTTGTAAATGGTTTTTAGCCTGGGGTTCCGACGCGGGACCCACAGCGCTATGATGTTCCATGTGACTACCTGAAATTTTTGGGTATTCTAGCCTTTTTGGCATCGTCCTTTTTGGCATTGAATTATTTTCGAAAACTTGAGTATCTTAGAAATAAATTTCGAGACATATTTTTTTCAAATGAGTTATTTTCTTGTGGTACATCCAGTGCACAATATATTTCAAAAATTTCGCCTCGAGGACCAAAATGTTTTGAGATATTTTCAATGTTTTAGAAACACTTTTATCTAGACCCGAGGGTCGAATATTACGAAAGTTTTCACTAAGAGAAAGTGTCCTCATTTTTATCAAATGCGAAACGGTTCTCCAAAGTCTCGATAACGATGTTTCACGTTTGTACTTTTTGAAAGGTGATACTCAAGATCAATCGGTGTTCTTCTAAATTATTTTCAAAATGAGGTTTACGTTTTTAAAACTTATCCATTCCCGTTTGAGGGCTGGGTATATATGTATGATGTTCACGTTGTCATTTTGATGTTTGCTCCCAAGTATGACCGATTTGGCGGTGTGAGCGTTGAGTCGTTTTCCACACATTTGTTGTGTTAGCCCCTTGTGAGAGGTGGGATGTTGGTGTTGAATATTGTCGCCTCGTGGTGATTTCTGCGTTGTCGCGCATGTGCGAGCTGTTAGAGCTTGGGTTGGTATGGCCGTGTGCATCGGTGATCGTTCCGTTATGTGTCGGTTGTTTAATGTCTTGTTACCTTGCTCCTGTTTTTGTGAATTTCGTGGACGAGGTCGGAGGTAATGCCCGTACTATTTTGACTTCTGTATTTTCTCTTTCTCCAGTCTATCGATTCGCTCATGTTCGTTGACACTTTATGAACTTGTTCTGCATTTCGGTTTCATCGTTCGAACGAGCTGTGATCTTGTTGTGGGCCGATCTGGTTATCGATGTGACTTTTTTTTTTGAGTTCGGTTCGATTCTTGTGAACCTTGTTCGGGAGTAACATCATTTGGTTCTACTAGTCCTTTTATTCGAAGGGATCGGATTTTGAACTTCTGTATATTCTACTTTGTCGACTCATTTATGTTCGTTGACATTCTGAGTTTGTCCTGCCCCTTGTTTTTGTTTATCGAACGAGTGTGGCATCATTTCGGAATAACTCGTTTGTCGTTGTGACTTTTCAATTTCTATTCCCTTTCATGTGGATCTTATGTGAATGCATACGTTGTTGTTTTCATCGGATCATATATTGTCTCGAGTCGAGAGTGAACCTTGGAGTTGTTGTTTGAATTTTATTGTTCTTCTTGATTCGAACATGATTGTTCGCTTTTTGTTGTCTCGACCGTTGTGGTTCGGTCATTTGTTTGTTCGGTTTTTGTCCTCGTTTCGTGATCTTTGAGCATTCAGGCTCATTCCTAATTCCCTTAAGTTTGGGAAATTAGTCTCGTTTTCGATCTTCCAACCCTTGGGCGGTGGAATTCCGTATTAGTTCAGCGATTGGCTCGCGTTTCGATTGACGTACCGTTGGGTTGGCCAATCATACTGACTTTCGTTCGTTGTTTTTTGTGATTGTCGGATAATTGACTTGGCTATATTATCTGTTTGATGACGCTTGTCATTTGTTGGTTTTATTGTATCCCTAACGGCGACGTTGTGTTGGTCGTCGTGGAGCGTGTTTTCACGTCGTATGTCTCTTTGCATTTCTTGCAGCGTTTCGCCGTTGGGCGCGAGTTTTCTATTTTTGTGTATCTCGTCGAGTTTTCCTGGCGGGTATATTGCTCCCCCCTACTTGTTTTAAGTTTCGGGACGAAACTTCTTTTAAGGAGGGTAGAATGTAATATCCGCAATTTCGAATTTCGGTAATTTTCTTTTTTCGGCAGAAGTTCGTTTTGACAACTCACTCCTGACCGTTTCGTCATTCCGAGAATGATTAATTCTTCACTTTTTGTCATCCGAGTTCGTTTCGGTGTCGTTTTGTTGAGTTCCGTGTCCTTAATCGATTTTTTCACGTGGGAGTTCGACTTTGTAAAGTCACCATTAATTCTTGGAAACTCCAAAAATTCTGAATCTTTGCAGCGTTATAGAAAATCAAGTTAGCTTTCCAATGGTTCAAACGGTGAGTCAATCGGAGTCCAGACGAAGGAGTTATGGTCGAAATAGCGAAGACTGCACGGTGTGCCTTTTTGGTGTTGAAGGAGGCTGTACCGTGTGCCGCGGCACACTCAGCAGCCGCGGCACTAAGCTAATTCCTGGCGTTTTTGGTGGCCCCGGGCCGCGGCACACTTGTCTGTGCCGCGGCACACGGGCTTTTCTACGTTTTTAGCAGATTTGCGAGGAGAAAAACTTCATTTTTTCTCCTCTCTTCTTCCTCCTTCATCTTAGGCGATTGTGGGCGATTCTTGGGCGATTTGAGTGCTCCAAAACTTGTAGAGATCATCTACCTCAAGTCTTGTTGTAGATTTTCGACCTCTACTTGAATCCTTCATCCAAATCAAGGTATATTTCTTGATTATCCTTCAAGTTGACTTTTTGGAGAAATTGTTCTTGATTTCGTTTCTAATCCGATTTTGATACATCGATTGGTGTAGTATGATGTTATTAATCATGTTCTATGGGTTGTATATCCATATATCAAGTTTGTTTAATTCGATCGACGATTCGAGTGTTTTTGGGAATTATTGAACATTTAGTGTTCGATTAAATGTCCCAATGAGTTTCCCTTCGATAGTTTGTTGGGATTTCCGTTGTTTTGGCCTTGATTCTCGTCGTAACCATGTGTTATTGTTACTTCCGGAGGTTTATAGGTGTCCGAGGATTCCGATGTTGAATTCCGTTTGGTGATTGATGATTCGTGTGGTGTTATTCTCGTAATACTCGTGGTGCTATCGCGTTCTTGATATTGTTCGGGGGTTCGGGGCTATTCGACCGCGTCCTATCCGTCGTATTGTTGCGATTGTGATATCGAGGCAAGTACCTTGCCCATACTTTTCTTATTTTATGGATATGATGATCGGTGATCGTCTTGTTGTGTTTGTTTGGTTGTTTGAAATGAAGTTTCAAAAGATTTCGGTTTGGCCTCGTTAAAGGCTTGCTTTCAAAACGCGTGTGTTTTGTGAACAATGTGTTTTGGGAATTGATTATGATTTGATTACGTTGAACGTTGAAGTCTTTGATGATGATACTCCTGTGTTTAAAGTTATGGGATCGTGTATTCCGTATTTAATCTTGTTATGGTGTTTTTGAAGAGTTTGATAACGGCGTCGAGTAAGTGGCCATCTCTAGTGAGTATTCTTAATGAACTTACATTCTTAGCATATTAGTATTGCATGAGTAACGTGTGTGTGTGTGTGTATGCTCACTACGGGTTAGATCCGACGGGGTCTCGGTAGGGGTCCACGGAGGTGTGGATCGACGAGCTTTGCTTTTAACCACTACGGGTTAGATCCGACGGGGTCTCGGTAGGGGTCCACGGAGGTGTGGATCGACGGTTAATTGTGGTGCATTTTGCAACTGTGATTTGGATTATTGGCATTTCCGGAAATGAGCGCTTTTGAACGGTTTTCATGATTGCATGCATCGACTAAGTGTGTAAGAGGTAAGTTGTTCGTTTGGCTTACTTGGCTAGGATGGCACAAGAGTATTTTGTTGTTTGTTTTAAATCCTTTATTTATGGATTTTGATGTTGGGAGACGAACCTTGTGGTCGTTCTTGTGTACTGTGAGTTGATTAGATTTGGGGCTAAAATCCCAATGGTTTTGTAAATGTCATTTTTCGGAAAGTAAAGATTCGGGGCGGTGACCCCTTTTGTCTTGTGGATTTTGAAAAGTAGGATTTGATAATCCTAAATGGTTTTCTATTAAAACTCTCGATGGCATTCTAAACCGTCTTATAAATTATTTCCATTGATTTATGGTATTTCGATTTTTAAAGGTTTTTCTCAAACCCTTGCCTCGAGAAGTACTTTTCGTTTCGTTTGGATCTTTGAGGATTCCTGGTTATTGTTATTCGTGGAATGTGAATTGTATGGCTCGTATTTGCACTTTGTATTTGCACTAGCAAAACAGTGGAGTTTTGCTAACCCCAGAGTATTCGGGGGGTGGATGTCTATTTTTGCATTTAGGTTTTGGAGCATAACACAGGGTCGGCACGAAGGATGATGAAAGATGAACGATACTAATCACACGAGGATCCGTTGATGTCGTATTGGTCTAGTTGTATTTTCTTTTCCGCTGCAGTATCTTTTCCCCGTTGTACGGGAGTTTATTGTATTTTGACCCCTGCGTGGGTATATGTTGTAATTGAGTTGTATATTTTTATTGAAAGACCAAATCGGTCTACTGAGTCATTTAGCCTTGAAGGCATTGTCGAGATGTTAAATGTTGTTACCAGCCTGGTAGATCTTCGAGGAGAGGATCTACGGCGTGTAATATCCCTGAGTGGATTGGGGGTGTTACACGTGGTCCAGCAGGCTGCCCAGGCATTTTGGCCGAAGGCGAGTTACGGTCGTAAGGAGGGTTGGATACGGCCGTAAGTGATCTTCATAAATTCAGGTGTTGTCGGGCAAGGGGGGACTTACGGCCGTAAAGGTTGCGGCATACGTCCGTAAGTCGAGGAAGGTACAGCCGTAATGCTTGGCCGGATACGGCCGTACGCTGCAGGCAAGGTGCCTGGTCATTTTCGACGAAGGGGGCTTATGCCCGTAAGTTTGGCCGGATACGGCCGTATCATCCGAGTTATGCCCGTAAGGTGTGCGGGTACGGCCGTAAGGTTGTCGGCAGATGTTTTTGACGAAGGCGAGTTACGCCCGTAACTCAGGAGCGGTTACGGCCGTAAGTCTGTCGGCAGGCTTTTGGACGAAGCCGAGTTACGGCCGTATGAGTTGTCCGGTTACGGCCATAAGGCCGTTGACCTGGAATGTTACGGCCGTAAGAGGGCCGAGTTACGGCCGTAACTTCCGGCAGTATATAAGGATCCGGTCGGGACATTTTCATCATTTTCATCCCTTTTCTTCTTTTATCCGAGAGAGAGGGTTGAGGGAGAGATTTTGCCATAATCAATCATTTGAGTGTGTAATTTTCATCATCTTCATTCATTTGGGAAGCTTGGATACTCGTTTTAACTCATGTTCATCGGATCGAAGTGGTTGGATCTTCAAGAGGTAATTTCTTCAACACCTTGGATTTCGATTTTGTGTTGAGATATGATGTTTTGGATGTTATAATCATGTTATATGAAGGGATATGTATATGATTATGAGTTTGTATAAGGATTCATTGGATTATTGAGGGATTATTCAAGAACACTTTGAATATCGAGTTGAAATTGGGGGTTTTCGATTAATTGTCGTTATAATCACGTTTTCGGATATTCATTTTGGATTATTGATCATTTGAAAGATGTTTGTTGGTTTGAAACACTTCTTGGGGGATTTGATAATGGTATATTGAGATTTGATTGTAAACAATCGGAGTTTGGCCACAACGTATTCGATATAATGCCCCAATGAACTTAGTTTAATCGTATCGACGTTTTGAGTTCGTTATATTCGTGTTTGATTCGTATATTGAACGGGTTATTAGATATTGTATAATTCAAGGTTGTTCGAGCGACCGACACTTCATTTAGGACATTTGTTCGTGGAAGGACATTCTTCATCGGTATTGTGTAAGTTAATTCTTACTCGGTTAAAAGGATATTCATTCCTTTTGTTGTTGATCATTCATAATCATAACTCATTCATCATTGTATTAATCATATTGAGGCTTGTAATTGTCGAATAATCACTTCATTAGCGAGGAACGGCGGTTCCAATCATTTCATTGAAACTATCAATCATTTCATTATCACTTTCATATCGGTGAGTCATTCTTGACTTTGTCAGATTATTATTATTCATTGATATTCATTATGGTCATTCTTGTTCATATGACCTTCTGGGTTCATATTGCGTGGCCGGGTGCGGATGTGTGGAATTTTTAGTCGGGCACATGATGGCCATGTATTGGGAGTGATACATTGGACTGTGCACACGGTAACGATTACCTCCGTGAGACTAATTAGGTACAAGGACGGGTGTGTCCGGTCATCCGTCTTGTACACTTGCACAGAACACTACGGGCGTACTATGGTACTCCTCTTCAGCGTAATTCATAACTAAGGATATTTCATAACTTCAGATATATCATGATTGTGTAATTTCAACCCTTGAGGATTGTTGTTCTGTGTAACTGACCCCGTTTGGGGAATTTTGATTTTCAGGTCACGGCAAGGCAAAGGCACGGGAAGAGCATGCTGACGGCGAGGAGTCCTAGTGATACTAGTAGGGGGGGCCAGTTTTTCCGTTTGTTTCAGTCATTTCCGTCATTTGTATTTTCCGCTGCAAATTCCGTTTGAGATGTTTAATTGTTCAGGGTGGTGTATTTTATCTCCATATAAAATATACTAGTATTCGGTTTTGTCCTGGTGTGTTGTACTTAAACTCCTCATCGGAGTACTTGGTAATATAATGTGGTTCGGTACTACAATTATATTATTTAATTCATCATTTTCATTTGCCTGGTGGGTCCCAGTCGGGGATTCACGACACTGTAATATCCACCTAGTTTGGGGTGTTACACCTCCAAGAGCACATATCAACAGTCATGGTCTCGGAAAGGTTTAAGGCCTAAGTTTGAATGAAATAAAGTCCCTTCACTCAGTTAAATAGAGAAATATAAGTTACGAGAATAATTAATATAGATTCTGATTGAGACATGAAGACATAGACTGTGTTTAGCAAAACCAACTGATAAGCTAACTGATAGTTGATTGGGTAGCTGATAAGATAGTTGATTAGGTAGCTGGTAAGCTAGCGGATTTTATTGTGGATGTTTAGCAAATTAGCTGATAAACTAGATGGTTTTTTTATAAAATTACATAAAATGACATCACTTTTATTTTTCTATTATTTCTTAAACTTTCTCATTATATTTCAACAATAATTGTTATAAAATAAAATAATTGATATTTTTATCTATTATAATTTTAATATATACTACCTCTAAATTACACATATGTACTATTCACAGTTCACTGTCACTTTGAAAAGTCATTCATAATTTATTTTTGATGGTTTAAAATTGCCGCTGAATAGGACTTGTGTGTATAATTTTAGTTACGAACAAGTTCAAAACAACAATAGGTATCAAAGAGATTCCGTAAAATATAAAAGATAAATCGAACACAAAATTATTGTATTATATTTATAACAAAGTAATTCATTAGCAAGTGTAATAGAGTGATGATCAGACTAAGCATAATTTTTTGCGTCCACTATTCATTTAAAGTAGGGCTGTTAGCGGTCTAAGTATACTCGAGAACCGCCCGAGAACCGTCCGATAATACCCGAGACTGATACTCACCCGAAACGTTAGCGGCCCGGATACTGGTACCGAAGTTAGAACCGAAACCGATAAGGACCGAAATCGTTAACCCGGTAAAAAAGCCAGTAATTTTTCGTAAACATACATTGTACAAAATATTGTATAAGGTATTAGTACATATTGAAAAAATAAGTTTAAAAGACATTATCTCTTAATTTCCTTAGTGTTGGAATACTTTATTCCAAATACTCATTACCGAGTTTTGATGATTAGTTGTTAAGCAAAGGAAAACAACAAGGAACCAGACAACAACAACGAAGAAGTCGAAGACGCTCGGAACGAGAAAAGTTACATGATCAGATCAGAGAGCAAAGTTACCTGATCAGTCAAGAAAGAAAGTTACCTGATCAAACAAGAAGGAAAGTCACCTGACCTGAACTTACCTGAATAACGCACGCTAAGAAAGCTATCTGCAAATCAGATAAGCTACAAAGTTACCTGAAGACAAAGTTACCTGATGAAGATAGCGCACGCTACAGTTGAAGCATAACGCACGCTAGAGGTGGCCATGGGCCGGGACGGGATTTGGGAGCCCAGGACCGGCACATGTATTTGGTGGGCTGGTCCGGGCTGGGCCTGGGCTGGGCGGCCGAAGCCCACTGCCCGCCCGTCCCCGGGCTTCCAGTATGTAAAAAAAAAAAAATTATATGTTGACATTAAATTAAAAATCAATTTGTAAAAATCTATTTTGAATTTTTAAGATAAAATAATTAATATTATTAATTAAAAATCAATTTAAAAAAACTGTTTTGACTTTTAAAATTTGTAAAACTTAGTAAAAAAATTGTTTCAATCTGTTTAAGAAAATTCATTTTGAATTTTAAGATATGTTAACATTAAATTAAATGGGGAGAAAAGGACAAAAAAAATGGGCTTTGACTTAATTTGTAAAAACTAGATTATTTTTTAAAATTTGAATGGTTATTTATGGTGGGCTTGGGGTGGGTTTAGGGTGGGCTTGGGTGGGCTTGAGGTGGCCTGGAGGTGGGCTGAGGGTGGGTCGGGCTGTGAGTGGGCTGGGGCCGGGCTGGAGGCCGGGCCGGTCTGGGAGAGTCCGGGACCACCCGGGTAGCCAGGGGGCCGGGCTGGCCCGGTTGGCCCGTGGGCCTAGAAAATCCGGGTTGGGCCGGCCCGGCCCACTGGCCACCTCTAACGCACGCTATCGTGGAACATGACCGTTGTGAAGACTTTCAGATACGGAATGACATATGCAGTGACGAAATCATAGCGCACGCTACGGTTGAGAAATAGCGCATGCTAGAGTGTTTGAATTCAAGATAATCAATCTGTTGGAAGATTCAGTGGAAAGTCAGAAGTCAAAAGGCTGCAACGGATATATGACGCAAGCAATGACACAATATTAACGCACGCTATAAGGAGATGTTAGTGCACGCTAACAGATAGAGGCAGTAGCCACTGGACTAAAGTTGCAAGCAGATAACGTACGTAATCAGCAAATATTAACGTACGCAAAAGGCACTAGCACACGCTAAAGGAAGGCTAGCGCACGCTAAAGAGACAACAGGCAGTAACGGCTAGTTGGAGGAAAAAGTCTATAAATACCAACCATTTGGTATCAAACACACAATAACCTTGAGCAAATCATACATACTTGAGATATCATTGTAATCATTATTGTTGTTGTACATGAGCTTAGATTGAAAAGTGTTTGATTGTTATACAAGAAAATATACACGAGAGGAAAAAGAAAAGATAAGATTGAATTTGGTGTTATTAGGATCAAGGATCCGGCATTGTTAGAATCGCAATCTATATCCACGTGAGGTTTGTCTAGTACCCATAGAAAACTAGATAGGTTGATTCCTTGTCCGATAGAAAAGGAAAACGGTTTAACTTGGTTCGACAAAAAGACAAGTGAGTTATGGTTTATCTCGGACCGATAGAAGACGAGAATTGTAATGGTAATCCCTCGACCGATAGAAGAGAGGTGCAGAGGTTGATCTTTAGCCTATTGAAAAAGATACTGAAGAGAGGATGTATGCACGTTTGGCCGAACCTCTCTAAATCCTGTGTCGATTTATTTTCCGCACCTTTAAATATGCTTCCGCATAATAGCGCGCATATCGAATCTTGCTACAATAATTGGTATTGGAGCGGTACCTCCTACACGCTGCTTAACATCCGAGGAGAAGACGATCCAAATGGCGTTTCAACTTGCCCCAATGGAAGGTCTAGATCTAAATCGACCACCATTCTTTGACGGATAAAACTTCATGATATGAAAGAAGAAGATGTCGATATTCATTCGAGCCTACGACATCGAGCTATGGAAAGTCATATGCCTTGGTCCTAAAATTCCAATCAAATCTGACGGTACGCTTAAATCTTTTGAAGAATATGATGATTCCGATTGGAAAAATGACCACTATAATTGCAAAGCGACGCAATTATTATATTGATCTAAATCCGGAAGAACACAACTGGATATCCTCTTGTGATAGCACCAAAGAGATTTGGAAGATGTTAAAATCACACACGAAGGCACAAATCAAGTCAAGGAGACGAAGATTAGTATGCTTCTCCATGACTACGAGTTTAACTTTATGCATATTTTATCATTATATAGTTTATCATAAATTGGTATTATTTTTTGATGATAACAAAAAGGGGGAGAAGAATGGAATAAAAGAAGAACGATATAAGGGGAGAAAAATGAGAGACAGTATCATGGAAGAATGACAAGAAAAATAAAAATATATACGAATGATGAAAGAAGATAAAAAGACAAAGAAAGTCGAAAAAAAGATGAAAAAGAAAAATGAGAAGTATTTGAAAATGAGAGAAAGAAAAGATGGGAGAAGAAACTAACGAAATGTACAAAGTCGAAAAATTTGACCTATAGAATATACAGATATTTTATTTTGCAGGTTTTATCCCATTCAAGGTATTGTTTTGTAATCATAAAAAAGGGGAGATTGTTGGAATATTTTATTCTAAATATTCATTATCGAGTTTTGATGATTAGTTGTTAAGCAAAGAAAAACAACAAGGAAGCAAAACAAAACAACGAAGAAATTGAAGATGCTCAGAACGGGAAAAGTTATCTGATCAGATCAGAGAGCAAAGTTACCTGATCAGTCAAGAAGGAAAGTTACCTGATGAAAGTTACCTCATCAGACAAGAAGAAAAGTCACCTGACCTGAACTTACCAGAATAACGCACGCTAGCAGGAAACACCAGCGCACGCTAAGAATGCTATCTGCAGATCAGATAAGCTACAAAGTTACCTAAAGACAAAGTTACCTGATGAAGATAGCACACGCTACAGTTGAAGCATAATGCACGCTATCGTGGAACATGACTGTTGTGAAGACTTTCAGACACGGTATGACATATGATATGCAGTGACGAAATCATAGCGCGCGCTATGATTGAGGAATAGCGCATGCTAAAGTGGTTGAATTCAAGATAATCAATCCGTTGGAAGATTCGGTGGAAAGTCAGAAGTTAAAAGGCTGCAACGGATATATGACGCAAGCAATGACACAATATTAACGCACGTTATAAGGAGATGTTAGTGCACGCTAACTGATAGAGGCAGTAGCCACTGGACTGAAGTTGCAAGCAGATAACGTACGTATCCCTAGTAAAAAGCCCTCTTTTGGCCGAAAACTAAGGTTAAAGGATCATTACGTTCTTGATTTTATTTGATCTAATTGATATGATTTTTGAGATCTAGTGAGTTAAAGTGAATTTATGGGATTTTATCTAGTTTGCATATGAATTTTGGAAATTGGTAAGTTTGATAGTATGAAAGCAAAATAGCTCTACTAGGGACTCAAGTTTGGATTTTTTTATCACTTAAGGGACTAAATTTCAAAGTGTATCAAAGTAGGGACTCAAGTTTATTCCATTTACATGTTAGGGACTCCATTATTTTTAATCCGTTAAGTTTTAACGGATTGCGGACATGATCATTAAGTGCCTCGTGTCAGCATTTTATTGGTCGGTAATAATAAAAAAATACTAATAAAAATTTCCAAATTTTTGTATTAATAATAAAATAATAATAATAATATATAAAATTCTAACAAAAATATAAAAGATAAAAAAATCTGGATTTTTTTAAAGAATTGAAACTTTATTTATTTTTTAAATCTGAAATATTAATATTAAAAATCGGATGTTTTTATTTAAAATTCAAAAATAAAAATTAAAAATTAAAATATTTGTATCTGATTAATAATTAATCTTTAATTTGTTTTTTTTAGATTTTTAGATTTTTTTATAAAATAATATTTAATTATTAATATTATGAAACATTAGATCCAGTTTTTTGTTTATTTATGAAAAATAATATCCCAATTTTTTAAAGAAAACAGTTTATAAATTAGATCAAAAATTTTTAATTTTTTATTTTTTATTTTCAAACTTTAAATAAAAAGATTCGATTTTAAATACTAATAAAATGCTGACACGTGGCACTTAACAGCCATGTTAGCAATCCGTTAAAACTTAACGGATTAAAAATAACGGAGTCCCTAACGTGTATAATAGAATAAACTTAAGTCCCTATTTTGATACACTTTAAAAAGTGATAAAAAAGCAAAAATTGAGTCCTTAGTAGAGCTATTTTGCCTACTATGAATTTAAGTTTAATGAATTGGTTTGGACTTGATTAAGGTTTCTAAATATATTTTTAGGCATATGGTGGTGATGAATTAAAAAATTGTAGACAAGTTGGATAAGTTGAGGATTGTTTTCCTAAATTTTGCCAAACTTACCAACATTTAGATTTTGAGGACGAAGTTTGTTGATGAGAATGCTTAGGGATTTAAGTTATTAAACTTATAATTGACATTTGAATATCCATTTATCTTGGATTAAAACTAAAGATAAAACCATATTAATAAAGTTAGACATTAATTACCAAATGTCATACTAAGTTGAGGATTTACTTAGATTGATTAAGATAAGAATTATTTGAGATAATAAATGATAGAAAATGATGCAATAACATATAGATGAGCCCTAGACCTCATGAGTCAAAGTTAGACTTAATTTGAATATTAGTTGTTAGTCGAAAAGTTAGAGTTTAGTTTCAAGAATTTCCTTTCCCGAGCTTATTCCCTATTTTCTAATTTAAGGTCTAAGAGATTACGGGGAGGAAGGGAGAACGGGAAAGCGAGAGATTATTGAATAAGAACACTTATCATGTGGGCTTTCTTAATTAAAATGTGCGCACAATATATGAAATGTTTATTTATATGTATTTGATTTCATAAAATGTTTGACTTGCCTGAGTTATGAGCGTGTTTGCATATCACCTATCTAAGAGAGAATTACGATATCGGCCCTATACTGGACGAGCTGCCGGTAAGAATTTGTGTACATATTTTTGACCGTGAGTCATCGAGCGGGTTAGCAGGTCATAGTGTTGAGAAGGAGGCCTACTTCTCAACACAGTTTGTGCGTAGATATGGTATTACTGTGGTTCGGCAACCATTTGGGACTGACACGGTAAGAGACTTACCGACATAGTTTATAAGATGTTACATTATTTATATGAGCATGAAAGAAAGTTTATTTCAGAAAAGCTAACACAGGTTATTTCACCTAAAACTCCAGTGTTATGCAATATTTTGGCAAGTCAACCTAAAGCTCTAAGCAGGGTCGGTCCTGAATTTTTCGATGTCCTAGGCGAGATGGTCAAAATATGCCCCTAGCCCCCTACTAAATTTTGTAAACATATTAATCTTTTTCGGAAACTCCATGATTTACAAATGTGGGTAAATGTGTGTGATACTAATTTTTTTTAACAAAAAAAATAAAAAATACGATATTATTGTAATATCATTTCTTAGAAAGACACGGGCTAAATCAAAAGATTATACACTTTCAAGATCAATATGAAATTTCAAACTAATATTAAGGGGTATTAATAAAAAAGATGATTTATTTAAAAAAAGAATAGACTTTATTATTATACCCGCACATGCCAACTTCATACAGAATAAAAAACTACCGTACCATCGTGAAGACATCTCTTACAAGGTATAAAAACACAACACACCATAGTCATAAAAAAACAAAAACGTACAGAACCCACAATGAATTACAAGACCTTTACACGTTCGTCATTTACCTTTCGTCTTTCTCACCAAAACTCAAAGTTAAGAAACTCCATTAAAACACAACTTTGAATTTTATTTTTAGTTTCAACAATCAGTTCAATAATTATATCACCCGGTAGTTGAAAACTGACACACTCTTCAATTTTAAATCCAGAATTAACCTAATATAACAAAACATGGACCCATATTTTGATGCCCCTTTCCATTGTGATGCCCCGGGCGATCGCCCACTTGGCCCACCCACCCCTGGGCCGGCCATGGCTCTAAGAGCAAGTTTTTATTTTTCGGCAATAGCCCACTGAGTGCTTATGTACTTAGGGGTGTGCAGAAAAACCGAATCCAAAAAACCGAATTGAAAATCCGAAAACCCGATCCGAATCAGTCTGATCCGATGTCTTCGGATCTGATTTCGGATTAGAATTTTACAGATCTGAAAATTTCGGATCGGATCGGACTAAATCCCAAGATTTTCGGATTAATTCGATCAATCCGAAATATCTAAAAAAGAAATTTTTTATTATTTTTAGGTAAAACGCCAGAAAAATCGTCGGATCGAATCGGATTAACCACGGATTTTCGAATTAATCCGATCCGTCCGAAATATATGTATAAAAAATAAAAATTTTATTATTTTTGGATTATGATTTTTATTAGTTTTATTAGTTTTTAAAATTTTCGGATTTTTCGGATTAAATCCGATTTGATCCGATCCGGATTCGGATTGATCCGAATCCGATCCGAACGATCGATTCGAATTTTGGATTGAGCAAAAGGTTATCCGAAATTTCGGATCAATCCGAATTCGGATCGGATCGGATCGGATTGATCCGAATGCACACCCCTATATGTACTCATGCCCTGCATTCGATTTTTAAACAAAGTCTCATTCGATTTTAAACAAAGTTTCATCCATAAATATACTTAGGGGCTGTTTACTTTTTTTCCATTAATACCTGAATGGATTAAGCTGTCTGAGTGGATTAATCTGTCTGATTTGAAAAAATATCCTGTTGTTTTTTTCTTTTCTGAATGAACTATCTGAATGACAGAAATGACCATTTTACCCCTCAATATGAATTAAGTCCTTTTTTATAAAGGACGGATTGAGCATTTTAGTTTATATAATCAATTTAAATTATATGACATAATATTTATTTTAATTTATATTATAATATATATTCATAAATCATATTATAATTTTCAGGTATATTTAAATAATCAGACAATATTTTATAAATATATTAAGTTATATTTTAATATATATATATAGTTATATTAATTTTTTAATGGTCAATATAAAAAAATCAATTTAAATAATATAACATAATATATATTTTAATATATATTATAATATATATTCATAAATCATATTATAATTTTCAGATATATTTAAATAATCAAACAATATTTTTATAAATACATTAAGTTATATTTTAATATATATAGTTATATTAATTTTTAATAGTCAATATAAAAAATCAATTTAAATAATATAACAAAATATATATTTTAATTTATATTATAATATATATTCATAAATTATATTATAATTTTCAGATATATTTAAATAATTAGACAATATTTTTATAAATATATTAAGTTATATTTTAATATATAGTTATATTATTTTTTTAATAGTCAATATAAAAAAATCAATTTATATAATATAACATAATATATATTTTAATTTATATTATAATATATATTCATAAATTATATTGTAATTTTTAGGTATATGTAAATAATCGGACAATATTTTTATAAATATATTAAGTTATATTTTATCATATATAGTTATATTAATTTTTTTAATGGTCAATATAAAAAAATCAATTTATATAATATAAAATAATATATATTTTAATTTATATTATAATATATATATATATTCATAAATCATATTATAATTTTCAGATATATTTAAATAATCAGACAATATTTTTATAAATATATTAAGTTATATTTTAATATATATATATATAGTTGTATTAATTTTTTATCAATAAATAGCTTATATTTTATGAATTTTAAATGTATAATATTAATATATATTTTAAATTTATACTATATATACTCAATTATAATTAAGATTATATGATAATTTATACTATATATACTCAATTCTTTTATTATTAAAGAGGGTAATTTTGGTATATTGGGGAAGTATTTCCGTCTTAATGGTAAGGACACCCCAAAAGTTTCTTAATGAAAAAGACATTATTAAGATCATTAAGTAGAAAGTAAACAACAAAATATAGCTGATAGATTAAGCTGATTAAGTATTAAGCTGATTAAGTAAAAAGTAAACAAGCCCTTACTGTGTTACTTGTTGTCAATAAACACGTCTCATTTGTATTTCGGTAAAATCTCATTTATGAATAAATATCGAGATTTACTTAAATGAACACATTCATTGTACATTTGAAGGGAAGTCTCATTTTATATAATATAATTCCTGTTTTGTTATATAATTTCATTTGTTTCTAAGAAAACTTTCATTTATTTTTAAGCCGTGTCTCATTTACTTTCAACTAAAGTCTCAGTTACATAATACTCTCTCCGTCCCATAAGAGTGTGCTCACTCTTTATGAACACGAGTTTTTAATAAAAATTAGGTAGTGATATATTTGAGTGGAGAAAGGGTCACACATTTTGTTATATGGATATTAATTATTGTTGTTGATCAATTAAAGGATAAAATGTGTGGACCATGCTTGGTATTGTTATAAATAAATTGAAAAAGTGAAAAAAAAGTGTAGGATATTTTTTAAAAATGGACTGAACACACTTTTATGGGATGAACGAAAATGGCCTATAACTAAGTAATATATTAAGGTGACAGTTGATTAGGTACGGATCAAGTTGGATTAAGCGCACCAGAGCTCCATCTGCACATGCGAATATATGTATGGTCGTATAAAAAGAAAACCACCTCATTGTTATGATATCACCAATAATGGTATGTGGGATCAACAATCAATAATTCAATCAATTATTGGATTGAAATATCTAATATAAAGACAATTATGTTGTATAATTAATAATATTAATTTGTTGTATAGCATGTAATCTTGAGCTATAAATAGAGCTCATTGGTAGAGCTTTGTACACACAATTTATTCTAAAAAAGCTCAATCTCTTCATCTTCTTTCATCCTCTTTTATGCTTATATATCATAATATATATATATAATATATTGTGAAGTGATAAAATATCCGATTTTACAACACGTTATCGACGAGCTCTACCGATTTAATCCCATTCCGCATCCAGACTCGATATATTGGTACATCATCCTTAAATTCTAAAGGTATGTAATTAACTTTATTTATATTTAATTTATGTAATAATAATATTTAGATATGGTATTAATCTAATATCATTATTGATGATAATTAATATATTTAAACAAATATAATAATTATGTAAATATCATCAATTTAAATTTATATGCGTAAGGACCTAAGCTCAATCTTATTTTTAAGATGATTCTTGGACTATGGACTAATTATATATGTAAGACCTAAATAATAATGAATTTGTGTGAAGTGTAAAAATCTTCACCTATTTTTATTTGAAGAGTTCCATTTATTAGTGAAGAGTTGAATCTTCATTTATATTTTGTAGAGGATTACTAATGGAGGAATACAAAATTCCCATTCATATGACCACGAAAGATTTTATAATCGAGTAGTGATATTTTTATTTTTAGTAACCACGAAAGATTTTATAATTGAGTAGTGATATTTTTATTTTTAGTAACCACGAAAGATTTTATAATCGAGTAGTGATATTTTATTTTTAGTAGTCATGAAAGATTTTATAATCGAGTAGTGATATTATTATAACTAACTATATAGATTATAATTCATATATATATATATATATATATGAGTAGTGATATTATTATAACTAACTGTATAGATTATAATATATATATAAATATATATATATATATGAATTTACATTCCCCAAACTCTAAATACCAACGGTTAGTTTATTAAATATATAAGAATATATTCACCAATTTTAATGATAATTAACAATAATAATAATAAAAAAAAAAAATCTCCAACGGTCATAAACGGCCATATTTCAAAATCAAATCTATAAATACTCATATTATACTCCACACTTATTAATCATCTCCAAAATATCTACCAATTTTTACAAAATGGGTAAATATTTTATGACTTTCCTCACTCTTATTATATTTTTCAATTTCATCATTTGCTACACTCAAGTCGATTGCTTTAGTGAGACATATGTGATCATCATTATGATGGTCACGATTCTTCTTTTAGTTTTTAGTTGGTTTGTTGTGATTAATATTTAAGCATGAATGGTATTTGTATTGAGTAATAATTTGAATTATACTTTTGTTGACATCATTAAATGTAATAGCTATGTGTTAATTATATTTCAATTTTATGTTTTGTAATAGATAACCATGTCCAATCTTAAGCTCGATTTCGCTCCCTTGAATCTTAATGGAGACAATTATATGTCTTGGACAAATGATGTGAAGACACATCTCGGTGCAAAGGACTCGAAAATATTCTAACAAATAATGTGCCGATGCTACGAAAGAAACGGAGGTAGATGAAAAAGAGCTTTCTATGAATAAAGCAAAAGCATTAAAATGCATGAGGCAACATCTTGATGAAGGATTAAAACTAGAGTACATGAACGTGGATGATCCCAAAATTTTATGGGACAATCTTAAGAAAAGATTTGGGTATCAAAAGCAAGTGTTATTACCCGCACTAGTTGATGAATGGAACAAGTTAAGATTCCAAGATTTTAAAAGTGTGAGCGAGTATAATTCTGCTATGTTCGTAATTGTATCACAACTAGAGTTTTGTGGTAAAATCATAAGAAGGTGAAAAATTGGAAAAGACGTATGCTACATTCCATACGTCACATCTAATACCGCAACAACAATAATGCACGCGGGATATACCGAATACTCTGAATTAATTGCAGCTCTCTTACTTGCTGAAAAGAATAATGATCTGTTGATAAAGAATCATCAGTCTCGTCCTACAGGGGTGATAGCGATTCCTGAAGCAAATGCCACAACTACTAATCAAGGACGTGGTGGTCATGGTTGGTTTAGAGGTCGAGGTCGGGGACGCGGTCGCGGCCACTTTCATGGTCGAGGTCGAGGTCGTGGTTATGGAAATTACTTTAGGCCTCCCAAAAATGAAATGATTAATAAAAACCAACAAGACAAAGATAAGTATGTCCAAGAAGGTTCATCCAATAAAAATGAAAATTCTTGTTTCAGATGCGGGAAAAAGGGACATTGGGCTAGGGCATGTAGAACGCCAGGCCATATTTGTAAAATGTATAAGGCATCTCTGAAAAATAAAGAAAAGGAAGTCAATTTTCATGAACATGAACCTGAGGACGACTCAACTTACCTAGAAGCTGCAGATTTTACTGAGGATGCAAACGTGGACATGGACATGGAATAAAATAAAAAATAAATAAATAAATAAATATGTGATTTCCATGTTTATTGCATCTTTATTGTACTTGTTTGTATTCTCTTATTTGTATTCTCTTGTTTGAAATATGTATTATCTCATTTGAAGTTTGTATGAAGTATTTAATAAATGTTATTATATTAAGCTAACTTACCATCTTTTAGTCTTATATTCTTATTCATTAAGGAGTTTGAGTATGGAAGGTATTGGAGACATTTGCATCTCGGACAGTGGCACAACTCATACAATCCTCAAAAATAAGAAATATTTCACTGAGGTACAATCTACAAAAGCAGTAATAAATACAATTTCAGGTCCCGCGGACTTGATTGAAGGAACAGGTAATGCTAAATTCATATTACCAAATGGAACAAAATTTGTCATTAATAATGTTTTATTTTCTCCAAAATCTAAGAGAAACTTGTTGAGCTTTAATGACATATACCGTCAAGGGTATGATACTGAAACAATAACTGAAGGTAATATGAAATATATGTACATTACTGCTAATATTTTGGGAAAGAAACAAATACTGGAAAAACTACCACAATTATCTCGTGGATTACATTATACACATATTCATGAAACTGAATGTAATTCAATAATAAAAGAGGATCCCAAAATATTGACATTATGGCATGAACGCCTAGGTCATCCTGGCTCCACGATGATGAGGAAAATAATTAATAGTACACATGGTCACCCAATGAAAGGTGTAAAACTCATAAATAATAAACTATGTGAAGCTTGTTCTCTTGGAAAGTTTATAATAAGGCATTCACCAGGCAAACTTGAAAAGGAATCACCTACATTTCTCGAAAGAATTCAAGGTGACATATGTGGACCTATTGATCCACCATCAGGACCTTTCAGGTATTTTATGATTCTAATTGATGCATCTAGTAGATGGTCACATGTTTGTTTATTGTCAAGTCGTGATATGGCATTTGCAAGATTCCTTGCACAAATAATTAAACTAAAGGCACAATTTCCTGATTATACTATACGGAATGTGAGACTTGACAATGCTGGTGAATTCACATCACAAGTATTTAATGATTATTGTATGTCAATTGGAATTACAGTCGAACATCCTGTTCCGCATGTGCATACACAAAATGGTTTAGCTGAATCATTAATTAAACGCCTTCAATATATTGCTAGACCACTAATAATGAGAACAAAGCTACCAGTTACTGTTTGGGGTCATGCAATTTTACATGCTGCTTCACTAATAAGGTTAAGACCAAGTGCTAATCATAAATATACTCCATATCAACTTGCACTTGGTCAGGAACCAGATGTTTCCCATCTAAAAGTTTTTGGTTGTGCAGTATATGTACCAATAGCTACCCCACAAAGAACAAAAATGGGACCTCAAAGAAGGTTGGGAATATATGTTGGGTATGACTCACCCTCTATTATTAGATATCTTGAACCTCTAACAGGTGATGTTTTTCAAGCAAGATTTGCTGATTGTCATTTTGATGAGACGAGATTCCCAACCTTAGGGGGAGGTAATAAACAGGTGGAAAAGGACATAACATGGTATGTACCATCATTATTACATTTGGATCCATATACAAAATTATGGGAAGAAAATGTAAGAAAAATTGTACATTTACAAGGTTTGGCAAATGAATTGCCAGATGCATTTACTGATATGAAAAGAGTGACAAAGTCACATGTGCCAGCTGTTAATACTCCTGCTCGGATTGAAATTCCAAAAGAAGATGAAAATATAAGTACATCTAAAGCACGCTTAAAGCGAGGAAGGCCTATTGGTTCCAAAGATAAAAATCCCCGGAAAAGAAAAATAGCCAATATAAATGAATGTGCTAAAGATGCACAAAATGATGAAAAATATGATCATGTTGAAACACAAGATGAGGCAAATAAGGAGGTCACTGAAAATGAAACTGAAAATACAATTGATCTCGAGATATCTATTAATTATATTAATACGGGGAATTTATGGAATAGGAGAAATAATCACATTGATGAGATATTTGCATACTCCATTGCGTGTGATATAATAATTGGAGATGACGATCCTGAACCCATATCTATATTCGAATGTCAAAATAGACCTGATTGGCCAAAATGGAAAGATGCAATAGATGCCGAACTAAATTCTCTTAGAAAACGAAAAGTGTTTGGACCGATTGTTGTCACACCCAGTAATGTGAAACCTGTTGGGTATAAATGGGTCTTTGTAAGGAAACGAAATGAGAAAAACCAGATTGTAACATACAAGGCTCGTCTTGTTGCACAAGGTTTTTCACAAAGACCTGGGATTGATTATGAGGTAACATATTCCCCTGTTATGGATGCCATTACTTTTCGTTATTTAATTAGTTTATCGGTATCTTATAATCTTAATATGCATCTCATGGATGTTGTTACAGCATATTTATATGGAT
Source organism: Orobanche coerulescens (assembly GCA_033398695.1). Lineage (NCBI taxonomy): Eukaryota > Viridiplantae > Streptophyta > Magnoliopsida > Lamiales > Orobanchaceae > Orobanche > Orobanche coerulescens. The sequence goes on from CM065817.1 coordinate 133,472,853, forward strand.
CACTTGATGCTGATATATATATATGAAAATTCCTGAAGGGTTTAAGTTACCTGAAGCATCGAAACCCAGAGAAATTTATACAATTAAATTACAGAGATCTTTATATGGGTTGAAACAATCTGGACTCATGTGGTATAACAGATTAAGTGAATATTTAATTAAAGAAGGCTATGTGAATAAACCTATTTGCCCTTGTGTTTTTATAAGGAAAACAACATCCGGATTTGTAATCATTGCTGTCTATGTTGATGATTTGAATATCATTGGAACTAATGCAGAAATTTTGGAAGCAATGAATTACTTAAAGAAAGAATTTGAAATGAAAGATTTGGGAAAAACAAAATTCTGCCTTGGTCTGCAAATGGAACATACTAAAAATGGAATATTAGTATACCAATCAAATTATACAGAAAGGGTATTAAAAAGATTCCACATGGACAAATCAACTGTAACACCCTCGAGATATTCGAGGTATATTACAGCGCCGTGAATCCCTATATGGGACCCACCAGGCTAAACAGAATCATACTCATCGACTCACATAAATGACGAACCAACACCATGTCATAAAGACGCAAAACAGAATAAACCACCCGGTTCAACCGGTCAATATAACATCATCATCCAACACAACATAATAAGCAACGATACAATCCAAACGAACAAGAACCCCTTAAGTACTCGAGTACAACTATTAGTTCAAAACCACATAAGATGAAAAGGTAAAAGACACTAAAACGACACTCGTGCACAATCATCACGCACGGCCATCATCCGTGTACTGGTCCAGCGCCCGCTCGTCTCGATGAACCTGACCTGAAATTCATAAAAAGAATTTCCCCAAAACGTGTCCCCAGAGGGGTTAGCAATTACGCTAGTACAAGTAACCAAATGAACAATTTACATCTTACACATATAGTAATGCATGCAATAAAGAAAACCGTTCGAAAACACTCATTTCCGGAAATGCCACTATCAAAATCACATTTGTAAAATGCACCACAATTAACCGTCGATCCACACCTCCGTGGACCCCTACCGAGACCCCGTCGGATCTAACCCGTAGTGGTTAAAAGCAAAGCTCGTCGATCCACACCTCCGTGGACCCCTACCGAGACCCCGTCGAGTCTAACCCGTAGTGAGCATACACACACACACAATTTCTCATACAAAACTACTATGCCAAGATTGTAAGTTCATAAGGATACTTGCCTCGATTAAATAGATGATGACACGAACGAAACGGAGAATCAAGCACGACCGCGAGGAACCGACGAAAAGGAACCTAACGATTTGAATAGCACAATCACAACCACTTCTAAACGATTATGGAAATGGAATACACTGGAAACCCGCCTACGATTCATGTATATTCGTATATAAACAACAACGAGGGCGGACCACAACCAAACCCTCTCGATTCCGTAAAAATCACGAAATATACCATGAATCCGTAGGGAAACTAAGAATACCAACAAGATTAATCATATTCATCATGAATCCATCAACGAAACGGAACGGATCGGAAGAAAATCCCAAAACCCCCAAATTAATCGAAATAGGGTTTTAGAACATTACCTTAGGAGATTCAAGTACCAAGATCCGTAGAACGCTGCTAGATTGATTGCCCGAGCTTTACAACCGAAGAGAAATGATGAAAAATCGACTCCCGAATGAAGAATGCTTGAGAGTTCTCTCCCCCTAAGCTCTCTCTCTCTCTCTCTCTCTCTCTCTCTCTCTCTCGCTCGCGCAGTGAAAATGGGGAAAAGTCGGCCGATTTCGTCTAATAAAGACGAATCGCACACCGACCGCTTCGTGTGCAGCCGCGCACAAAGTGTGCCGCGGCACGTGCCAAGAAAATACTCCTGTGTTTCCGCGTTGTGCAAGATGCCGCGTGCCGCGGCACACGGCATGCTTTGGTTTTGGTCGCAGGAAGACACACGAGTGTGCCGCGCACGATAGGTGTGCCGCGCACTGCTCGCACCGTGCCGCTGCACCGATGGGTGTGCCGCGGCACACACGCATGCTTTGCTCGACTATCAATTGAAGGAATTTGTGCCGCGCGCACACACCTTGTGCCGCGGCCCATACCCCCTTTCGGGTTCCAAAATGATAAAAATGATCCTAAAAGGGAATAAAACGATAGAAATCAATATTTGGGGACCAACAAAACGCAATGGATCCACGGCAACCAAACGGCGGTTCCGCACAACAACAACGAGGATACGATTCAACAGCTTTGACAGAAGGACACACTGAAAGATACACGAGGGTCACTACGACCGAGAAATACACCAAAAACGAAAATACAAGGAAAAGAAAAATACGGATATTACATTCTACCCCTCTAAAAATAAGTTTCGTCCCGAAACTTAAGAAACAAACAACTCCGGGTACCTAGCGCGCATGCTATCCTCGGTTTCCCAAGTTGCTTCCTCGACACCGTGTCTCGACCACTGCACCTTGACCAAAGGTATGGTCTTATGCCTCAATCGTTTCTCACGATGCTCCAAAATCTTCAAAGGACGCTCTTCGAAAGTAACATCTTCGGCGACATCAATCTCTCCATAATCGATGACGTGACTAGGATCCGGGACATATTTCCTCAACTGGGAAACATGGAAAACGCTATGAACATGACTCAAGGCCGGAGGTAACGCCAAACGGTACGCCAATTCACCTACTCGCTCGAGGATCTCAAAGGGGCCGATAAATCTCGGACTCAACTTCCCTTTCCTCCCGAAGCGAAAAACTCCCTTCGTCGGCGACACCTTTAGCAAGACGTGATCTCCCACCTCGAATTCCAAAGGTCGACGACGGATGTCGGCATACGACTTCTGTCGACTCTGGGCAGTCAACATCCGTTCCCGAATTAACTCTATCTTCCGCCTCGTCTCTAAAACGACATCCGGCTCGGTCCCGACCAAATCGGACGCCTCATTCCAACAAATCGGTGATCGACATCGCCGCCCGTAAAGTGCCTCATACGGTGCCATCCGAATCGACGCGTGCCAACTGTTGTTGTACGTGAATTCAATCAGCGGCAAATGTTCCTCCCAGTCACTACTCCAATCGAGAGCACAGGCACGTAACAAGTCCTCGAACGTCTGGATAGTGCGTTCCGACTGTCCATCTGTCTGGGGATGAAAAGAGGTACTCAAACGCAACCGGGTACCTAACGCCTTATGCACCGCCTGCCAGAAGTGCGATACAAAACGGCCGTCACGATCCTAAACAATAGACTTCGGAGTACCGTGAAGTCTCACGATCTGCGCAATAAACACACGAGCTAACTTCTCCGGGCCCCAAGTGTCCTTGATGCCCAGAAAATGTGCCGACTTGGTCAGACGATCAACAATCACTCATACCATATTCATGCCCGACCTCGATCTCGGCAAACTCGTAACGAAATCCATCGATATATCTTCCCATTTCCATTCCGGAACGGGAAGTGACTGCAATAACTAAATTGGCCGATGCTCGATTTTGACCTGCTGACAAGTCAAACATCTCGCTACAAAATGTGCGACCTCATCCTTCATATCATTCCACCAGAAGTTTCTTCTCAGGTCCTTGTACATCTTACTCGAACCAGGATGAAAGGAATAAGGTGTAGCATGGGCCTCCCGTAAAATACTCTGCCTCAACTCTGAGTCGTTCGGCACACAAAGCCGACTCTGGAATCTCAAAACACCATCCTCGTGAATCACAAATCCAGGAGACTTTCCTTTAAGAACGTTCTCTCGGATTTGAGTAATCATCGGATCCTCTAACTGCTTCAGCTTAATTTCATCGATCAAAGACGACGAAATCTCTAAAGCACGAAGTTGCCCGACGGCTCCCGGCAACGAGACCTCAACATCTAACTCGATCAAAGCCCTCCGAAGCTCGATCCGAGATGTAAGGATCTCAAGCGTTCGCAACGCGACCGGTTTCGACTCAAGGCGTCGGCCACAACGTCGCCTTGCCGGATGATTAATGATTTAGAGGTCATAATCATTATTTAAATCTAACCAGCTCCTCTGCCTCATATTCAACTCTCGCTGAGTAAATATGTATTTCAGACTTTTATGATCGGTAAAAATCTGACATGCAGAGCCGAAAAGATAGTGACGCCAAATCTTTAGCGCAAAAACGACTGCCGCCAACTCCAAATCATGAGTAGGGTAGTTAAGCTCGTACGGCCTCAACTGCCTCGATGCATAAGCAATGGTCTTGCCGTGCTGCTGTAACACCCCCAGAATACGTCCGGAAATGTTACACGCCGTAGGCCCTTCTCACAAGGATCTACCAGGCTAAACTCCACTAGACTACACAATGATTGACCGACCGGGGTCAATCTAAATACAACGCAGACCGACAAGGTCATTATACAATTCAAAAACTAATGAATTTTACATCTCAATGACAAAATAAACTTTCACACAAAAGGGGATGACGACTCCATTCAATAAATGAAAACTACACCCGTTCAAGGGTGAATACTTAACCAAATGGGAAAAATACCGACCAAGATGAAACAAAAGAAAAGACTCTAACTCTGGTGTGATTAGCATCGTCGTCTTCCATCTCCTTCCAAGCCAATCCCGTGGATCGCTCCCGAGCCGCCAAAACTCGAGCGCATAACAGCACCCACCCCGAAAACTCGGGGTTAGCAACCGGAATTTTGCTAGTGCAAGTACATAATGTTCAAGATATACGAATAATAACAACACAAAACTAAACACAAGAGAAGCCTTATCACAAGCCATACATTCCCATAGTCAACACAGTATAGCACTCGCATACACAAGGTGAGAAATAATCACATAGTCATATTCTCTATATGGAACGTAACACCAATTAAACTTTAAACGAACCCAAGGAGTCAAAAGATCTACTTTGTAAATCTATTCTTATAAAGGGGAAAGTATTTTGATAAGATAGTTTGAAAACATTATTAATGACTCGGGTCGTCTTGGGGTTTTAAACAAAAATCGAATGGGAATGCTTCTAGAAAATAATTTCAAGAGCTCTCGGGTTCTCGACCCAAGATATGGAAAATGATTGCACAAAAATATGTCAACATTATTCAGGATCCTCAATCCAATTTATAGAACACAGTCACAACGAAATCATCACAACATCTCACGGGTTTCTCAACCCAATCCAATTAACATCATCACGAGATCAATCATCTCAACGTTTCACAGGGCCCTCGACCCAATACTCAGAATAGCACCACAATACAATCAAAGGCACCATCTCTCATTCGACATATCCTGCTCAAGACCCCCGATTAATTAACCCTCGGAGATTTCGTCAAACCTCCTTGGTTAATTAACCCTGATACCAACGCTTTAAAAACAAGTTGAAACAAACTTTTCAAAAACGCGAATCGCGGTCTATATCAAGACAAACGTTTAAGAGAGAGAGTTTGAAAGATTTTAGATACGAACATCGTTCGCAGAACGGGTCTTAGCTATCACTCAAATACCCGTAACCAATAAGCCCGCCAGCGCCTCCTTGCGCACTGTGTACCGCGTTCACTTCCATCATGTTGGCCGCTCATTGAACATGTCACCGCACCGGCGTCACTCCCGCGAGAGCCGCCCCTTGCGCGCGCATTAGGTGACATCGGCGTTCACCACCCATATGGAGCCGCACATTGCAGCATACACCAGGCCGGAGTGCACGCCCCGCCCTCAGAGGTTCCCGGATACGACGTTTCTCACAACAAGTATCCACATTATCACAAACATCAAGCACATAGACAAACGTCACAACAATTTTCAACTCGGTACATCAAGTTACACAATTTTCTCCGCCAGTCCATAACCACACAAATAAACAATAACACGCACGTTATCAATCAAACTCAATCACAATAAGCCTTCAAGCATAACCAATCAACACCGCACATATATCCCTATATTGCGACTCAACCGAATATATATATATATATATGTATATATATGTATATAACCTTACTATATTATAAGAGTAAATATAGTTTACCCATCAATCCAAGTCGAGTACGTCATCTAGTGTTAGTATTCATCACTCGTCATTCACCAATATAGGCGCTTATATCAATATATGTATATACATACATATATTTAACATATAAATATATATACATATATAAAACTAGATATATATATACATACACACACATATATATATATATATACACACACATTTATACATCCGTATAAATTCATACACTTCGACAACAATGATTTCACGCAGTTACAATTCGTATATCAAGGTACTTGCCTTGGAAATCTCTCACGAATACTTCAGAAAATGCGGTTGATTGGAGAAATCCGGAACTCCAATGAAAACGGCGATCGGAAAGGCTCAACACTAGATTTTTGTAGGGAATTCGTCCCTAGTATCCTATCATCAAATAAACAACAAATCACACGAGGAAAACATCGCAAAACGACCAATTATCTCTCTGCGGCATTTTCCCGGACACCTTGAAGGCGTCAAACGAAAGTTCATATAAACATTTAATCGGAAATGGTAAAACCGTGGAAAGATGATAAAAATGATAGAATACTACTTAATCTACAATTATCCATCGAAATATGAGTTAAAACGATCAAATCGGACAAAATCAACTAAAACCCCAAAACTAGATTTTAAGAAAACTTGCCTTGATTCGGTCGATCGGAGCAAGTTATGGAAGGATTAATCGATGTTATGAACTCCAAAACTTCATGGATTTAACCCTAACAACATCCCTCCATGATCATGAAATCTCCGGCCATGAAGGGTATGAAACGAGTGATAAAAATGAAGAAAAACCCGATCGCTCGCCATATTTATACCTCACGGACACGGCGCAAAGAACGGCCTGCATAGCCCGTGTGTCTCGGCCGTGTCTCGCAGCTGCCGCCCTGGCCGACCCGCGCAGACACGGCGCACGCCAGGCTGCTGTGGCCGTGTTGCACGAGGCCTGGCAGCCCCTCCCGACTCAAAATTACGTCCGAACGACCCGAAACCCGAACTCGAATACGAATCGGGTTACGGTTACGAAGTACTCGCAAAGACGAATCTAAGAGCTAATAGAACACACGATTTCGACCACCCGAAGGCTCGGAATTCGACAACGGAAGTAATTACCCAAAACTTTGGGAAATTACGAAAATGGCCCAAAACGTCCGAAACTCACGATACGCGATCGAAACACCAAACCAAAGCTCGCAACATGAATAATATCATTAAATGAACTTACGAGAAACTCGAAACAACAGTTTCGGACGAGATTCGCAAGAATCGAACTCAAGTGCGGAAAAGTCGCTAAAAAGCTCGGAATTCAACAAAACGATACCGAAACGAACTCGGATGACAAAAAGTGCAGAATTAATCATTCTCGAAATGACGAAACGGTCATGAGTGAGTCGTCAAAACGGACTCCGGCCGAAAATGAAATTTACCGAAAATCGAAAATTGCGGATATTACATTCTACCCTCCTTAAAAGAAGTTTCGTCCCGAAACTTAAAACAAGTAGGGAGAAGCAATATCCCGCCAGGAAAACTCAACAAGATACGCAAGGAAGCGTGTAACTTATGCCCATCGGCGAAACATTACAAGCAACGCAAAGGAATATACGGCGTGAAAACACGCCCCACGACGACTAACGCAACGCCACCGACTATGTTTCAAACAATAACGAGCAATTAACGACGCATCACATACCACATCACATGCACACATTTAATCGAAGAAACGTACGCTACAACAAGTCGCACCCGACTAAAACGGCTATGCGATAGAAACAAGTACGGGTAACAATTGAATTACCAACAATGAAAGGTCACACAATACTGAAAATATCAAGAAAAGTACGGGTAACACATTCCCACATACTAAAAAGATATTACGACCCCGAAACTTAGAACAACAAGGGTTGGAAACGTAAAGCAATGAAACGAAATACGATCGAAGTCACGATTGTTTGAAACAAAGAACGTTTAAGACATAGTACAAAATCTTCATTCTCCATGCTAGGATCTTGAAGGAAACATAGGGTTTCGGACACTTCCCGATCACTAGCTCGCTCTCTCTCAGCGGCATTCTTTGCTAATTCGAAACTGTCTCACGGTGTTTCTCCCGATGACCTTCACACCCACACCAGTAACAAGTCAAGAGTGGAGAGGGACAATTTGCACGAACATGTCCCCGACGATTCTGATTGAAACATCTTCTCTTCTTCTGCGAGTCACCGATGCCGGTTTGGGATTTCAGCGCTTTCTCCCGACCGCGAAGATGACGCTTTCGAACGACGTGAGGGCGTGGGAGCCTTAGTCTCTTCACCGCCTGAAATTTTCCCGATATCCTCGGTCTCTTTGCTTCGCTCGTGGGCTCGATCACTGAGGAGATTTCATAGGATATTGTTTGATCTCGATACTCCTTCACTGTAGCATGGATAGTTGTCGTACGAACCACCTTGTCGTTTCCACTTCCGTCATCACACTTACGTACGCCAAGGCTCAACATACTAATACGTATAGTACCATTCAAAGATTATCAAATAATCACTGACAAAGATACCACACTTATCAACACAAGGTTTAGTTAACATCTATAGAATAACGGTAATATCGTAAAGCATAAAGTTTTATGAAGTTAACTCCGGTCCTTCGACTAGGATGATCATTACATATATATATGTGCTTAATAAAAACAAATTTTTGAAAAAGAGAGCGAGTCACGTTACGCCCAAAGCTTGTAAATACTGTCCTTTATTTCAGAAGAGGAAATTTATACAACGACTCTAAAATTTATTTTCGAGTGATGTATAAAAGAAAATTGGAAATGAATTGTAACTAATTTGAAGTATTTCAAAAGTGTTGATTCCCAAATACCACAATTTTGAACATCTACCCTCTCCTACCAAAACGTTTATTTTGAAAGAATTTTCCACCGAGATACGTGACGAATTGACATGACGACATTAAATCATGGCTTTCCACAACGTTAGAAAATTGCAAAGCACCACTTTAAAATATTCGTGATACTATAGCCGTGGGCCCTGCATCGAACCCACCGTGCTAAAAATCATTTAAAAAAATGTTCAAAATGCCAAAAAGGCCGATGTCGGTAATATTCTCAAATACTCACAAAAGTCATTTATAAAATATCAAATACCATCATAAGAATACAATCAAAACGTGCAAAAATCAAAATATCAAAACTCGGTTTGCAAGACACCAAAAGCCATCTCAAAATATTCACGCAGCGGATAAATTTAACATTCATAAATTTATTCTAATAAAGTGTAAGAACAAATAAATATGCTCGACTTCCGAAGCATATTACATAACCATTTTTACTCGGACCGCATACGCATGTTATATCTTAAAACAATAATATCACCAACAAGTTCCAATTCCTAGTTCACATTAAACATATTAGCACAATATAATCAAATACATATATAAAAGGACTTACGATCGGGAGGCTTACCATCACGGATTGCCGGAAGATGATGTCGGAACCACGATACTAATCACAACTCTGATGCGCGCGACTTACACCGGACATGGACTTGACCCAACGGCCTAGTTTTTTCGCAAACCTAAGCTCCGATACCATAATTGTAACACCCTGCACGTCCGGAAATGTTACACGCCGTAGGCCCTTCTCACAAGGATCTACCAGGCTAAACTCCACTAGACTACACAATGATTGACCGACCGGGGTCAATCTAAATACAACGCAGACCGACAAGGTCATTATACAATTCAAAAACTAATGAATTTTACATCTCAATGACAAAATAAACTTTCACACAAAAGGGGATGACGACTCCATTCAATAAATGAAAACTACACCCGTTCAAGGGTGAATACTTAACCAAATGGGAAAAATACCGACCAAGATGAAACAAAAGAAAAGACTCTAACTCTGGTGTGATTAGCATCGTTGTCCTCCATCTCCTTCCAAGCCAATCCTGATCGCTCCCGAGCCGCCAAAACTCGAGCGCATAACAGCACCCCCCGAAAACTCGGGGGTTAGCAAACTGGAATTTTGCTAGTGCAAGTACATAATGTTCAAGATATACGAATAATAACAACACAAAACTCAACAGCCGCGAAGCCTTAACACAAGCCATACATTCCCATAGTCAACACAGTATAGCACTCGCATACACAAGGTGAGAAATAATCACATAGTCATATTCTCTATATGGAACGTAACACCAATTAAACTTTAAACGAACCCAAGGAGTCAAAAGATCTACTTTGTAAATCTATTCTTATAAAGGGGAAAGTATTTTGATAAGATAGTTTGAAAACATTATTAATGACTCGGGTCGTCTTGGGGTTTTAAACAAAAATCGAATGGGAATGCTTCTAGAAAATAATTTCAAGAGCTCTCGGGTTCTCGACCCAAGATATGGAAAATGATTGCACGAAAATATGTCAACATTATTCAGGATCCTCAATCCAATTTATAGAACACAGTCACAACGAAATCATCACAACATCTCACGGGTTTCTCAACCCAATCCAATTAACATCATCACGAGATCAATCATCTCAACGTTTCACAGGGCCCTCGACCCAATACTCAGAATAGCACCACAATACAATCAAATGCACCATCTCTCATTCGACATATCCTGCTCAAGACTTCGACATTAACCCTGAGATTTCACAAACCTCCTTGGTTAATTAACCCCGATACCAACGCTTTAAAAACAAGTTGAAACAAACTTTTCAAAACGCGAATCGCGGTCTATATCAAGACAAACGTTTAAGAGAGAGAGTTTGAAAGATTTTAGATACGAACATCGTTCGCAACGGGTCTTAGCTATCACTCAAATACCCGTAACCAATAAGCCCGCCAGCGCCTCCCTTGCGCACTGTACCGCGTTCACTTCCATCATGTTGGCCGCTCATTGAACATGTCACCGCACCGGCCACTCCCGCGAGAGCCGCCTTGCGCGCGCATTAGGTGACATCGGCGTTCACCACCCATATGGAGCCGCACATTGCAAGATACACCGTGCCGGAGTGCACGCCCGCCTCGTAGGTTCCTGATACGACGTTTCTCACAACAAGTATCCACATTATCACAAACATCAAGCACATAGACAAACGTCACAACAATTTTCAACTCGGTACATCAAGTTACACAATTTTCTCCGCTACCCATAACCACACAAATAAACAATAACACGCACGTTATCAATCAAACTCAATCACAATAAGCCTTCAAGCATAACCAATCAACACCGCACATATATCCCTATATTGCGACTCAACCGAATATATATATATATATATATATATGTATATATATGTATATAACCTTACTATATTATAAGAGTAAATATAGTTTACCCATCAATCCAAGTCGAGTACGTCATCTAGTGTTAGTATTCATCACTCGTCATTCACCAATATAGGCGCTTATATCAATATATGTATATACATACATATATTTAACATATAAATATATATACATATATAAAACTAGATATATATATACATACACACACATATATATATATACACACACATTTATACATCCGTATAAATTCATACACTTCGACAACAATGATTTCACGCAGTTACAATTCGTATATCAAGGTACTTGCCTTGGAAATCTCTCACGAATACTTAAAATGCGTTGATTGAGAAATCCGAACTCCAATGAAAACGGCGATCGGAAAGGCTCAACACTAGATTTTTGTAGGGAATTCGTCCCTAGTATCCTATCATCAAATAAACAACAAATCACACGAGGAAAACATCGCAAAACGACCAATTATCTCTCTGCAAGATTTTCCGGACACCTTGAAGGCCAAACGAAAGTTCATATAAACGACGAATCGGAAATGGTAAAACCGTGGAAAGATGATAAAAATGATAGAATACTACTTAATCGACAATTATCCATCAGAAATATGAGTTAAAAAGATAAAAGCGGACAAAATCAACTAAAACCCCAAAACTAGATTTTAAGAAAACTTGCCTTGATTCGGTCGACGAGCAAGTTATGGAAGGATTAATCGATGTTATGAACTCCAAAACTTCATGGATTTAACCCCTAACAACATCCCTCCATGATCATGAAATCTCCAAATTACCAAGGGTATGAAACGAGTGATAAAAATGAAGAAAAACCCGATCGCTTCGCCATATTTATACCCTCGCCGGACACGGCAAGAAGAACGCCCAGAGCGCCGTGTGTCTCGGCCGTGTCTCGGCAGGCCGCCCCCGGCCGACCCGGCGCAGACACGGCGCCTGCAGGCTGCCAGTGGCCGTGTTGCATGTGCACGGGCAGCCCTCCCGACACCCGAAAATTACGTCCGAACGACCGAAACCCGAACTCGAATACGAATCGGGTTACGGTTACGAAGTACTCGCAAAGACGAATCTAAGAGCTAATAGAACACACGATTCCGACCACCCAAGGCTCGAATTCGACAACTAAGTAATTACCCAAAACTTTGGGAAATTACGAAAATGGCCCAAAACGTCCGAAACTCACGATACGCGATCGAAACACCAAACCAAAGCTCGCAACATGAATAATATCATTAAATGAACTTACGAAACTCAAACAACAGCTGGACGAGATTCGCAAGAATCGAACTCAAGTGCGGAAAAGTCGCTAAAAAGCTCGGAATTCAACAAAACGATACCAAACGAACTCGGATGACAAAAGTGCAGAATTAATCATTCTCGAAATGACGAACGGTCATGAGCGAAGTCGTCAAAACGGACTCGCCGAAAATGAAATTTACCGAAAATCGAAAATCATGCGGATATTACACCGCATCAACACGCACCCAAGACCACGACCAAGCATCGCTATAAACGGAAAAACCTCGTTGCCACATGGCAACGCCAAAATCGGGCTGAAGTCAAACGCTTCTTGATTCCTCAAAACTCGATCGCCTCTCGTCATTCCGCATTTAACTTCTGACTTGAGCAAGCTGCGTAAGTGGTCGAGCTACTTTTGAGAAACCCTCGACGAACCTACGATAGTAGCCACTAAACCCAAGAAACTACGGAGCTCCTTCACATTCTTGGGCGGTGCCCAATCCAATACGGCCTCAATCTTCTCGGATCCACACGAACCCCCTACCGAAATCACGTGACCTAAAAACATCACTTCTTTCACTGTAACTCACATTTCGAGAACTTTGCATAGAGTTGCTCGGTCCTCAAAATGTCTAATACTACCCAAATGATGGGCATGCTCTTCCTCATTCTTCGAATAAATAAGAATATCACACAATAAAGACGATTTACGCACTTATCCAAATACTCGATAAAAACTTTGTTCATTAATCGCATGAACACCGCCGCGCATTAGTTAACCCGAAAGGCATAACTACAAACTCATAATGTCCGTATCTCGACCGAAAAGTCAGTCTTGGCACATCGGACTCTCTTACCCTGAGCCGATAGTACCCGATTTCAAATCAATTTTCGAGAATACCGTAGCTCCGCAATCGATCGAACAAGTCATCAATTCTCGGCAAAGGATACTTGTTCTTGATGGTCACCTTGTTTAGTTCGCGATAGTCGATACACAAACGTAGTGAACCATCCTTCTTCCGCACAAACAGACCGCGCGCCCAAGGCGAGGCGCCTGGTCGAACATACCCCGACTCAAGAAGCTCGCTCAATCGCTTCTTCAACTCGCCATCTCTCGAAGGTGCCATGCGATACGGCGCCTTGAAATAGAGCGCGCCCGGCTCTAACTCTATAGCAAACTCAACCTCACGATCCGGTGGCAATCCTTAACTCGTCAGAAATACATCAGAAACTCATTAACGATCGGAATCGACGAAAGCTCGACTCCACCATCCCCGTCTTCAAGGCATAGCACCAATAACCAAGACATCCCTTTCGCATGAGACTCATCGCCTTCAAGGCATTAATGACGACTGTTTCCCCTCTTCGCCCGCGAAAGAGTGCTCTGCCGTCCTCGCTAACATAGTGATGATTCTCGTGCGGTAGTTCATGATCGCACCATGCCGCTCGAGCCAATCATCACCAAGAATTAAATCCTCACCCTCGATACTCACAACAATAAGATTAGAGGGCCAAGTCCTCTCACAAATAAGTACAGAAAGGGCCTCGAACCTCCCGATCACCAACGATCCTATCGCCGCTAGGAAGCTTAACGATGAAGGGCTCACAAGGCGTCAAACGGTCGAGACTCAAACGACGCACACAATCCGTAGATATGAACGAATGCGTAACACCTAATCGAAAAGCACACCGACAGGATGAGAAAGAATATAAACGGTACTGCCGCCACTCGTGAGTAGCCGGATCATCGGCTCTACGCATCTCATAGACACGCGGATGGGCGAGCCGACACCGGAAGCTCCCCTTAGAGGCTGACTCGCCTCTCCCGACTAGCACTCGGCGAGACCGAGGAGCAACCGATCTCGATTCACACTTGGTTCCCTAGGCGCTGGAATGGAAGCCCGGCACCAAGAATTTTCTCCTCTCAAAGACAGAAGCACTTGTGGCCCTACTGCCACACCGATTACACGTCGCAAAGGGCTCAAACAAGTACGACCGATGTGGCCTCGTACGACCACAATTGAAACACTTCACATCACGGAAAGGAGCACCGGTAGTTCCACGAGGACCCCAAATGAACGAGCCGACCACCGGCGGGAAGTTAGCAGATTGGGATCTCTCCGACCCCCACTCTTGTGGCCCGAAAAGTTCCCAAATGACTTCGCTTACTCTCGCGGCCGCCTCACTCGCCGTCTGCATATATCATAAGCAAGGGCCCCGCCTCGGTAATCTTTCAAGGTAGTGCATACAAGCCCCGACATATAGTCCCGAATCGCAACTTCATCCGTCTGAGAAATGGAAAATCTTGTCACTCTCCTCGACAACTTGGGTCTTCACATAACCCAACTCCTTATTAAAATCGGCAATAGCTTGAGATACGTGGATATCCCGCGGTTGAGCATCATAAAAGCATGCACCCGAGCTCGCCCGATCGCCACGGCAATATTCACCTCCATCAACTCTTGAAACTCACCACGAAGCAAAGATGGTCTTTGGGCCCAACGGCCTCCCACCAATCCGTAGCGCCCTGTGAGAAAATATTGAGCAATAGGACTCTACGTTCCTGGGCGCTTAGTGGCAACGAAGACCTTTGATATCTCCTTAATCCACCCTTCCCACCCCATCGGGTCCGAAGCTCCAAAACCGAGGAGGATGCATCTTGATGACATCTTGGAGCCAACGGCCCGCTCCGCCCGATTAGCATGGGCTCGATCCGGCTCGAATCGCCCGAGC
Source organism: Orobanche coerulescens (assembly GCA_033398695.1). Lineage (NCBI taxonomy): Eukaryota > Viridiplantae > Streptophyta > Magnoliopsida > Lamiales > Orobanchaceae > Orobanche > Orobanche coerulescens. Next base: position 133,488,138 of record CM065817.1, read on the forward strand.
TATTGCCGCCATTTGGTTCACCATTTGTTGCATAACGGCCGCAATACCAAGATCGGCACGCTCCGAGAAGAAGCATGGCTATGACGGCCGCGATCACGCGGCCTCGAAGACTGTGACGTGGCCGCCCCACCGGCTGCCCCACGTCCCCGGCCACGTCCACGACCACGACCGCGACCACGACCTCTTCCAGCATCCATACTGGAGTCAAATAAGTAGCAAAAGCCATACGAGGATCAGTACAAGAAAAGGACAATCACAAGTCGAGAATCAAGGGTACGAGACAAGGAATTAATGAACAGAGGAAAGAAAAACTTACGGACGCTGGTAGTACCGGAATCATGGCAGCGTGACGATGATGTGCAAAACAAAACACCACAAGACCCAATAAACCGACAAGCCTAGGTATCCATAAACCTAGAGCTCTGATACCATTTTCTGTAACACCCTCGAGATATTCGAGGTATATTACAGCGCCGTGAATCCCTATATGGGACCCACCAGGCTGAACAGCATCATACTCATCGACTCACATAAATGACGAACCAACACCATGTCATAAAGACGCAAAACAGAATAAACCACCCGGTTCAACCGGTCAATATAACATCATCATCCAACACAACATAATAAGCAACGATACAATCCAAACGAACAAGAACCCCTTAAGTACTCGAGTACAACTATTAGTTCAAAACCACATAAGATGAAAAGGTAAAAGACACTAAAACGACACTCGTGCACAATCATCACCCACGGCCATCATCCGTATCTTGGTCCAGCCGCTCATTGCCTCGATGAACCTGACCTGAAATTCATAAAACGAATTTCCCCAAAACGGGTCCCCAGAGGGGTTAGCAATTACGCTAGTACAAGTAACCAAATGAACAATTTACATCTTACACATATAGTAATGCATGCAATAAAGAAAACCGTTCGAAAACACTCATTTCCGGAAATGCCACTATCAAAATCACATTTGTAAAATGCACCACAATTAACCGTCGATCCACACCTCCGTGGACCCCTACCGAGACCCCGTCGGATCTAACCCGTAGTGGTTAAAAGCAAAGCTCGTCGATCCACACCTCCGTGGACCCCTACCGAGACCCCGTCGAGTCTAACCCGTAGTGAGCATACACACACACACAATTTCTCATACAAAACTACTATGCCAAGATTGTAAGTTCATAGGGATACTTGCCTCGATTAAATAGATGATGACACGAACGAAACGGAGAATCAAGCACGACCGCGAGGAACCGACGAAAAGGAACCTAACGATTTGAATAGCACAATCACAACCACTTCTAAACGATTATGGAAATGGAATACACCCGGAAACCCGCCTACGATTCATGTATATTCGTATATAAACAACAACGAGGGCGGACCACAACCAAACCCTCTCGATTCCGTAAAAATCACGAAATATACCATGAATCCGTAGGGAAACTAAGAATACCAACAAGATTAATTATATTCATCATGAATCCATCAACGAAACGGAACGGATCGGAAGAAAATCCCAAAACCCCCAAATTAATCGAAATAGGGTTTTAGAACATTACCTTAGGAGATTCAAGTACCAAGATCCGTAGAACGCGCGTTAGATTGATTGCCCGAGCTTTACAACCGAAGAGAAATGATGAAAAATCGACTCCCGAATGAAGAATGCTTGAGAGTTCTCTCCCCCTAAGCTCTCTCTCTCTCTCTCTCTCTCTCGCGCAGTGAAAATGGGGAAAAGTCGGCCGATTTCGTCTAATAAAGACGAATCTGCACACCGACCGTGTGCCGCGGCACGGCAAAGTGTGCCGCGGCACGTGCCAAGAAAATACTCCTGTGTTTCGCGTTGCGGCAGCAAGATCAAGGTGCCGCAGACACGGTACAATTTGGTTTTGGTCGCAGAAGACACACGAGTGTGCCGCGCACGATAGGTGTGCCGCGCATCGCTCGGCACCGTGCCGCGGCACCGGATGGGTGTGCCGCGCACACAAGATGCTTTGCTCGACTATCAATTGAAGGAATTTGTGTGCCGCGGCGCACACACCTTGTGCCGCGGCCCATACCCCCTTTTGGGTTCCAAAATGATAAAAATGATCCGGAAAAGGGAATAAAACGATAGAAATCAATATTTGGGGACCAACAAAACGCAATGGATCCACGGCAACCCCGAAACGGCGGTTCCGCACAACAACAACGAGGATACAGTTCAACAGTTTGACAGGAAGGACACACTGAAAGATACACGAGGGTCACTACGACCGAGAAATACACCAAAAACGAAAATACAAGGAAAAGAAAAATACGGATATTACATCAACACCTTTGAGTACCCCAATGGTCGGCAGAACACTTAATATTGAAAAGGATCCATTCAGACCAAAGTAAGAAAATGAAGAGGAAGTTGGTCCTGAAATACCATACCTTAGCGCAATTGGAGCCCTAATGTATCTTGCTAATTGTACACGACTGGATATAGCTTTTGCAGTAAATTTACTAGCAAGATTCAGTTCATGTCCTACAAAGAGGCATTGGAACGGAATAAAACATATATTCAGATATTTACGAGGTACGATTGATCTTGGTTTGTTTTATTCTAACAATGCAAAACAGCTTGTTGCTATGTATGCAGTCATCTATTCGATCCACATAATTCTAAGTCACAAATCGGATATGTATTCACATATGGAGGAACCGCAATATCTTGGAGATCTCAAAAGCATAATCGTGACTACTTCCTCAAACTATGCCGAGATAATAGCTCTTCATGAAGCAAGTAAAGAATGCAGATGGTTAAGATCGGTAACACAACATATTCAAGAAACATCGCTTGCCGATCGATAACGGTCCAACAATAGTATACGACAACCGCATGTGTTACTCAAATGAAGGAAGGCTACATCAAAGCGATAAAACCAAACACATCCCCAAAGTTCTTCGCATTCACTCGGGAACTTGAAAGAAATAAAGAGATCGACATCAATATATTCGATCTTGTGATAATGCGGCAGATCTCTTCACAAAATCACTCCCTACGAATGTTTTCAAGAAACACATTCGTAATATTGGAATGCATCATCTTCGAGACCTTTAAAGAAGAACTACCCATGCCGATTGAGGGGAGCATCACACCGCATTTTCCTTATTAAGTTTTTATTCATCGGGTTTTCTTAATAAGGTTTTTAACGAGGCTTGTGATGCTCCCAAATGAGATATCATGATATAAGATATTTCAAAGGGGGAGTGTTATAATATCACCAATAATGGTATGTGGGATCAACAATCAATAACTCAATCAATTATTGGATTGAAATATCTAATATAAAGACAATTATGTTGTATAATTAATAATATTAATTTGTTGTATAGCATGTAATCTTGAGCTATAAATAGAGCTCTTTGGTAGAGCTTTGTACACACAATTTATTCTAAAAAAGCTCAATCTCTTCATCTTCTTTCATCCTCTTTTATGCTTATATATCATAATATATATATATATATATAATATATTGTGAAGTGATAAAATATCCGATTTTACAACACTCATTTTATTATTGGACGATCGATACTCATGATATAGAACTATAAGAATACGTACAATTTGTCATTTTCAGTTTACTAGCATCAAATAATTAAAACCATACCGACTCTTGATTAATTCTGTTGTAAAATCGGATATTTTATCCTTCACAATATATATATATATATATATATATATATATATATAAGCATAAAGGATGATGAAAGAAGATGAAGAAATTGAGCTTTTATTAGAATGAATTGTGTGTCCAAAGCTCTACCAAAGAGCTCTATTTATAGCTCAAGATTACATGCTATACAACAAATTAATATTATTTATTATACAACATAATTGTCTTTATATTATATATTTCAATCCAATAATTGATTGAATTATTGATTGTTGATCCCACGTATCATTATTGGTGATATTATAACACTCCCCCTTTGAAATATCTTATATCATGATATCTCATTTGGGAGCTTCACAAGCTGCCTCGTTAAAAATCTTATTAAGAAAAACCGAGTGGGATAAAAACTTAATAAGGGAAAAAGAGTACAGCTGTATGCTCCCCCTCAACCCAGCATGGGTAGTTCTTCTTTAAAGGTCTCGAAGATGATGCATTCCAATATTCTGAATGTATTTCTTGAAAACATTCGTAGGGAGTGATTTTGTGAAGAGATCTGCCGCATTATCACAAGATCGAATATATTGGATGTCGATCTCTTTATTTCTTTCAAGTTCCTGAGTAAATGCGAAGAACTTTGGGGGGATATGTTTGGTTTTATCACTTTTGATGTAGCCTTCCTTCATTTGAGTAACACATGCAGAGTTGTCCTCGTATACTATTGTTGGACCGTTATCGACTGGCAAGCCTGATGTTTCTTGAATATGTTGTGTTACTGATCTTAACCATCTACATTCTTTACTTGCTTCATGAAGAGCTATTATCTCAGCATAGTTTGAGGAAGTAGTCACGATTGTCTGTTTTTGAGATCTCCAGGATATTGCAGTTCCTCCATATGTGAATACATATCCAGTTTGTGACTTAGAATTATGTGGATCAGATAGATGACCTGCATCTGCATAGCCAAGCAAAACTGGTTTTGCATTGTTAGAATAAAACAAACCAAGATCAATCGTACCTCGTAGATATCTGAATATATGTTTTATTTCGTTCCAATGCCTCTTTGTAGGACATGAACTGAATCTTGCTAGTAAATTTACTGCAAAAGCTATATCCGACCGTGTACAATTAGCAAGATACATTAGGGCTCCAATTGCGCTAAGGTATTCAGGACCAACTTCCTCTTCATTTTCTTCCTTTGGTCTGAATGGATCCTTTTCAATATTAAGTGTTCTGCCGACCATTGGGGTACTCAAAGGTGTTGATTTGTCCATGTGGAATCTTTTTAATACCCTTTCTGTATAATTTGATTGGTATACTAATATTCCATTTTTAGTATGTTCCATTTGTAGACCAAGGCAGAATTTTGTTTTTCCCAAATCTTTCATTTCAAATTCTTTCTTTAAGTAATTCATTGCTTCCAAAATCTCTGCATTAGTTCCAATGATATTCAAATCATCAACATAGACAGCAATGATTACAAGTCCGGATGTTGTTTTCCTTATAAAAACACAAGGGCAAATAGGTTTATTCACATAGCCTTCTTTAATCAAATATTCACTTAATCTGTTATACCACATGAGTCCAGATTGTTTCAACCCATATAAAGATCTCTGCAATTTAATTGTATAAATTTCTCTGGGTTTCGATGCTTCAGGCAACTTAAATCCTTCAGGAATTTTCATATATATATCAGCATCAAGTGATCCATATAAATATGCTGTAACAACATCCATGAGATGCATATTAAGATTATAAGATACCGATAAACTAATTAAATAACGAAAAGTAATGGCATCCATAACAGGGGAATATGTTACCTCATAATCAATCCCAGGTCTTTGTGAAAAACCTTGTGCAACAAGACGAGCCTTGTATGTTACAATCTGGTTTTTCTCATTTCGTTTCCTTACAAAGACCCATTTATACCCAACAGGTTTCACATTACTGGGTGTGACAACAATCGGTCCAAACACTTTTCGTTTTCTAAGAGAATTTAGTTCGACATCTATTGCATCTTTCTATTTTGGCCAATCAGGTCTATTTTGACATTCGAATATAGATATGGGTTCAGGATCGTCATCTCCAATTATTATATCACACGCAATGGAGTATGCAAATATCTCATCAATGTGATTATTTCTCCTATTCCATAAATTCCCCGTATTAATATAATTAATAGATATATCGAGATCATTTGTATTTTCAGTTTCATTTTCAGTGACCTCCTTATTTGCCTCAGCTTGTGTTTCAACATGATCATATTTTTCATCATTTTATGTTTCTTTAGCACATTCATTTATATTGGCTATTTTTCTTTTCCGGAGATTTTTATCTTTGGAACCAATAGGCCTTCCACGCTTTAAGCGTGCTTTAGATGTACTTCTATTTTCATTTTCTTTTGGGATTTCAATCCGAGCAGGAGTATTAATAGCTGGCACATGTGACTTTGTCACTCTTTTCATATTAGTAAATGCATCTGGCAATTCATTTGCCAAACCTTGTAAATGTACAATTTTTTTTACATTTTCTTCCCATAATTTTGTATATGGATCCAAATGTAATAATGATGGTACATACCATGTTATGTCCTTTTCCAGCTGTTTATTACCTCCCCCTAAGGTTGGGAATCCCGTCTCATCAAAATGACAATCAACAAATCTTGCTTGAAAAACATCACCTGTTAGAGGTTCAAGATATCTAATAATAGAGGGTGAGTCATACCCAACATATATTCCCAACCTTCTTTGAGGTCCCATTTTTGTTCTTTGTGGGATAGCTATTGGTACATATACTGCACAACCAAAAACTTTTAGATGGGAAACATCTGGCTCCTGACCAAGTGCAAGTTGATATGGAGTATATTTATGATTAGCACTTGGTCTTAACCTTATTAGTGAAGCAGCATGTAAAATTGTATGACCCCAAACAGTAACTGGTAGCTTTGTTCTCATTATTAGTTGTCTAGCAATATATTGAAGGCGTTTAATTAATGATTCAGCTAAACCATTTTGTGTATGCACATGCGAATGGATGTTCGACTGTAATTCCAATTGACATACAATAATCATTAAATACTTGTGATGTGAATTCACCAGCATTGTCAAGTCTCACATTCCGTATAGTATAATCAGGAAATTGTGCCTTTAGTTTAATTATTTATGCAAGGAATCTTGCAAATGCCATATCACGACTTGACAATAAACAAACATGTGACCATCTACTAGATGCATCAATTAAAATCATAAAATACCTGAAAGGTCCTGATGGTGGATCAATAGGTCCACATATGTCACCTTGAATTCTTTCGAGAAATATAGGTGATTCCTTTTCAAGTTTGCCTGGTGAATGCCTTATTATAAACTTTCCAAGAGAACAAGCTTCACATAGTTTATTATTTATGAGTTTTACACCTTTCATTGGGTGACCATGTGTACTATTAATTATTTTTCTCATCATCGTGGAGCCAGGATGACCTAGGCGTTCATGCCATAATGTCAATATTTTGGGATCCTCTTTTATTATCAAATTACATTCAGTTTCATGAATATGTGTATAATGTAATCCACGAGATAATTGTGGTAGTTTTTTCAGTATTTGTTTCTTTCCAAAAATATTAGCAGTAATGTACATATATTTCATATTACCTTCTGCCATCGTTCAAGATTCATATCCTTGACGGTATATGTCATTAAAGCTCAACAAGTTTCTCTTAGATTTTGGAGAAAATAAAGCATTATTAATGACAAATTTTGTTCCATTTGGTAATATGAATTTAGCATTACCTATTCCTTCAATCAAGTCCGCGGGACCTGAAATTGTATTTATTACTGCTTTTGTATATTGTACCTCAGTAAAATATTTCTCATTTTTGAGGATTGTATGAGTTGTGCCACTGTCCGGGATGCAAATGTCTCCAATACCTTCCATATTCAAACTCCTTAATGAATAAGAATATAAGACTAAAAGATGGTAAGTTTGCTTAATATAATAACATTTATTAAATACTTCATACAAACATCAAATGAGATAATACATATTTCAAACAAGAGAATACAAACAAGAGAATACAAACAAGTACAATAAAGATGCAACAAACATGGAAATCACATATTTATTTATTTATTTATTTTTTATTTTATTCCATGTCCATGTCCACGTTTGCATCCTCAGTAAAATCTGCAGCTTCTAGGTAAGTTGAGTCGTCCTCAGGTTCATGTTCATGAAAATTGACTTCCTTTTCTTTATTTTTCAGAGATGCCTTATACATTTTACAAATATGGCCTGGCGTTCTACATGCCTTAGCCCAATGTCCCTTTTTCCCGCATCTGAAACAAGAATTTTCATTTTTATTGGATGAACCTTCTTGGACATACTTATCTTTGTCTTGTTGGTTTTTATTAATCATTTCATTTTTGGGAGGCCTAAAGTAATTTCCATAACCACGGCCACGACCTCGACCTCGACCACGAAAGTGGCCGCGACCGCGTCCCCGACCTCGACCTCTAAACCAACCATGACCACCACGTCCTTGATTAGTAGTTGTGGCATTTGCTTCAGGAATTGCTATCACCCCTGTAGGACGAGACTGATGATTCTTTATCAACAGATCATTATTCTTTTCAGCAAGTAAGAGAGCTGCAATTAATTCAGAGTATTCGGTATATCCCCGCATTCTGTATTGTTGTTGCAGTATTAGATGTGACGTATGGAATGTAGCATACGTCTTTTCCAGTTTTTCACCTTCTGTTATGATTTTACCACAAAACTCTAGTTGTGATACAATTCTGAACATAGCAGAATTATACTCGCTCACACTTTTAAAATCTTGGAATCTTAACTTGTTCCACTCATCAACTAGTGCGGGTAATAACTGTAATATCCGCAATTTTCGATTTTCGGTAAATTTCTTTTTTCGGCCGAAGTCCGTTTTGACGACTCGCTTTTGACCGTTTCGTCATTCGGAGAATATTTAATTCTGCACTTTTTGTTATCCGAGTTCGTTTCGGTGCTGCTTTGTTTGTAACACACCCAGAATACGACCGGGAATGTCACATGCCGTAGACCCTTATCACAAGGATCTACCAGGCTAAACTCCAAAAGACTACTCAATGATTGACCGACCGGGGTCAAAATTAAATACAAAGCAGACCGACAAGGTCATTAACCAATTCAAAACTAACGACATTCATATTTCAATGACAATAATAAACTTGAACACCAAAAAGAATGACAACTCAATTTAATAAATGAAAACTACACCCATGCAAGGGTGAATACTCGAACGACAGAGAAATACCAACCAAAATGAAACAAAAGAGAAGACTCTGACTCTGGTGTGATTAGTATCATTGTCCTCCATCTCCTTCCAAGCCAATCCTGTGACTGCTCCCGAGCTGCCAAAACCTGAGCGCATAACAGGCACCCACCCCCCGAAAACTCGGGGGTTAGCAAACTGGAATTTTGCTAGTGCAAGTACATAATATACAAGATATACGAATAATAACAACACAAATCTCAACAGTCGTGAAGCCTTAACACAAACCACACATTCCCATAGTCCACACAGAATAGCATCACATACACAAAGTGAAAGATAATCACATAGTCATATTCTCTGTACGGAACATAACACCAATGAAACTTTAAACGAACCCAATGAGTCAGAAAAATCCCTTTTTATAAAAGGAAAAGTATTTTGATAAGAAAGTTTGAAAATATTATTATTGACTCAGGCCATTATGGGGTTTTGAAAATCAAATGGGAATACTTTTAGAAAATACTTCAAAAACTCTTGGATCCTCGACCCAACATGTGGAAAACAATTTGCAAGAAAACCATTACAACGTTATTCGGGGTCCTCGACCCAATTCACAGAATAATCATCACAGTACAATCCAAGGCACAGCCTCTCATTCGACAATTCCTGCTCAAGACCCTTGATTAATTAACCCTCGGAGATTTCGTCAAACATCCTTGGTTAATTAACCCTGATACCAACGTTTTAAAAACAATTTGAAACAAGCTTTCAAAAACACGAATCACAGTCTATATCGAGACCAGTATTTGAAAAGAGTTGAAAGAACTTTGAAATACGAGGATTGATCGGTAACGGGGTCTTAGCTATCACTCGAATATCCGTTACTAATAAGCTCACAGCGCCTCCCTTACACTGTGCACCGGCGTTCACTCCACTATGTTGGCCGCCCTTGAACATGTCACCGCGCCGGCGATCACTCCTAACAGAGCGCCTTGCACGCGCATTAGGTAACACCGTGTTCACCAAACATATGGAGCCGCACATTGTACAGCGTACACTGTGCCGGAGTACACACCCCGCCTCGTAGGTTCCGGATACGACGTCTCTCACAACAAGTATTCACATTATTACAAACATCAAGTACACAATCAATCATTTCAACAACTATCAAATCAATACACCAATTCACACAATTTATCCGCCAGTCCATAACCACACAATAAACATTAACACGCACGTTATCAATCAAGACCCAACACAATAAGCCTTCGGCACAACCAACCAACGCTACACATATATCCTTGTATTGCGACTCAACCGAATATATATATAGATAGATATATAGGTATATATATATATATACTTATAACCTTACTATATTATATGAATAACTATAGTTCATCCATCAATCCAAGTTGAGTACGTCAACTAGTGTTAGCATTCACCACTCGTCGTTCACCGACATAGGCATATATATATCAATATACGTATATACATACATATATTTAACATATAAATATATATAAATCTATATATATATATATACACACACATATATATATATATATATACACACACATATATATATATATATATCCGTATAAATTCATACACTTCGACAACGATGATTTCACGCAGTTACAATTCGTATATCAAGGTACTTGCCTTGGTAATCTCTCGCGGATACTCCGAAGGTACGGTCGGTTGGCAAAATCCGGAACTCCAACGAAAACAACGATCGGAAGGGCTCAACACCAGATTTTTTTGTAGGGAAATCGTCCCTAATACCCTATCATCGAATAAACAATCAATCATACGAGGAAAAACATCACAAAACGATCAAATTCCTCTCTGCGGCATTTCCCCGGACACCTTGAAGGCGTCAAACGGAAGTTCATATAATCGATTTAATCGGAAATGGTAAAACCGTGGAAAGATGGTGAAAATGATAGAATACAACTTAATCTACAATTATCCATCAGTAATTTAAGTTCATAAGGCTCAAACGGACGAAATCTACCAAGATCCCCAAATTTCCCAAAGTTTGGATTTTAGGAAAAACTAACCTTGATTCGGTCGATTGAAGGATGTTATGGATTGATCGATCAATGATATGGACTCGGGATCTTCGTGGTTTTGTTGTTCAACAACATGCCTTATCGCTCTCATAACCTCCGCCGCGGAAGGAAGAGAATGAAATGAAAAATGTGTTGAAACAGGTGCTCGGCCAAATATATATCGCAACCGACTAGCGTGCGCTAGGTTCTCCGGTAGCGTGCGCTATCGGCCGCCCTCGTCCGTAATTTTCGCCGGGGTCCGTAGCGCGGCGCAAGACATCGGCAGCAGCTGGCGCAATCGCCCGCCTGTGACCTATCGACTAATTGCCCGGCCAGTAGCGTGGCGCCGGCCGAGCCGCAGAAGGCGTGCGCTAGCTCGCCGAGTTAGCGCGCGCACTGTCAGGCTATAGCGGCGCTACCTCTGTCGGCCGAAGTCCGCACTTACCGCTAGATCGCTGGGCCGATTAGCGTGCGTTACCTCCCGGCGATGGCGTGCGCTACTCCTGCGGGTTAGCGCGCACTGTCCTGGCCAGAAGGCACGCTAGGCCGGTCCTCGCCAGAATCGTCCGGCAAGGCTCAAGATCCGTGCAGTTCCTCCGCAACCGTCCGGCCCGCCCATTGCCGTGGCTCGACGACTCGATTCCTAAAACGCACGGAACGAACACGATTTAAACGCCATGACAACAACACCGATCCGAAATGAAATTAACATACAACAAATCACCACCTATGGCCATAAACACAAAATCGATTGTCGAGAAAAATAATACCGACGCTCGGAAACCGAGAAATTTCCGATCTAAGAAGAAGAAAAATTCGAATAAATCAAAATAAAAATCTCGGATATTACATTCTACCCCCCTTAAAATAAGTTTCGTCTCGAAACTTAAAATAGAGAGCGGCGGAACAATCAAGGAAATAACTACTTGCTCAGCCCCAATTCATCACGAGCAAAGCGCGAGTGCAAGGTTCCAGAAATACGATGAACTGACCTAGCAAGTACAAGGCAGTTTAAAATGGTCGAAAGGTGCGCAGATGAATTACCAACAACAAAAGTCGTCCCATACCGAAAATACTAAGAAGAGTACGGGTAATACATTCCCCCATACTAAGAGGACATTATGATCCCGAAACTTAGAACAACAAGAGTTGGAAACGTAAAGCAATGAAACGAAATACGATCGAAGTCACGATTGTTTGAAACAAAGAACGATTAAGACATAGTACAAAATCTTCATTCTCCCATGCTAGGATCTTGAAGGAAACATAGGATTTCGTGACACTTCCCGGTCCCTAGTTCTGCTCTCTCTTAGTGGCATTCTTTGCCAATTCGAAACTGTCTCACAATGTTTCTCCCGATGACCTTCACACCCACACCTAGAACAAGTCAAGAGTGGAAAGGGACAATTTGCACGATCATGTCCCTGACGATTGCAGTTGAAGCACCTTCTCTTCTTACCGAGAATCACCGATGTTGGCTTGGGATCCCCAGCGCTCACTCTCGACCGCGAAGACGATACGTTCGAACGACATGGGGGTTTGGGAGCCTTAAACTCTTCACCACCCAAAAATTTTCCCAATGTCCTCGGTCTCTTTGCTTCGCTCGTGGGCTCGATCATTGAGGATATTTCATAGGATATCGTTTGATCTTGATACTCCTTCACCGTAGCATGAATCGTTGTCGTACGAACCACCTTGTCGCTTCCACTTCCGTCATCACACTTACGTCCGCCAAGGCTCGACATACTAATACAGATAGTACCGTTCAGCGTTATCAAATAATCAATTGAACAGTATACCACAATTATCAACACAAGGTTTAGTTAACATCTATAGAATAACGTAAAGCGTAAAGTTTTATGAAGTCAATTTCGAGTCCTTCGACGAGGACGATCATTATATGTATTCACTTAATGAAAACAAATTTTTGGAAAAGAGGGCTAGTCACGTTGCGCCCAAGACTCATAAATACTGTCTTTTATTTCGGAAGAGGAAGTTTATATAACGACTCTAAAAATTATTTTCGAGTAATGTATAAAAGAAAAAAAAAATTCAAAATTGAATTGTAACTAATTTGAAATATTTCAAAAGTGTTAGATTCCCAAATACCACAATTTTGAAAATCTTTCCTCTTCTACCAAAATATTTATTCGAAAGAATTTTCCACCGAGATACGTGACCATTTAACATGACGACATTAAATCATGGTTTTTCACAATGTTAGAAAGTTTCAAAGCACCATTTTAAAATATTCGTGATACTACATCGTCGTGGCCGTCAGGAACCCACTGTGCTAAAAATTATTTTTAAAAAAATGTTCAAATTGCCAAAAAGGCCGATGTCGGTAATATTCTCAAATACTCACTAAAGTCATTTATAAAAATATCAAATACCGTCATAAGAATACTATCAAAACGTGCAAGACTAAAATATCAAAACTGGGCTTGCAAGATCCCAAAAGCCACCTCAAAATACTCACGCAGCGGATAAAATTAACACTCATAAATTTATTCTAATAAAGTGCAGAAACAGATAAATATGCTCGACTTCCGAAGCATATTACATAACCATTTTTGCTCGGACCGCATACGCATGTTATATCCTAAAACAATAATATCACCAACAAGTTCCAATCCCTAGTTCACATTAAACACATTAGCACAATATAATCAAATACGTATATAAGGGGACTTACGATCGGGAGGCTTACCATCACAGATTGCCTAAGATGATGTCGGAACCACGATACTAATCACAACTCGATGCGCGCGACTTACACAAGACATGGACTTGACCCAACGGCCTAGGTTTTTCGCAAACCTAAGCTCGATACCATATATGTAACACCCTGCATACGACCGGAATGTCACACGCCGTAGACCCTTATCACAAGGATCTACCAAAGCTAAACTCCAAAAGACTACTCAATGATTGACCGACCGGGTCAAAATTAAATACAAAGGCATCGACAAGGTCATTAACCAATTCAGAACTAACGACATTCATATTTCAATGACAATAATAAACTTGAACACCAAAAAGAATGACAACTCAATTTAATAAATGAAAACTACACCCATGCAAGGGTGAATACTCGAACGACAGAGAAATACCGACCAAAATGAAACAAAAGAGAAGACTCTGACTCTGGTGTGATTAGTATCATTGTCCTCCATCTCCTTCCAAGCCAATCCTGTGACTGCTCCCGAGCTGCCAAAACCTGAGCGCATAACAGGCACCCACCCCCTGAAAACTCGGGGGTTAGCAAACTGGAATTTTGCTAGTGCAAGTACATAATATACAAGATATACGAATAATAACAACACAAATCTCAACAGTCGTGAAGCCTTAACACAAACCACACATTCCCATAGTCCACACAGAATAGCATCACATACACAAAGTGAAAGATAATCACATAGTCATATTCTCTGTACGGAACATAACACCAATGAAACTTTAAACGAACCCAATGAGTCAGAAAAATCCCTTTTTATAAAAGGAAAAGTATTTTGATAAGAAAGTTTGAAAATATTATTATTGACTCAGGCCATTATGGGGTTTTGAAAATCAAATGGGAATACTTTTAGAAAATACTTCAAAAACTCTCGGATCCTCGACCCAACATGTGGAAAACAATTTGCAAGAAAACCATTACAACGTTATTCGGGGTCCTCGACCCAATGCACAGAATAATCATCACAGTACAATCCAAGGCACAGCCTCTCATTCGACAATTCCTGCTCAAGACCCTTGATTAATTAACCCTCGGAGATTTCACAAACATCCTTGGTTAATTAACCCCGATACCAACGCTTTTAAAAACAATTTGAAACAAGCTTTCAAAACACGAATCACAGTCTATATCGAGACCGATTTGAAAAGAGTTGTAACTTTGAAATACGAGGATTGATCGCAGAACGGGTCTTAGCTATCACTCGAATATCCGTTAGCAATAAGCCCGCCAGCGCCTCTTGCACACTGTGCACCGGCGTTCACTCCACTATGTTGGCCGCCTTGAACATGTCACCGCGCCGGCGATCACTCCTAGCAGAGCCGCCTTGCACGCGCATTAGGTAACACCGGTGTTTACCAAACATATGGAGCCGCACATTGCAGCGTACACTGTGCCGAGTACACACCGTCCTCGAGGTTCCGGATACGACGTCTCTCACAACAAGTATTCACATTATTACAAACATCAAGTACACAATCAATCATTTCAACAACTATCAAATCAATACACCAATTCACACAATTTATCCGCCAGTCCATAACCACACAATAAACATTAACACGCACGTTATCAATCAAGACCCAACACAATAAGCCTTCGGCACAACCAACCAACGCTACACATATATCCTTGTATTGCGACTCAACCGAATATATATATATAGATAGATATATAGGTATATATATATATACTTATAACCTTACTATATTATATGAATAACTATAGTTCATCCATCAATCCAAGTTGAGTACGTCAACTAGTGTTAGCATTCACCACTCGTCGTTCACCGACATAGGCATATATATCAATATACGTATATACATACATATATTTAACATATAAATATATATAAATCTATATATATATATACACACATATATATATATATATACACACACATATATATATATATATATCCGTATAAATTCATACACTTCGACAACGATGATTTCACGCAGTTACAATTCGTATATCAAGGTACTTGCCTTGGTAATCTCTCGCGGATACTCCGAAGGTACGGTCGGTTGGCAAAATCCGGAACTCCAACGAAAACAACGATCGGAAGGGCTCAACACCAGATTTTTGTAGGGAAATCGTCCCTAATATCCTATCATCGAATAAACAATCAATCATACGAGGAAAAACATCACAAAACGATCAAATTCCTCTCTCATGCATTTCCTGACACCTTGAAGGCGTCAAACGGAAGTTCATATAATCGATTTAATCGGAAATGGTAAAACCGTGGAAAGATGGTGAAAATGATAGAATACAACTTACTCTACAATTATCCATCAAGAATTTAAGTTCATAAGGCTTAAACGGACGAAATCTACCAAGATCCCCAAATTTCCCAAAGTTCGATTTTAGGAAAAACTAACCTTGATTCGGTCGATCAAGGATGTTATGGATTGATCGATCAATGATATGGACTCGGATCTTCATGGTTTTGTTGTTCAACAACATGCCTTATCGCTCTCATAACCTCTCGCCGCTAAGAAAGAGAATGAAATGAAAAATGTGTTGAAACAGTGGTCGCTTGGCCAAATATATATCAGAATCGACTAGCGTGGCGCTAGGTTGTCCGGTAGCGTGGCGCGCTATCGGCCGCCCCGTCTGCAATCTTGGCCGGGTCCGATAAGCGGCGCAAGACATCGGCAGCGGCGGCGCAATCGCCCGTCCCAGACCTATCGACTAATTGTCCGCCATGTAGCGTGCGGGCCGAGCCAGAAGCGTGCGCTAGCTCGCTGAGTTAGCGCGCACTGTCCGGCTATAGCGTGCTACTCGGCCGGTCTCGGCGAAGTCTGCACTTACCGCCTAGACCGCTGGGCCGATTAGTGTGTGTTACCTCCCGGCTGGTGTGCGCTACTCGCGGTTAGCGCGCGCACTGTCCGGCCAGAAGCGTACGCTAGGCCGGCCTCGCGCAATCGTCTGGCAGTTGCTCAAAGATCCGTGCGGTTCCTCCCGCAACCGTCCGGCCGCCCGCATTGCCGTGGCTCGACGACTCGATTCCTAAAAACGCACGGAACGAACACGACGAAACGCTCGCGGACAACAACACCGATCTGAAATGAAATTAACATACAACAAATCACCACCTATGGCCATAAACACAAAATCGATTGTCGAGAAAAATAATACCGACGCTCGGAAACCGAAAAATTTCCGGTCTAAGAAAAAGAAAAATTCGAATAAATCAAAATAAAAATCTCGGATATTACATTGTTGAGTTCCGTGCTTTTTAGTGACTTTTCCGCGCTTGAGTTTGGTTCTTGCGAATCTCGTTCGAAACTGTCGTTTGGGGTTTTTCGTAAGTTCATTTAACGTTGTTATACGTGTTGTGAGCTTCGGTTTGATTATTCGTTGTCGTATGGTGATTTTCGGGCATTTGGGCCATTTTCGTAATTTCCCAAAGTTTGGGGTAATTACCTTCCGTTGTCGAATGTCGAGCCTTCGGGTGGTCGGAATCGTGTGTTCTACTAACTCATAGATTCGTCTTTGTGAGTACTTCATAACCGTATCTTCGGTTCGTATTCAGGTTCGGGTTTCAGTGTCGTTTTGTTGAATTCAGGATTACTAAACGACTTTTCTAAGTATGAGTTCGACTTTGTTAGATCACCATTAATTTTTGGTAACTCCAAAAATTCTGAATCTTTGCAATATTATAGAGCATCTAGTTAGCTTTCCAATGGTTCAAACGGTGAGTCAATCGGAGTCCGGACGAGAGAGTTATTGTCGTTTTAACTCACCCGCTCGTTATTGGCCGATCACTGCCGGCCGAACTCGGCCGTGTCGTCCGACATGGCCCGTGCCGTACTCGTCCGGATAAGCCGAAAGTTTCTGTCTCAGGACCCGACCGTGTCGTCCGGCACGGCCCGTGCCGAACTCTTCCGGATAAGCCTGTAGCGACTGCCGACACGCCCGACCGTGTTCCAGGACACGGTCCAGTCATGCCGAGTCGCTGTCGGACGGGTCACTATCGGTAGGCCCCTTCGCGCCGCGACCGTGTCATGCAGGACACGGTCGAGTCCCTGTCGCCACCGCTGTCAACACGACCGTGCCGATCGGCACGCCGTGTCCGCAGCGCCAACCCCTATAAAAGGCCCTGCAGACGTTTTTCTTGCCATTTTTCACCTTCTTATTCTCCTCTTCCGCAGCTGGGCGTGTTCTAAGATTGAAGCCATGTTGTTTAACAATAAATCCATGAAGTCTTGGAGTTCATATCATCAATCATCCATCCTATAACATCCTTTGATCGAGCGAATCAGGTCAGATTTTCTAGAAATCTAATTTTGGGGATTTTGGGTATTTTGTTCGATTTCGTCCGTTTAATCCGATTTAACTTAGGATTGTGATGTATTGATGATTATTTAGATGTATTATATCATTTCCCTTGTTATTCCATGGTTGGATCGTATCGATTCGTTGTTTTGGTCGAGTTCTTGATCGACGCCTTAAAGGTGTCCTAGAAATGTCATAGAGGGGTTTTCGGGTTTCTACGATTATTCTTCCTCGTATGATCGATGATTTATTGATTATATGTTGTTAGGGTCAAATTCTTGTGAAGAACTCGAGTCGGAACCCTTTCGTTCGTTGTCTTCTTCGGGGTCCGAGCTTCCCGGTCGAACCGTGTTCTTCGGAGCGTTTGGTACGGTTATTAAGGCAAGTATCTTACTATACGACTTGTATCTTGCGACTAGTAATCACGTATGAGATTTATGATGATTTTGCGTGCCTTCGTAAATATGTTCCGTTTGAGTTGGTTGTGTTTTCCGAAATTTGAAGGCTTTGTGATGATAGTTGTTGCGAGTGTTGAGGTTGTGTTATGTGCGTGCAATGTATGATTTTTTGGTGATCAAGGTGATTGATTAATTGTGCTCATTGTTGAATGTAATGCGAATGTGACGTGATGGAACGCTAAGTTCACTCGTGCGGGTTCGACGGGGCCTACGAGGATTCATGGCATAGGTCCATGGGATCGGAACTTAGTGTGTGGCCGAGGTCCAATCGCGGGTCCGACGAGGCCTACGATGATTCATGGCACAGTCCATTGAATCGACACAAGACGCCCAACCGCGGGTTCGACGGAACCTACGGTGACACGTGACACAGTTCACGGGTCGGACTGCTTTGTTGTGATTGTTGTGTTTGCTCAATCCGTGTGGGTTGTTGAACCTATGGAGACTCGTGGCAAGCGATCACGAGTCATGAGCATGATTGATTGTTGTGATTGTTGTGTTTGCTCAATCCGTGGGTTGTTGAACCTACGGAGACTCGTGGCAAGCGATCACGAGTCATGAGCATGATTGATTGTTGTGATTGTTGTGATTGGTTAAGTCCGTATGGTTGTTGCACCTACGGAGACACGTGATGTGGATCACGGTGTCACGAACCATTTTTTGTAAATCAAACTTTTTGTAAGAAAGTTTTAAGAAAAGAATGTTGGGCCGAGCCCCATGAGATTTATGGAAATGTTTTCGCACTGTAAATTGTTGTAATACAATTTTGAGATTTGGGTTAAGGCCCTTAAGTTTTTCGAAAGGTTTTGTGAATCAGGACATGAGGTCTTAAGGTTTTGAAATTTAAAATTCCTAGATGATAATATTATTTTCGAATGCTTCATAGATTATCTTCTCTTGTGAAAACCTCAGGAATATTTGATACTTGATTATTAATTGCTTGTTACATTTCGTATGATTTGATACTTGCACTAGTAAAACAAAGGAGTTTACTAACCCCGAGTAATCGGGGTGGATGTCTGCTTAAGGCCTGTGCACATGCATTTAGGGGAGCATACAGGGATTGGCACAAGAGGATGACGAGCCGCGATACTAATCATGAGTTGAGAGTTATTTTGATTTTGTTGTGTTGTCGAGTTGATTTCGTCTTCCGTCAGTATTGTATTTCACCCCTGTGTGGGTAATGTTATTTAAGCCGCTTTATCGATTGGGTTGTGTGACCTCATTATTCGTGTATTCACGTGTAAGTGACCATATCGGTCCGTATCATTTTATTGTTTGACCACAGTCGGGCAAGCATTTGGTCGTTTATGGATGTTTAGCCCGGTAGATCCTTGTGGAAAGGGTCTACGGCGTGTAATATTCCCATGTGGTTTTGGGGATGTTACAATTATGGTATCGAGCTTAGGTTTGCGAAAACCTAGCCGTCGGTCGCTTTCAAGTCGTGTTTTGTCGAGTAATGTTTTGTCTTGTCGCTCGAGTCGTCAGTGACAAGTTGAGTTGTGCGTGGTCACAACGTGTCGGTTATGTTGTCGACGAGATTAGTATCGCGGGCGATCACCTCCGTGCAACCCGTGGATGTAAGTCTTCTCTTTTATGCGAAGTACTGTATCTCGATTTTATCTTAGTGAGTTAATTGCGGTGCATGATTTTCTTTACACAGATTGTGTAATATAATTGTGTTTAGTACTTGTGGCATATGGTATGTGTATAGAATCGGGCACATTATTGTTTTATCTTTGAACCACCGGGTGGTGTGGTATGGTGTGGAAGTTGTAAACCTTGATGGATTTCAAAAGGTATCGGATCGAGTTTTATTTTGAAAATCGATTCCCTTAACCGAGTTTTGACATTATGGCCTTGATCATTTTGGCGAAATTCTTATGACGGTATTTAGTATTTTGTAAATGGCTTTTGTGAGTTTTTGAAATATTACCGTCATCGGCCCTTTTGGCGTTTTTGTAAATAGTTTTATCCTGGTGGGTTCCGGCGCGGGACCCACAACGCTATAATGTTCCGTGTAATTACTCGAGATTTTTGGGCATTCTAGCCCATTGAATTATCTTTGAAAATCTTGAGTATCCTAGAAATAAATTTCGAGACGTACATTTAAAATGAATTGTTTTCTCATGGTACTTCCAAGGTGCCACGATATGTTTCCGAATTCTTCTACCTCGAGGACCAAAATGTTTTGAGATATTTTTCAATGTTTTATAAACACTTTTACTTAGACCCGAGGGTCGAATATTTCCGAAAGTTTTTCACGAAAAGAAAGTGTCCTCATTTTTATCGAATGCGAAATAGTTTTCCAAAGTCTCGATAACGATGTTTCACGATTGTACTTTTTTTGAAGGGTGATACTCAAGATCAATCGGTGTTTCCAAAATTATTTTCAAAAGGAGGTTTTCGTTTTTAAAACCTATCCATTCCCGTTTGAGGGCTGGGTATGTATGTATGATGTTCGCGTTGTCGTTATGATGTTTGCTCCCGAGTATGATCGAATTGGTGCCATGAACGCCGAGGCGTTGCCACGCATTTCGTACTAGCCTCTCGTGAGAGGTGTGAACCGGTGCCATCGCTTATCGCCTCGTGGCGATTTGCGTGTTGTCGCATGAGTGTGAGATGTTGAAGCTTGGGTTTGTACGTTTGTGTACATGTGTGATTGTTTCATAATGTTTGTAATTATGTGATTATCGTTCGGCCGTTGATGTCGCCAACGATACCGCGTTGTTGTAGTGTTTGTGTGTGTATTACTTTACGATGGTAATCGTTGTATATGATATGTGTTATGATTCTTTATTATGCTGAGTTGGCATCTCCAGATGTTGTTTTGCGGTGTTATGTTCCATCAGATCTAGCATCTCGTATTTTGATATGCCGAGCCGAGGCATTTCGAACGTATTGTGCCGGGGGCATGTACGTGCCAATTGTCCTTCTCGTCAGTAACGCTTTTCAAGTGTGGACCCGAGAGACACAGGATCCAGTTTTGCGAGTTGGGTTCCGAGTCTTTCGGGGCGCGAACTTCAGATAGATATGAGGATCGGATCCGAGAGGCCCATGGGAGATATTTCGCTGCTTGCTTTTTGTGATGTCACCTTACTCCAGTTGTTGTGAGTTGCGGGAATGACATTTCTTTTATAAGAGGTCGAATGTAATGCCGGTATCGTTTTGACTTCTGCATTTCCTCTTTCTCAGGTCTATCGACTCGTTTATGTTCGTTGACATTTTCTGAGCTTGTCCTGCCCCTTGCTTTGGTTGATCGAACGAGCGTGGTATTGTTTCGGAATAACTCGTTTGTTGTTGTGACTTTTCAATTTCTACTTCCTTTCCTGTGGATCTTATGTGAAGGCACATGTTGTTTTCACCAGATCATATATTGTCTCGAGTCGAGATGTGAACCTTGGAGTTGTTGTTTGAATTTTCTTATCCTTCGTGTTTCGAACATGATTGTTCGATTTTTGTTGTCTCGATCATTGTGGTTCGATCGTTTGTTTGTTCGGTTTTGTTCTCGTTTCGTGATTGTTGAGCATTCAGTCTCCTTCCTAATTCCCTTAAGTTCGGGAAATTAGTCTCGTTTTTGATCTTCCAACCCTTGGGCGGTGGGATTCCGTATTTGTTCAGCGGTTGGCTCGCGTTTTGATTGATGTACCGTTGGGTTGGTCAATCATATTGATTTTCGTTCGTTGTGTTTTGTGATTGTCGGATAATTGACTTGGCTATATTATCCGTTTGATGACGCTTGTCACTTGTTGGTTTTATTATATCCCTAACGGCGACGTTGTGTTGGTCGCCGTGGAGCGTGTTTTCACGCCGTATATTCCTTTGCGTTGTTTGTAACATTTCGCCGTTGGGCGTTAGTTACGCATTCTTGTGTATCTTGTTGAGTTCTTCCAGGCGGAATATTTCTTCCCCCTACTTGTTTTAAGTTTCGGGACGAAACTTGTTTTAAGGAGGGTAGAATGTAATATCCGCAATTTTCGATTTTATGTAAATTTCTTTTTCGGCCAAGTCCGCTTTGACGACTCTCTTTGACCGCTTCGTCATTCGGAGAATATTTAATTCTGCACTTTTGTCATCCGAGTTCGCTTCGTGCCGCTTTGTTGAGTTCCGTGCTTTTAGTGACTTTTCCGCGCTTGAGTTCGGTTCTTGCGAATCTCGCTCAAATCGCTGCTTGGGGTTTTTCGTAAGTTCATTTAACGTTGTTATACGTGTTGTGAGTTTCGGTTTGATTATTCGTTGTCGTATGGTGATTTTCGGGCATTTGGGCCATTTTCGTAATTTCCCAAAGTTTGGGGTAATTACCTTCCGTTGTCGAATGTCGAGCCTTCAGGTGGTCGGAATCGTGTGTTCTACTAACTCTTAGATTCGTCTTTGTGAGTACTTCGTAACCGTATCTTCGGTTCGTATTCGTGTTCGGGTTTCTGTCGCTTTTGTTGAATTCAGGATTACTAAACGACTTTTCTAAGTATGAGTTCGACTTTGTTAGATCACCATTAATTTTTGGTAACTCCAAAAATTCTGAATCTTTGCAATATTATAGAGCATCGAGTTAGCTTTCCAATGGTTCAAACGGTGAGTCAATCGAGTCCTGGACGAGAGAGTTATGGTCGCTTTAACTCACCCGCCAAGTATCGCCGATCACCTGGCCGAACTCTCGCCGTGTCGTCCGACACGCCCGGCTGCATTACTCGTCCGATAAGCCGAAAGTTTCGTCTCAGACTCCGACCGTGTCGCCCGACACGGCCCGTGCCGAACTCTTCCGATAAGCTGTAGCGATCGCCGACACGCCCGACCGTGTTCCAGACACGGCCGAGTCATGCCGAAGTCGCCGGACGGTCACTATCGCAGAGGCCCCTTCGCCGCGACCGTGTCATGCGTGGACACGGCCGAGTCCTGTCGGCCACCAGTAACACGACCGTGCCGATCGGCACGGGCCGTGTCCGGCAGGCAGTCAACCCCTATAAAAGGCCCTGCAGACGTTTTTCTTGCCATTTTTCACCTTCTTATTCTCCTCTTCCGCAGCTGGGCGTGTTCTAAGATTGAAGCCATGTTGTTTAACAATAAATCCATTAAGTCTTGGAGTTCATATCATCAATCATCCATCCTATAACATCCTTTGATCGAGCGAATCAGGTCAGATTTTCTAGAAATCTAATTTTGGGGATTTTGGGTATTTTGTTCGATTTCGTCCGTTTAATCCGATTTAACTTAGGATTGTGATGGATTGATGATTATTTAGATGTATTATATCATTTCCCTTGTTATTCCATGGTTGGATCGTATCGATTCGTTGTTTTGGTCGAGTTCTTGATCGACGCCTTAAAGGTGTCCTAGAAATGTCATAGAGGGGTTTTTGGGCGTTCTACGATTATTATTCCTCGTATGATCGATGATTTATTGATTATATGTTGTTAGGGTTGAATTCTTGTGAAGAACTCGAGTCGGAACCCTTTCGTTCATTGTCTTCTTCTGGGTCCGAGCTTCCTTGGCCGAACCGTGTTCTTCGGAGCGTTTGGTAGCGGTTATTAAGGCAAGTATCTTACTATACGACTTGTATCTTGCGACTAGTAATCACGTATGAGATTTATGATGATTTTGCGTGCCTTCGTAAATATGTTCCGTTTGAGTTGGTTGTGTTTTCCTAAATTAGAAGGCTTTGTGATGATAGTTGTTGCGAGTGTTGAGGTTGTGTTATGTGCGTGCAATGTATGATTTTTTTGGTGATCAAGGTGATTGATTAATTGTGCTCATTGTTGAATGTAATGCGAATGTGACGTGATGGAATGCTAAGTTCACTCGTGCGGGTTCGACGGGGCCTACGAGGATTCATGGCACAGGTCCATGGGATCGGAACTTAGTGTGTGGTGCTGAGGTCCAATCGTGCGGGTCTGACGAGGCCTACGATGATTCATGGCACAGGTCCATTGAATCAGGACACAGTACGTCCAACCGTGCGGGTTCGACGGAACCTACGGTGACACGTGACACAGGTTCACGGGGTCGGGACTGTTTGTTGTGATTGTTGTGTTTGCTCAATCCGTGTGGGTTGTTGAACCTACGGAGACTCGTGGCAAGCGATCACGGAGTCATGAGCATGATTGATTGTTGTGATTGTTGTGTTTGCTCAATCCGTGTGGGTTGTTGAACCTACGGAGACTCGTGGCAAGCGATCACAGAGTCATGAGCATGATTGATTGTTGTGATTGTTGTGATTGGTTAAGTCCGTGCGGGTTGTTGCACCTACGGAGACACGTGACAGGGGATCACGGTGTCACGAACCATGTTTTGTAAATCAAACTTTTTGTAAGAAAGTTTTAAGAAAAGAATGTTGGGCCGAGCCCCATGAGATTTATGGAAATGTTTTCGCACTGTAAATTGTTGTAATACAATTTTGAGATTTGGGTTAAGGCCCTTAAGTTTTTCGAAAGGTTTTGTGAATCAGGACATGAGGTCTTAAGGTTTTGAAATTCTAAAAATTCCCGAGATGATAATCTTATTTTCGAATGCTTCATAGCTTATCTTCTCTTGTGAAAACCTCCCGGGAATATTTGATTCTTGATTATTAATTGCTTGTTACATTTCGTATGATTTGATACTTGCACTAGTAAAACAAAGGAGTTTACTAACCCCAGTAATCGGGGGTGGATGTCTGCTTAAGGCCGGTACATGCAGATTTAGGGAGCGTATACGGATTGGCACAAGAGGATGACGAGCCGCGATACTAATCATGAGTTGAGAGTTATTTTGATTTTGTTGTGTTGTCGAGTTGATTTCGTCTTCCGTGTATTGTATTTCACCCCCGTGTGGGTAATGTTATTTAAGTCGCTTTTATCGATTGGGTTGTGTGACCTCACCTGGCCTGTATTCACGTGTAAGTGACCATATCGGTCCGTATCATTTTATTGTTTGACCCTGGTCGGGCAAGCATTTGGTCGTTTATGGATGTTTAGCCTGGTAGATCCTTGTGGAAAGGGTCTACGGCGTGTAATATTCCCATATGGTTTTGGGGATGTTACAATAACACTTGCTTTTGATACCCAAATCTTTTCTTAAGATTTTCCCATAAAATTTTGGGATCATCCACGTTCATGTACTCTAGTTTTAATCCCTCATCAAGATGTTGCCTCATGCATTTTAATGCTTTTGCTTTATTCATAGAAAGCTCTTTTTCATCTACCTCTGTTTCTTTCGTAGCATCTGGCACATTATTTGTTAGAATATTTTCGAGTCCTTTGCACCTGAGATGTGTCTTCACATCATTTGTCCAAGACATATAATTGTCTCTATTAAGATTCAAGGGAGCGAAATCGAGCTTAAGATTGGACATGGTTATCTATTACAAAACATAAGATTGAAATATAATTAACACATAGCTATTACATTTAATGATGTCAGCTAAACAAAAGTATAATTGAAATTATTACTCAATACAAATACCATTCATGCTTAAATATTAATCACAACAAACCAACTAAAAACTAAAAGAAGAATCGTGACCATCATAATGATGATCACATATGTCTCACTAAAGCAATCGACTTGAGTGTAGCAAATGATGAAATTGAAAAATGTAATAAGAGTGAGGAAAGTCATAAAATATTTATCCATTTTGTAAAAATTGGTAGATATTTTGGAGATGATTAATAAGTGTGGAGTATAATATGAGTATTTATAGATTTGATTTTGAAATATGGCCGTTTATGACCGTTGGATTTTTTTTATTGTTAATTATCATTAAAATTGGTGAATATATTCTTATATATTTAATGAACTAACCGTTGGTAATTAGAGTTTGGGGAATGGAAATTCATATATATATATATATTATAATCTATACAGTTAGTTATAATAATATCACTACTCATATATATATATATATATATGAATTATAATCTATATAGTTAATTATAATAATATCACTACTCGATTATAAAATCTTTCATGACTACTAAAAATAAAAATATCACTACTCGATTATAGAATCTTTCATGATTACTAAAAATAAAAATATCACTACTCGATTACAAAATCTTTCGTGGTTACTAAAAATAAAAATATCACTACTCGATTATAAAATCTTTCGTGGTCATATGAATGGGGATTTTGTATTCCTCCATTAGTAATCCTCTATAAAATATAGATGAAGATTCAACTCTTCACTAATAAATGGAACTCTTCAAATAAAAATAGGTGAAGATTTTTACACTTCACACAAATTCATTATTATTTAGGTCTTACATATATAATTAGTCCATAGTCCAAGAATCATCTTAAAAATAAGATTGAGCTTAGGTCCTTACGCATATAAATTTAAATTGATGATATTTACATAATTATTATATTTGCTTAAATATATTAATTATCATCAATAATGATATTAGATTAATACCATATCTAAATACTATTATTACATAAATTAAATATAAATAAAGTTAATTACATACCTTTAGAATTTAAGGATGATGTACCAATATATCGAGTCCGGCTGCGGAATGGGATTAAATCGGTAGAGCTCGTGCTAATAACGTGTTGTAAAATTGGATATTTTATCACTTCACAATATATATTATATATATATATATATATATATATATATATATTACAATATATAAGCATAAAGGAGGATGAAAGAAAATGAAGAAATTGAGCTTTTATTAGAATGAATTGTGTGTCCAAAGCTCTACCAAAGAACTCTATTTATAGCTCAAGATTACATGCTATACAACAAATTAATATTATTTATTATACAACATAATTGTCTTTATATTAGATATTTCAATCCAATAATTGATTGAATTATTGATTGTTGATCCCACATATCATTATTGGTGATATTATAACAAATTCTTCATTTTTTGTTTGATAACTCAATTATCACAATTGAATAAGAGGCGATAGAGAGAAAGGGCTGATAATGTTTGAGGGGGTATAGGAGTGAAGTATGAAGTCTTTGGCTTCTTAAGCAAAGGAGGAAGAGTCGTGAGTCATCATCTCCATTTTTAGGAGATGGCATGCATTGCCCTCTCACCCAAGCTATATATTGAGTTCTCTCACAAACTTACTTAAGTCAAGAATTCAGCCCCTGTGTCACGGGCTTAGAGTTTGCTATGCTCCTAAGCGTCGTGCGGCCTAGCAACCCTCTTGCTAGTCAGCCTTAAACACTCCGAATTTGGCTAAGTATGAAAGTAGGCACAACGAAAGAGAGGCAATGGGTTGAGGGAAAATTACTTCCACTAAATAACAAAGAGTTACAAGTATGTCTCTTACAAATGAATTCCCAAGGATGGCTGCAAATGAGCCCAACTTCTCCTATTTATACTACTCATCTATCTCTAGATCCTTCCTCCACCTCCTCATTTGGAGGCTTCTAGTTCCTCCTACACTATTACAATTTCTAGAGTATTCTAAGTACAATACAAACCTTTGTACAATGTCTAGAAAGCTCTACTAGACTACAAGTCTTTTGACTCATTCAAGAGTCTCCAACACCTTCCACATGTTTCGGACCTTCCTGTTGCTCGCCCGACCCGCCCGCTCGGCCCGACTCGGCCCGTCTCCATGTAACCCGACCCGATCCGGCCCGGCCTTCCACACATGCCTCCGGATTCATCTTTGATGTTCGACCATCCCGGTCCGCTTCTCGGAAGGTTCCGAGTATAACTTCCGCTCGGTGGACTCTCGCCTTTCCAATGTCCACCGCCATCACAAGGCTTTTTCCCGCTAAGCCTATTATAGGGGGGTGCTCGTGCATCCTCGCGCGCGCGCGCGCGCCAGCGCCGCCGCGCGCACCCCTCGCGGGTCTCCGTCGCCCGTGTCCGAGCCTCGGCCCTCGGATGTGCCTCGCCTCGTCATCTTGCCCCACGTCCGGCCGGCTGCGTCCCGTCCGCACTCGTCCGTTCGGTTCCGGGCGTGCCTTGTCCGGCCGCCTGTGTTGTCCCGCATCGGGCCCGATGGCCTTGTCCCTCTGGCCGGCACTCTGTTGGCTGCTCGCTTGCTCGGCCATACATCCACGCATGCCGCACCATACGGCTAAGTCCCTCGCCGGTTGCAGCGATCCACACGGCCTATTGCCCCGAACGTGCCCCGTGCACGTTGATCTGTTGAACCTCGCACCCTCTCAGGCGGGTCTGCCCGAGCATTCTCGCCATTTCTCTCGGGCGTGACACTCTCCTCGCCGCCTGGCCGACGCCCCTGCCGACGCGTGCCGCCACTCGGTGCCTCGATGTACCGCATCGATCCTGCATAATACATCGGCATTTCCTCTTCACCTTCTTCTCGAAATCGAAGTGTCGTCATTGTCGCGACGGGACTTGTTCCACAGTCAAGGGATAATGATGGGTTTGTTCGACTGTTTGCCCATAGTGTCTTTGCTTTTGGGAAAAAGGCAAAATTGTTCTTCTCCAGAAAGTCCATTCCCAAAATGAGATAACGATAGTCCATAGTGGTGACTTTGAAATGTACTCGGCCTTCCTGCCTCCGAGCACGATTCGCACTCCGCTTTGCCGCCCGTGACTGATCGCTGGTCCGTTGTCGACTTCATCCGGCCTTTGCATGGCCGCACAAGTAGTCCCAATCTCTTGGCTTCGGCCTCGGTGATATAGTTGTAGTCGGCGCCCGTGTCGACCAAGGCCTTGATGGGTTGGTGGTTGATGGTTCCTTCCACGAACATCAACTTGCTCCCTCGCGTCCTCGCCGCCCGCACCGACGGCTGCATTAAGTTGTTGAATCGTGCTTACTCGCCGCACGCCGTGATCAATCGTTGGCCCCTCGCATTCGGCCATGGCGTTGAGCTTCCCCATCTTCGACATTCCTTCATCCGATGAGCTCCGCCGCACATAAAGCATCCTCGTTGGTCGGGAGCGCCCGCTTCACCCGAGTTGTATGGCTTGTCCGGTCATGTTGCGGTCTCGTCCCGAATCTTCCGCGTGATGGTTGGGCCGGTTGTCAGATCGACGTGCGGGTGTCTCCCCGCCTTTGGCTTGACCTCACCGCGGCTCCTTCCTCTTCTCGAATTCGGCTAGGACTCGGCCACTTTGATTGCCTCGTTGATGATTTCACCTCGCGGCTTTGTACTCGTCCCGACCCAACTCGGTAGTCCATCCAGAAGAAAAATAGTCGATCATCCTCGGTCATGTCCGAATCAAGCATGATCGATGTAAAGTCCCGAACATAGTCCCGAATGGTAGTCTTATGCTTGAGCTCATGAGTTTCTTCCTTGCCTCATAGCATGTGTTCTCGGGATAGAATTGTGCCTTGAGTTCCGACACGAACTCGTCCCAAGTCCCGATTGGTTGGCAAGTTCCTTTCGTAACACCGGCCTGTCGATGACGCCACCACAGCGCTGCATCGTCGGCAAGATATAGTGCGGCCTGCCGTACCTTGGCCTTCTCGTCCGTCAGTCCCAGACCATCAAAGTAAAGTTCCATTCGCCACAGGAACTCCTCGATTGACTTGGCATCTCGCTTGCCAATGAACTCCTTGGGTTTGGGGACCTCAACCCTTGGTCCCTCGAACCTCGCCCCGCCAAATGTGCTGTTCCAGCTCGGCCCACCATTCGAGTTGGTGCCCGAGTTGCTCGCCCGACAGATTTTATCACAAAAATCTTCAAATCGTTTGGCACTTACCTCGCAAAACTCGGCATATTGCTTGCGTATCTCCGCTATGCTGGCTGCCACATGATCCTCGATCGTTGCTAACTCCTTGCGCAACGAGAGTTGTTCCCTCTTGAAGGTCTCGAGCTGGCCCAACGTGTGCCCTTCCAGTTGGCCAACAGCTTTCTCGAGAGTTCCCACGCGTTCCTCCGTGCTCAATTGGGTGTTAGTGATGCGCTGCCCAAGAGCTTCGATGTCGTCCTCGATGTCGGGTAGGCGGTTTGCTAAGGTGAGTATGATCTTTCGGATGTCTTCATCCTCAAGAAGTCGGCTTCGTGCCGGGTTCTCCTCGTGTTGCGGCGGCACCACACCGCGCGCCTTGCTCTTGCCACGCTTGGCTTTCCTTCACCGGGACTTCTCCACGTCCGGACCTTGTCGCCTCCGTGACTCGTCCGTCCTCCACATTGATGCTCGCCTCGACCGTCTGGCCGGCCATGATGCCTGCTGATCGTTAGCGTCGACTCCCGCAGTCTTGCACACCTCCTTGTGTGGCTAACGATGGCTCTGATACCACTTGTCACGGGCTTAGAGTTTGCTATGCTCCTAAGCGTCGTGCGGCCTAGCAACCCTCTTGCTAGTCAGCCTTAAACACTCCGAATTTGGCTAAGTATGAAAGTAGGCACAACGAAAGAGAGGCAATGGGTTGAGGGAAAATTACTTCCACTAAATAACAAAGAGTTACAAGTATGTCTCTTACAAATGAATTCCCAAGGATGGCTGCAAATGAGCCCAACTTCTCCTATTTATACTACTCATCTATCTCTAGATCCTTCCTCCACCTCCTCATTTGGAGGCTTCTAGTTCCTCCTACACTATTACAATTTCTAGAGTATTCTAAGTACAATACAAACCTTTGTACAATGTCTAGAAAGCTCTACTAGACTACAAGTCTTTTGACTCATTCAAGAGTCTCCAACACCTTCCACATGTTTCTGGACCTTCCCGGTTCGTTCGGCCCGACCCGGCCCGCTCGGCCCGACTCGGCCCGTCTCCATGTAACCCGACCCGATCCGGCCCGGCCTTCCACACATGCCTCCGGATTCATCTTTGATGTTCTGGACCATCCCGGTCCGTTTCTGGAAGGTTCCGAGTATAACTTCCGTTCAGTGGACTCCTCAGCTTTCCAATGTCCACTGCCATCACAAGGCTTTTTCCCGCTAAGCCTATTATAGGGGGAGGGTGCTCCGTGCATCCCTCGCGCGCCGCCCGCGCGCGCGCCCAGCGCCTCGCGCGCACCCCTCGCGGGTCTCCGTCGCCCGTGTCCGAGCCTCGGCCCTCGGATGTGCCTCGTCTCGTCATCTTGCCCCACGTTGTCCCGAAGCGGCGTGCCTGTCCGCTGCACTCGTCCGTTCGGTTCCCGGCGTGCCTTGTCCAGCCGCCCAGGTTGTCCCGCATCAGGCCTGATGGCCTTGTCCCTCGGTCGGGCACTCTGTTGCCCGGTTGGCCTGCTTGCTCGGCCATACATCCACGCATGCCGCACCATACGGCTAAGTCCCTCAGTCGGTTGTGCCGATCCACACGGCCTAGCTGTCCCGAACGTGCCCCGTGCACGTTGATCTGTTGAACCTCGCACCCCTCTGTGCGGGTCTGTCCGAGCATTCTGTCGGTCATTTCTCTCGGGGCGTGACACCTGGGTCTCATGATATTCTTGGGCATTAGTGGCTACTAGGTGGTCGCACAATATTGGATAGAATCTCGAACGGAGTTTTTAGGAATGCACTAGAAGTGGCGCCCATTTCAGCGAAAGTTAGGGAAGAGAGATTGAGATGGTTTGGCCACGTACGCAGGAGGCAGACCGAGGAGGACGTGGGAGGAGCAGCTGAGATTAGATTTCTCCTTGGATTATAAGAGTTATATTGATTGCCCCTAAAAGGTGTGTGAGGTCTGGGCCTATATCATCTGTTGGGATTGTATACCGGATATGCCTCATAAAACTGGTGGTGTGGGCCATGTCTAAATCTTGGCTGAGACCATTTATTAAATCGTTGGGGTCTCCACACCTGTTCGTTTTGAAAGTTAGGATAACCTTGAGGTTTCCATTTGCCCCTCCCATTTTGAAATCTGTTTTTGGGGAGTCTTTGATAATAGTGGGCATGTTGTCTGGGCTGCTGCTTCTGCCTTGGCCATTGCCTAGTCTCATGTCTAGGTGGTTGCCTTGTATACCTTGGCTGCAACCTAGACTTGTGACTTGGATGATGCCTATTTTGAAATACTGGTTTGTATGTTGGCTCAGCAGTCGAGACAATTGTTTCTCCCTTGATAAAAGTGGTTTTAGAACTAGAGGGAGTGTGCAGGTCATGTCCAAGGTCTGATATGGAATATAATGGCCTCTTGTTAGTACACAATTTGTCCAGAGTTGGGGACGCCTTCAGGGAGGTTATTTCCTTCGCCTGAGTGTTACTTGCCTGAGTTATCTTAGTAAACTCGCCTTTGACATGAGCAAGTGCAGCTGATTTTTCACTATTTAAAACCGTTAAACGTTTTATCTCAGCTGAAGTGATGTCAGCCTGGTTTTTTAAGTTAACTGCAGCCTGGTTTTCAAGATCAGATTTTGCTTTATTCAATTCTAGGCTGAATTTTTCAAAATAATTTTTCAGCTGCCTATTCTCATCTTGCAGCTTGGTCTTCTCGGCTGATACAGATAGGTGTGCAGCTTGGTCTTCTCGGCTCATTTTCCAACAGGACATCAGGGAAGTCAACGTCAGAGAAGTCCTGTTAGGGACTTATCTGATGGTCAGACTTATCTGAAGTCTTCTGTCCTGATGAACTTGACTTATCTGAAGGTCAGACTTCAGATGACTTGGGCCGCTGGTCACTTGACTGCAGTCTGGTCAAACTTCTTAGATGAATTTTTGTTGACCAGAACTTCTCCGATTTTTACTCGACTGAGACTTCGGCTATACTTCTCTGATGTACTTATCTGTACTTTTGTATTTAGCCGATTTGAGCCTAACTTAGTTGGCCTATAGAAGGTACTCATTTTGTTCTTCTTTACATTTTTGCCAAGTATCTAACTTAACTTAGATTGGCCTATGGAAGATACTCATTTGGTTCTTCCTTACATTTGCTAAGTAATAAACATACATTTGAATAAACAAGTATACTAATGACATCATCAAAATCTAACAAGTATTCCTAACAGTAATGGGTTCCACACCCCTGACGAACACAGTACTAGTTTTCCCTTTATTGGAGAGTCAGTTGTATCATAGGCCACTTTTATCATGAGCATGTTGCCCGGTGCTTAGAATTTTTTCCATCGTTTTAGATGATTTCTAGAAAGATTTCAAGATGGTATCAAGTTCTCCTTCTCGTTTTTTGAGGGTTTTTACTTTGGCTTCGTGCAGAACGAAATCATTTGTCTTGCTTTCACCGTGAGAATTAACCTCATTTAGTTCATGAGCAAGTTGATGATTGCTCTCCATGAGTTTTTCAACTGTGATCTTGCTGTTTTCGCAATAGACGGACATCTTTTCGTAATTATATCTTAGCAAGTCATTTTCATCTTTCAGCTCTAAGTTAGAAATTTCGAGCTGTATGTTTTCTCGTTTTAGTGTTTCATGTGTCTTTTGAATGTTTTTGAATTTATTCATCATATTTTCGGAAGTATGAGATGCATTAATGGGAATATTAGATGTTGAGCTTACCTCATCATCACTATCTTCATCGTCTTTAATATCTTTAGCCACAAAGCACATGTATGCTTTATCTTCAAGCTCATCATCGGATGAGTCACTATCAGTAACTGCCTGAAGATATTCCTCGATTTTGGTTTGAGCGGGCGAGGCTTATGATTCTCCGATCAGGGCCTTGAGCTTGTTCTTCCAAGCACGCCTTCTTTCGTCTTTTTCTTATTGCTCGGCTTCCGACAACTTTTGAACTTTAGGATGCGGACACTTATTCGCATAATGTCCTGGTTTTCTGCAATTATAACATAGGTTACAATCACCGGATGGGGAAGTTTCAGAACTTACCTTATGAAAAGGCTTGGGCATGTATGCAGTCTTTCCAGTCTGTTTGATGATTTTCTTAAATTTGTGCATGAGGAGGGCCATTTCATCTTGTGACAGGATATCATCGTCACTATCAACATTCTTGTATGTAGATTCGGATGTGCTGGGCATGCTGTGTCTCCTGTTGAATACAACGGCTAATGTTGTAGTCCTCGCAGCCATTTCTCTCCTGTCAAAGTCATACTCGAAAGCTTTTAGGTCAGAGAAGAGGTCAAAAGTAGAAATGTCATTGAGATTACATGACACACGCATAGTTGTGGTTTTTATGTCTCATTGGGAAGGGAGAGATCTGTAATTTTTAAGTTCTTCTCCTTTTGGGTATAAATTTTGCCCAACACTTCAAGTTTACCAACAATGTCAGTGAATCTGAGGTCAAGTTCCTCAAGAGTTTTAGTTGGTTTCATTTCAAAAGATTCAAATTGCTGAGTTAGTTTTGAAATATTATTTTCTTTTGAGAGATCATTCTCTCACAAATTGTAACGCCCCCAAAACCATCCGGGATATTACAGCGCCGTGGGCCCCGCGTCGGAACCCACCAGGCTAAAAACCGTTTACAAAACCATTTGAAAAACGTTTAAAAGCGCCAGAAGGCCGATGACGGTAATATTTCAAAAAACTCACAAAAACCATTTACAAAATACCAATACCGTCATAAAATACCATTTAAAAATATAAGGCGGAATGCCAAAACTCGACAGTTTCCAAAATGTATGTTAAGCCGCCACTTGTACGTACCGATAAAATATTTTAGGAAAAAAGGTTTAACGAGATAACCCAAGTTAACGAGATACACAAAAAGGTCATTTCAGAATACACACGAGTTGGTAAAGATACCAAAAAGCCCTTTTAAAATACACACGCAGCGGATAAAACACAGTTCAAAATATACATTTGCAGCGGAAATAAAACAACCAGAAAGAATACTCAATACTCAAATAAATGCCACAGCCAGTATCACCCGGGAAGCTCATCCCTTCACGACCGCTACTAGCTCGATCTCTGAGTACCTAAAAATAAAGCCCACGACGGGGTCAGCCACAATACTCAATAATGATATCGATCACATCATCATAAATAATTACATACCAATG
This sequence comes from Orobanche coerulescens, assembly GCA_033398695.1. Classification (NCBI taxonomy): domain Eukaryota; kingdom Viridiplantae; phylum Streptophyta; class Magnoliopsida; order Lamiales; family Orobanchaceae; genus Orobanche; species Orobanche coerulescens. The sequence continues at coordinate 133,523,333 of CM065817.1, forward strand.
TAATAATACTGTAAGAATACAACCAACGTAATCTTACCGTCATAACCTTACCAGTCCATGGCAATTCATAACAAATCAATCCTTACCATAATCCATATTTCGCATTCTCAAATGACAAAATGAATTCAACAACAATCATATGTACTGTATTCAAATAATACCAAGTATCCTGACCGAATCCTATCCATCGGATCACACAGTCAAATCTCATCCTGGATATAAGCAATATCACACAACATATCTGTAGATCATATACCACAAAATAATGATAACAAGTCCTGAAACATCGACGTACAGTCCGAATGCTCATACGATCAATAACAATGATCAACCAATAAATCAACCGAGAATATCATCGACATGATAACTCTGATACGACCAACAAAGATCAACGATAACTGAGAATACCCTCAACAAGGTAAACTCCAACACGATCGACAAAAGGATCAACAATAACCGAGAGTACCATCAACACGGTAAACTCCAAATGATCAATAATAATAGATCTCAAAGAAATAACCTGACTGTCGAACATACCCCTCGGGCATATGAACAACCAGTCGCAAACCGTCGAACATACCCAACCATAAAAGGAGGATGAACGACCAATCAATATGTCTCAAAGATGGAAGTCATAGTACGCCCGATCCGGAAATGTGTCCGTGCACAAGCCACCTCGGGTATCGATCAAATACATGTGTGGTCTTGTACCTAAACCTAATTAGCCTCACGAACTACGTCTCGTGTGCCCGGTTTAATATGGAAATATCAACACATAACTGTACTGTGCCCAGCTAAGAATCCTACACAATAACCAATCGGCATGCAGATATGACTCCAGATATATCACGATATAACATGACAACGAAACTCAAAGAATCACATATCCAATAAGGATCAAAAGACTCACCGAAGTGAACAATGACAAACTGACAAAGAAAAGTCGACACGACTAATCAATATCCAAAATAACAATCCTGGGATCATCATCCCGACAAATGATCAACACGATCAACGATCTCAATACAATCAGCCCTGAGATCATCATCCCTCAACGAAATAATCAATACGAATCCCATATACGAAGCATCATCGTACAACATATACAACAACTCAACATAATAATTATCTTCATAACTGAACAATACTTAAATTACCTCAAAGCCGAAGACAATATCCTTTCCACGAACCAACCATCATCCCAACAATTTACATTTATAATATAATTGCTCTATGAATTATAAATGAAATGAAAACAAAATCATTCATTAAGTATTATAAACTGAACAAGTAATAACTTGCCTCGATACCGATACCACGAAGCCGTTACCAAAATCCATTGCCCTCGTCTACGAGCTCCTCAGCCCCGATCAATAGAAATCTACGAACTCTTCAACCTCAACCACAACACAACGGTCGCAATCAACGATCAAACATCTCAACCTATTGCAATAATCAAATGACACCACATCCAATAATAATCAACAACCGATATAACCAACCAATCGAACCCAAGGGTTCACCAATACCTCGATCATATACAAAACCGATCAATATAACTCAAACAATTACGAACTCATATCCCCAATACAAGTCGTAACTCGACAATCAATATAACCGATCAATAAACTCAACGGTTCCACAATATCTCGATTAAACACAAATCCGAACAACCAAATCAATCGATCATGAACTCAAAACCACAACACGATCCACAATCCAATTATCATATCAATAATCAAATTAAACCAACAACAAGGGTCTAACATTACCGATTCCAAGTCCAACCTCAAATACGAATACAAGATCCCTCTTTGTAAATTCATAATAAAACCCAATTACCGATCATCATCATCAATCCGGATAATCCAATTAGTTTAACATTATGAATAATCATATTCCAAGTGTTTCAAATAACTCAAACATTCAATTTGAACACTTGTTCAAAGCGTATGAATTTCCAAACTCAACGGTGAATAATAATCTTATAAAACCCTTAATCGTATTGGTATCCCTATACGAATATTGTACCAAAACACATAACTTAATTATAGATATGAATATTCCATATTCATACCCAAAACACCAACACATTAAAACGTATTCAACAAATCAATGATCAATTCATCTCGACATTAAGGATTTCATAACATATTCAATTCCAACTTCAACTCCAAACATGAATCAACAACACTCTTCCTTGTTCATACTTGGGAATTCGTAGGAAACAATTTACCGATTATTATCGTGAATAATCACATTCCAAAATTGTCCGAAATCTTCCCAACAATCATGACATGTATAACTCACGAGTTCTTCAAGAACACAAATTATCCGAATTCACGTTCATAATCCATAAAACAACATAATCCGATGTTTTCTAACATCTAAACAATCCTTAATCATAACTCAAGGTGTATATCATCATGTTCTTCAACATACGATCTTCCTAACATCAAAAATCGCAACAACAATACCAAGAACATCAAGAACTCTATGATTTAATCAACATATTCAAGGCATAAACCAACATATCATCATCTTCCTTCAACATACACCTCAAGAATCGTAATAACAAGATCATAATCATCTTCATACGAATCATTTATCAACAACAACATCAAAAATTCAAAATTCAAGAGAGGATTATCCAACATACCTCTTAGATGATGAATAACACTAGCAAATACTTCAAGAATCATCAACATCTTCATATCCAAGCCCTCAAGTTCAAAATCGACTTAGGAAGGCCAAAATCCCCCTCTCTCAGTGTAAATGAAATGGAATGTCGAAGGGAAATGAAGGATGGGCGTCCTCTTATAAAATAGTCCAGCTCATTACGTACGTAACCTTCCTTAGTTAACGTACGTAACACACCCTTACGTACGCTATCTGACTTTGGTAGCGTACGTAACGACAGTCCAGAGTTAACTGACTCATTTTGTGAACTTCTTTACGTACGTAATACTTGCTCCATAACCTACGTAATACGTACGTTGACTTGGTACAGTACCATACCCATATTACGTACGTAATACAACATACATAAAGTATGTAATGGCCGAGATTGACTCGCCTGTCCACATCCTCCACCGAAAGTTGTCGACACAGGGCCCCACCTGCCGACCATGACTCGGTCCTGTCCGATTCCTCTTGTTACGTACGTAAGGCATTAGCCATAATGTACGTAACACTATCAACTTAACGTACGTTAACCTTTAAATTTAACGTACGTAATGGCCTTATGTACTTGCCCAAAAATCTAACTGTTCCTGTCCGTCTCAACATACATAATACAACATACGGCATACTGAATACATTTACTGAATCCAATAATATTATCATGTAATATACCCGATATCAAAATACGATAACCTGATACACGATATCCTTAATGCAATTGTCGACCAAGTATGAAAATTACACAGATACAACTGTTCCAGTCTCAATTTATTTTATCCATACTATATAGACACCAAGCTATACAATATATCTCAGATAAAATAATGCGAAAAATTTATACTAAAAGTCACTGTATTACATACCACCCCCCTTAAAATAAGTTTCGTCCTCGAAACTTGCAACCCGTCACCAACAACAGTTCAATTCAAAATTTCCAACTCATCACAAAAGCAATCAATCATCACCACAAGTGAATAACCAAAATGATATACTTACAGGTACGTGAAGCCGATGATCTCCCGTGATACTAGCACACGACTCACAAAAGAAAACTCAACACAATACCAATGCATACCAGCATCACAAATACAACATCTAAAAAGATCTCAAAAAATTTGGAATCTTCCAAAAATCGGTTTGACTCAAAAGTCATAAAAATCATTTTCAAAAGCCACACTACTACCGTACTGGTAGAGCCTCATAAAACACACACCTGGGTTTCACAAAACCCAATCTATGATACCATCTTCTGTAATGACCCCAAAACCTTCCGGGATATTACAGTGCTGTGGGCCGCGTGCCGGAACCCACCAGGCTAAAAACCATTTACAAAACCATTTCAAAAATGTTTAAAAATGCCAGAAGGCCGATGACGGTAATATTTCAAAAAATTCACAAAAGCCATTTACAAAATACCAATACCGTCATAAAATACCATTTAAAAATATAAGGCGGAATGCCAAAACTCGACAGTTTCCAAAATATACGTTAAGCCGCCACTTGTACGTACCGATAAAATATTTTAGGAAAAAGGGTTTAACGAGATAACTCAAGTTAACGAGATACACAAAAAGGTCATTTTAGAATACACACGAGTAGGTACAGATACCGAAAAGCCATTTTAAAATACATACGCAGCGGATAAAACACAGTTCAAAATATACATTTGCAGCGGAAATAAAACAACCAGAAAGAATACTCAATACTCAAATAAATGCCACAGCCAGTATCACCCGGGAAGCTCATCCCTTCACGACCACTACTAGCTCGATCTCGGAGTACCTAAAAATAAAGCCCACGACGGGGTCAGCCACAATACTCAATAATGATATCGATCACATCATCATAAATAATTACATACCAATGTAATAATAATATAAGAATACAACCAATATAATCTTACCGTCATAACCTTACCAGTCCATGGCAACTCATAACAAATCAATCCTTACCATACTCCATATTTCGCATTCTCAAATGACGAAATGAATTCAACAATAATCATCTGTACTGTATTCAAACAATATCAAGTATGCTCAAAACATCATCATAACTCATACACGGAATAATTCATCCTGACCGAATCCTATCCGTCGGATCACACAGTCAAATCTCATCCTGGATATAACCAATATCACACAACATATCTGTAGATCATATACCACAAAATAATGATAACAAGTCCTGAAATATCGACGTACAGTACGAATGCTCATACGATCAATAACAATGATCAACCAATAAATCAACCAAGAATATTATCGACATGATAACTCTGATACGACCAACAAAAGATCAAAGATAACCAAGAATACCCTCAACAAGGTAAACTACAACACGATCGACAAAAGGATCAACAATAACCCAGAGTACCATCAACATGGTAAACTCCAAATGATCAACAATAATGGATCTCAAAGAAATAACCCGACTGTCGAACATACCCCTCGGGCGTATGAACAACCAGTCGCAAACCGTCGAACATACCCAACCATAAAAGGAGGATGAACGACCAATCAATATGTCTCAAAGATGGAAGTCATAGTACGCCCAATCTGGAAATGTGTCCGTGCACAAGCCACCTCGGGTATCGATCAAATACATGTGTGGTCTTGTACCTAAACCTAATTAGCCTCACGAACTACGTCTCGTGTGCACGGTTTAATATGGAAATATCAACACATAACTGTACTGTGCCCAGCTAAGAATCCTACACAATAACCAATCGGCACGCAGATATGACTCCAGATATATCACGATAGAACATGACAACGAAACTCAAAGAATCACATATCCAATATGGATCAAAAGACTCACCGAAGTGAACAATGACAAACTGACAAAGAAAAGTCGACATGACTAATCAATATACAAAATAACAATCCTGGGATCATCATCCCGACAAATGATCAACACGATCAACGATCTCAATAGAATCAGCCCTGGGATCATCATCCCTCAACGAAATAATCAATACGAATCCCATATACGAAGCATCATCGTACAACATATACAACAACTCAACATAATAATTATCTTCATAACTGAACAATACTTAAATTACCTCAAAGCTGAAGATAATATCCTTTCCACGAACTAACCATCATCCCAACAATTTACATTTATAATATCATTGCTATATGAATTATAAATGAAATGAAAGCGAAATCATTCATTAAGTATTATAAACTGAACAAGTAATAACTTGCCTCGATACCAATACCACGAAGCCGTTACCAAAATCCATTGCCCTCGTCTACGAGCTCCTCAGCCCGACCAAAAGCAATCTACGAACTCTTCAACCTCAACCGCAACACAACGGTCGCAATCAACGATCAAACATCTCAACCTATTGCAATAATCAAATGACACCACATCCAATAATAATCAACAACCGATATAACCAACCAATCGAACCCAACGGTTCACCAATACCTCGATCATATACAAAACCAATCAATACAACTCAAACAATTACGAACTCATATCCACAATACAAGTCGTAACTCGACAATCAATATAACCGATCAATAAACCCAACGGTTCCACAATATCCCGATTAAACACAAATCCGAACAACCAAATCAATCGATCATGAACTCAAAACCACAACACGATCCATAATCCGATAATCATATCAATAATCAAACTAAACCAACAACAAGGGTCTAACATTACCGATTCCAAGTCCAACCTCAAATACGAATACAAGATCCCTCTTTGTAAATTCATAATAAAACCCAATTACCGATCATCATCATCAATCCGGATAATACAATTAGTTTAACATTATGAATAATCATATTCCAAGGGTTTCAAATAACTCAAACATTCAATCTGAACACTTGTTCAAAGCGTATGAATTTCCAAACTCAATGGTGAATAATAATCTTATCAAACCCTTAATCGTATTCGTATCCCTATATGAATATTGTACCAAAACACATAACTTAATTATAGATATGAATATTCCATATTCATACCCAAAACACCGACACATTAAAACGTATTCATCAAATTAATGATCAATTCATCTCGACATTAAGGATTTCATAACATATTCGATTCTAACTTCAACTCCAAACATGAATCAACAAGACTCTTCCTTGTTCATACTTGGGAATTCGTAGGAAATAATTTACTGATTATTATCGTGAATAATCACATTCCAAAATTGTCCGATATCTTCCCAACAATCATGACATGTATAACTCACGAGTTCTTCAAGAACACGAATTATCCGAATTCACGTTCATAATCCATAGAACAACATAATCCGATGTTTTCTAACATCTAAACAATCCTCAATCATAACTCAAGGTGTATATCATCATGTTCTTCAACATACGATCTTCCTAACCTCAAAAATCACAACAACAATACCAAGAACATCAAGAACTCTATGATTTCATAATCATAATCAACATATTCAAGGTATAAACCAACATATCATCATCTTCCTTCAACATACACCTCAAGAATCGTAATAACAAGATCATTATCATCTTCATACGAATCATTTATCAACAACAACATCAAAAATCTAAAATTCAAGAGAGTATTATCCAACATACCTCTTAGAAGATGAATAACACTAGCAAATACTTCAAGAATCATCAACATCTTCATATCCAAGCCTCAAATCCAAGCCCTCAAGTTCAAAAACGACTTAGGAAGGCCAAAATCCCCCTCTCTCAGTGTTTGAAGACGAAAAATGAAATGGAATGTCGAAGGGAAATGAAGGACGGGCGTCTTCTTATAAAATAGTCCAGCTCATTACGTACGTAACCGTCCTTAGTTAACGTACATAACACACCCTTACGTACGCTATCTGACCTTGGTAGCGTACGTAACGATAGTCCAGAGTTAACTGACTCATTTTGTGAACTTCTTTATGTACGTAATACTTGCTCCATAACATACGTAATACGTACGTTGACTTGCTACAGTACCATATCCATATTACGTACGTAATACAACATGCATAACATACGTAATGGCCGAGGTTGACTCGCCTGTCCACATCCTCCGCCGAAAGTTGCCGACACAGGGCCCCCCTGCTGATCATGACTCGGTCCTGTCCGATTCCTTTTGTTACATACGTAAGGCATTAGCCATAACGTACATAACACTATCAACTTATCGTACGTTAGCCTTTAAATTTAGCATACGTAATGGCCTTATGTACTTGGCCAAAAATCCAACTGTTCCTGTCCGTCTCGACATACATAATACAACATACGACATACTGAATACATATACTGAATCCAATAATATTATCATGTGATATAGCCGATATCAAAATACGATAACCTGATACACGATATCCTTAATGCAATTGTCGACCAAGTACGACAATTACCCAAATACAACTGTCTCAGTCTCAATTTATTTTATCCATGCTGTATAGACACCAAGCTATACAATATATCTCAGATAAAATAACGCGAAAATTTATACTGAAAATCCGGGTATTATACAAATCATCTTGAGTTTATTCCAGATTTCCTTGGCTGTTTTACATCTCTTTACCTTTGAGAATATGCCTTTGTCGAGAGTGAAAAATAGCGCATTCTTGGCTATGTTGTCGAGGTTGGCACACTTGCGCTCATCGGTTGTCCATTGTTCGCCCGCTTTCTCGAGCATCTCGGCATGAGCTTGACCTTCAATCCTTGCGGCATGATTTACCTTCATGATCTTTATGGAGCCATCTTGAATGACAAAAATCATTTCTTCGTGCATGTCTGCAAGATGAGCTTCCATCCTAATTATCCAATCATCAAATTCGTTAACCGATAACATGGTAACCTTATTTATCATAGATGTATCCATATGAGAAAATAGAAAAGATAAAGACTGTTTTAAAAAATAAGTGATTTTAGGATCTGATTCGGTTAAAAATACGACTGATTCTTTTTAGAATCAACTGCTCTGATACCACTTGTTGGCCACTAAGTATACAGAATACAACTTGGAAAAAGTGTTAGTACAACAAGATGTACGATTTTACTAATAAGAGTGCATAGCGGAAGTCTGTTAAAGTAAGTTGCTTGTAAATACAACAACTAGGTTTTTATCCTGTTATCTTGTTGCGTAAAGGGTATGCAATGTATACTTAAGATTAATCACAGTAATGAGAAACAATAAATGCAGAAGGTAAATAACACGATATTTAAAGTGGTTCGAGGTAAACCCCTCTACGTCCACTGGTCCTCCACACAGGAGTGAAAACGTTTATTATAATCACTACATACAAAACTATGTGACTATAATCAAACATATCCTTGTATCATTCACACGGATTGATACAAAGACTGTCGCTTTCAACCGTTCACACAGATTGGTTGTTGGCGTCTTCTTAACTTGCTTCTTCACACAGTTCCAAAGCTTCATCTACAATGCAGATCCGTCACACACAGTTCAGGAAAAGCAAGGTTTTCTTCAGTCCACACAGGGCTGATAGTTTTCTTCAAATGAAAGAATACGGGTTTGAACAACAGCTTTACTTCTTGAGCTTTGAGCTGATGATGTGTTGTTCAAGGCTAAGCACTTATATATTTCTTCTCTCAAGAATGGCAGTATGCTTGAAGAAATATGTTTGCTCTTGATATACTGTTCTTGTGAAGTTCACGTGGGTATCTCAGTATATCTTAGTTTTCTCAGTTTTCAGTTGTTCGTTCTCTGTTTCTGATCTTTAAACTTCAGGGTATATATAGCCTTTGGAATATATCCATTGTGAATAGATCCTTTGAGCAAAGACTCTGTTCTAATGTGTTGATTGACTTGCAAAATACAAGATCCGGATTTTGCTCCTTGTCTGAAGATCTTTGTCGGCTGGTATTTAAATACTTTATCCAGTCAGTATTTAAATACTTCTTTTCAAACGGTAGCTTGACTTTAGCATATAAAGGAGATTTCATTCCAACGGTCTTCAGTCTTGTTGGATAAGTGTTGAAGATCCTAACACTTTACAACCTGTATGCTGTATCCAACTTGTTGCATTTATAATGCTGTAGTTGTAGGTTCCAACGTTGTAGGCTATTTTAGTACTATTGTATGGAAGGTGTTGTATGAATGTTTCAGGATAGCTTCCATACTTGGTATCATATCGACTTATGAACTTCTTGCTGTATGATGGGCAATTATCCTTTTGCTGTATGTTGAGGCAATGCAAGATACAGGATAAGTTATCTAGTTGTACGATCATATTCGGGATAGCTACTTGATGTATGATTAGCATTTGTCATCTTGTTGTATGTTGGCACTTATCAAAACATGGTACAGGATTGTTTATCCCAACAGTTTGGATCACATTTTTGACAGGCTGTTCATCGAGCTTTGGGGACTGAGTTGAGACTCAGCACATCCTACCACTCTCAGATAAATGGACAGTCGGAGCGGACGATACAGATATTGGAGGATATGTTGAGAGCTTGTGCTTTAGACTGGAAAGATGATTGGGAGTCGCACCTACCATTGATCGAATTTACGTACAATAATAGTTAGCATGCCTCAATTAGAATGGCACCATTTGAGGCTTTATACGGAAGAAGGTGTAGATCGCCATTGTGTTGGGATAATGCATATGAATTGATTGGTACCGAACCAGATTTAGTAGTTGAGATGAGAGAGAAGATCGCCTTGATTCGTGATAGGTTGTTAACAGCTGAGAGTCGATAGAAATCCTATGCTGACATGCGTCGATGGCCGTTAGAGTTTGAGGTTGGAGACCAGGTATTACTGAAGGTGTCACCGACTTGGGGAGTTTACCGCTTCGGTCGAAAGGGTAAACTTTGTCTGAGATATATTAGGCCCTTCGAGATCTTGGAGAGAGTTGGACACCTTGCATACCGGTTGGGTTTGCCGCTGTCATTGAGCCACGTGCATAACGTATTTCATGTCTCCCAGCTTAGTAAGTACGTACCGGATCCTAGCCACATTATTGATTTTGGAGAGATTGAGTTAGGTCCCGACATTACCTTTCAAGAGAGACCGATTTAGATTTTGGAGCGTCGGGTAAAGCAACTTAGGCATAAAACCATTCCTTTGGTTAAAGTGCAATAGTCGAGATACGGATCAGAGGAAGCAATGTGGGAAACTAAAGAGAGTATGCGTGTCATTCATCCCGATCTTTTTATTCTCTAAGTTTCGGGATGAAACTTCTTTTTAGAGGGAGAGAATGAAATAACCACGTTTTTCGTTTATGTTTATTCCAAATCCTTTATGTAATACCCGTAATTTCGATTTCCGGTAATTTCTTTTTTTCGGCAAAATTCCGTTTTGAGGAATCGCTCATGACCGTTTCATCATTCCGAGAATGATTAATTCTGTACTTTTTGTCATCCGAGTTCATTTCGGTGTCGTTTTGTTGAGTTCCGTGCTTTTTGGCGACTTTTCCGCACTTGAGTTCAATTCTTGCGAATCTCGTTCGAAACTGTTGTTTCGAGTTTCCCGTAAGTCCGTTTAACTTTGTTAGACGTGTTGTGAACTTCGGTTTGGTTATTCGATCACGTATCGTGATTTTCGGGCATTTTGGGCTATTTTGTAATTTACCCAAAGTTGTGGGTATCCTCATTCGTATTTGTTGTTTTGACCCTTTTCATAGTCGCGTGCGATTAATTGTTGCATGGTATTTCTTTTCGGATCGATGTTGTTGTCCGAGAGCATTTCATCGTGTTCGTTTCGTGCGTTTTCGGAAATCGAGTCGTCGGGTCTAGGCGGCTGAGCAGCTGGCCGGACAGTGCGGTAATCGCTGGCGGCCGGCACCGCCGAGCAGTAAGCAGGAACCGGCGTAGCGCACGCTACGGCCGGAAGGCTGCGCGCGCTAGCTCGGCAGGTGTAGCGCACGCTGTCGACCGGCCCAGCGTACGATATCGGGTCTGGGCAGAGGGGTTCTGAGGTTCTGGCCTCGTGGAGGATCGGCAGGTAGCGCATGTGTAATACCCGAGATCTTTATTCCGGATTCGTTGGGTTTTCCGGGTTTTATCGGATTGTCATTGTCCTCATAGTTGGAATTTCGTGCCATGTTTGGTTGTGACTTGTTGGGACATGTTTTTGGAGGCATTTCGGATCACTTTGTGAGTTTTTGAGTTTTTGTGGTGTAGCGCACGCTAATGCTTGAAGCATAGCGCACGCCATCACAGGTGTTTAGCGCACGCCATCAATGTGTAGCGACGCTAATCGGCGCCAGAGGCGATCCAAAGAGCTACCGGATCGGGATCGAGCTTTGTTAGCGCACGCTAAGGCCGATAGCTAGCGACGCTATCGACCGCTTAGCGACGCTCCTCTTCTTTCTAGCGCACGCTACCCGAGAGTGCGCTGGCCCAGGCTACCGGATCGTTTTGTGACCCGTTAGCGCTACGGCTATTGGCTAGCGCACGCTAACTATGTTATACGCGTTTCTCCGGAGCGTTGACCGTTAGCGCACGCTAATGAAGGGGTGATTAGCGACGCTAATAATCGCCCAAAGATAAATACTGGACAGCAGCATTAAGTCGTCATTTCCCACTTTTCTTCATCCCTTCCGACGGGAGTGAGATCCAGAGGCGAGTAGGACCGATCTTTTTCTTCTAGCTTCCTCCTTGAGCGGATTTGTAGATGTTTAACAACATCTAATCGTCTTCTTGGTCCAAATCAAGGTAATCTCTTGTTAGAACCCTATTTTCTTAAATTTGGGGTTTTTGCTTGGATTTGTGATTCTTGACCGATCTCATCCGATCGGTTATTTGTTCTTGTTTGTCTTGACCGTAATCTTCAAATTTTGTTAACCGTTCATCGATTTTTATCGCCCGGATCAACGATTCTTGATTTCTTTGAGAATACTTAGATCCTTGTCGTTTTTAGGATCATTTCGGATTTCGATTAGTGTTATTGATTCGTGGTGATGCTATTTTCGTAGTATTCGTGGGCTGTCGAAGTCTTGATCATTTTTGGAGGTTCGAAGGTTGCCCGATCGTGCCCGTTCGTCATTTCGTTGCTCGTGATATCGAGGCAAGTATCTTGTCCATACATTTCATGTTTCGTAGGCGTAATTATTGATAAATGATTATATACGAAACCTAATGTTTAATGAACGTAAAAAGGGATCGGTATGTTCTCGATAAATGTTGTCTTTCAACGATAATTTATGTACTTCGTGAATATATGTGTTCTCGGAATATGTGTGTTGGATTTGTATGTTGAAAAGATGATATGATCACTTTGAATGAGTTTATTAATGTTATGTGTACTTGTTCGTTAAGAATGTATTACGTGGGATATTAGTTGTTACTCCTTTGAAAGGAGGTTGTGATGTTTAAGTGTTGCTTGGCTTGATGTTCTGCTCATTGTGATGTGATTGCTGGAAGTGATGTGCCTCCGGGTAGGATTGTTGAATCTCCAGGATCCATACTTGCTAGTATGGGTCGGGCGTGACCGTAGGGTATCCAATCCGGGTATGTCTTGCGGGGACTCCGAGGTTCGGGGCTTGCTAGCCCGATGCCGAGATAACTTGTGGGGTTATCATCGGGTATGTCTTGCGGGGACTCCGAGGTTCGTGGCTTGTTAGCCCGATGCCGGGATAACTTATGGTTGTGATTTGGAATGGTTCTGTGGTTGTGGCCACGAGGACATGTGATTTTTGGTATGGCTTCCTGTTGGGTTATTCACTCAGGTATGTTCTACGGGAGCATCTGAGGTTCGTGGCTTGTTAGCACGGGACGCGAATAATCCTTAGGAACATGTGATATGTGATTCGGGTCGTGGACCCTGTGGCTTATGATTCGGGTCTGACCCCGTGTTGTGAATTGGGTTGTGGAACCGCATTTTATTATTGGAATCGTATTTTGGAAAGATGATTTTGGGCCGTGTCCCCAAGTGTTTTCGAAAGACTTGAGAATTCCTTATTTCCAAATGTTTTCAAACTCCCGAGACCGTAAAATATTTTGTATGAGACACATGGTTCTTTTCCTACCTTTTATAAATCAAACTGTTTTGATTAAGTGATTTATCTCGGGAAATATATTCAAAATTATTATATTCTTGAAGCACGTTGTGCATGGCTTGTACTTTTGGTTTTATACTTGCACTAGAAAAACAGTGGAGTTTTGCTAACCCCCGAGTATTCGGGGGGTGGATGTCTCAGACAAGGCCCGTGTACTTGCAGTAGTGGGAGCGAATCACAGGATCGATACGAAGGATGATGGGAAACGAAGATACTAATCACGTGAAGACCAATTATAGAGTATTTGGTAGAGTCGTGTTGATTATTCCTCCGATGTGTTATTTTATCGAATTATGGAAGTGATATTGTATTCTAGCCCCTGCGTGGGTATGTGTTCTGGGCAAGGATCTTGTATGTATTGTTCTGTGTGTTGTGATATAAGACCATATCGGTCTAATGGTCCTTTATGTAGCCATGTCGGCATGTGAAGTGATGCATTATTTTGTATTTAGCCTGGTAGATCCTCGCGGAGAGGGTTCATGCGCCCGTAATATTCCCGAGTGGTTTGGGGGTGTTACAGAATATGGTATCAGAGCTTAGGTTGAGGAAACCTAGGCTGTCGGGTTGAGTTGTGTTTTGTCGGGTCTTGTCCTGTCAGATTTGGTCTGACTGAGTGGTGTCGCGACGCGTCGTCTGAGTTGTCAGTCGTGATTAGTATCGAGGTGCAACCATCATCTTCGTGCGATCTGTGGATGTAAGTCTCCCTACCTTGTTGTGTCTCGTGTTATACGAGTTTATGTGATTCTGTGTTATTATGTGGAGTTTAATTGTGCCTCGTGAATACTTACTCCATACTTGTTTGATTCTCGTATTGTGTTGGAACCAAGAGTAGTACCGGTATGCATGTATATATGTATACATCCTTGTGTAAAATCGTTTTTACAGGAGTGATGTTTTGGATTGGTTACTCAATAAAAGTTTATCAATGTGGTATTTTAAATTTCAAATGTTTTGGGGAAGTCACGTAAATTCTATTTAAAAATATCCTTCGAGAAGGAAAAAAAAAATGATTTGGTTTTCGTATGATGACCTCGAGACCAAAGATTTTGAGAATTCAAACTACACATATTATATTTTCATCTTGCATTGAAAATTTTCAAAATTTGATTTTAAATGCTTAAACGAGGTCTACCAATAGTTTACTTGAGACGTGACTTTCGCCTTCAACTTTTTCGATTAAACGATATGTAGTGAGAATGTAAATTGTTGGCGTTTGGATTTGTATGTTGTTGTTTATTTGTAACCTTCGACTTTCGGCATTATTTGGTATATGTTCATGAATAACAATTGTTGTGTGTGGTTATGTGTAACTTGAACTGTGTTCTTATCCGCTGCGTGTGTAAAGTCCAAAGTGACTTTTTGGGTACTTTTACCAAATAGTGTGTGTTTCAAAATGACCTTTTGGGTTTGTAGATTTGAATTATTTCGTTGACCCTTTTTCCTAACTCTTTTGTTGGGTGATTTAACATATATTTTGAAACTAGTGAGTTTTCGCGTCTACGCCTTGTAATTTCAAACGGTATTTGGTGACGGTATTTGGTATTTGGAAAATGACTTTTGGGGAGTATTTGGAAAGTATTACCGTCATCGGCCTTTCTGGCATTTTGGAACGTTTTCGAAAATGGTTTTCAACTTGGTGAGTTCCGGCGCGGAAACCGCATTAAAGTGATTTTGATATAATGGATGATTTCAATTTCATTGCATTTATAAATCGCATAACAACGGCATTATAAATGAAGATTGTTGGTATAATAGTTTGTATATTGTGCTCTAGCTGGAATTAAATGGTAATATGTATATGATTTAATGATGTTGAATTAGAGACAGAGATGTGAATATCTTGCTATGAGTTATGATCTTTCGTTACCCTAGGTTGTTGTTTGTTAGTATGCCGAGGGGCAGAGGTCGTGGTCGTAACCGTGGCGCTGATGGTCACGGGGATCAGACGCGGAATCGAGAGAATGCCACTGGGAATGATCTTAGTTTGGGTGTTGCTACTATATTGCAACAAGTAGCGACTCAGATGACTCGGTTGACCTGTGGTTCAACGTAGCATTGACGCGAGTCGAACGTCGGTGTGAATCAATGGCTTCGCGAGGTAGTTCGTATGAATCCCCTCGATTCGCGGTCATGCCGCGATGCGTTGGGATGGTTGGATTTTCCAGTTGGGAAAGATTTTCGAGGCTGTCGGATGTCCTGAAGAGCGGAAGGTACCTATCGCTCAGTACCTTCTCGACAAAGATGCCGCTAATTGGTGGGAATCTGTTAAACCTCGTGATCGTGATGTCACGTAGGCGGAGTTCCAAGCACTTATGGAAGCTGAGTTCTGTCCAAAACCGATTAGAGAGCAGAGGATTCGTGAATTCTACTTGGCAGAACCGCAAGATATATCGGTGTCGCAGGCTATCATCGATTATAGCAAACAACTCAGTTATGTGCGAGATCGGGTGAGAACCGAGGAAGAGAGGATCCTTCACTTTGACAGACGGATGAAGCCGTATATTCGCGTATATATTTCGGGATTCAATTGCACTTCGTTGAGGGACTATCAAGATCGAGCATTAGCCCGTGAACTAGCTTCGTTATCATCGGAGCGTGTGTCCGAGTCGAAGAAGCAGAAGAAGTCCGATGACCGTGTGGACGGTACAGGAGTTGGTGTTTCTAGTTTTCAATGTCGTAGCCTTTCCGCTGTGAAGCTCCATCGCTCGATGCGTGGAACTGAGAGTTCCAAGTCCTCTGTTCTGACTCCTGGTAAAGCCAGGAGATGTTTTAACTGTAATGTGGCGGGACATGTTCGTGCACATTGTCCTTCCCCACCAGTAACGTGTTACAGGTGCGGACTCGAGGGACACCGGGTTCAGTTTTGCGAGATGGTTACCGAGCATTCCGAGGCAGGGACATGAACTTTAATATCAGGATCGACTCCGAGTAGTCCCGGAGGGGCGTGGTCTATCAGTTGCATGTTGAATTATTTTCCTTGCTTTGTTGTTTCGAAATTCAGAGATTGACTTCTTTTATTTGAAGTGGATCGGATTTTGAATCAGATTTCGACTGGCCGAATTGTTTATATTCGTTGATATTTTCTGATCTTGTCCTCCCCGTGCTTTTATTGATCGAACGAGTTGTGGTATGGTTTCAGAATGACCCGTTTGTCGTTATGACTCTCCAAATTGCTATTCCCTTTCCTGTGGATTTTATGTGAATGCACATATTGTTGCCTTCACCGGATCGTATATTATCTCTAGTCGAGATGTGAACTTTGGGGTTGTTGTTTGAGTATTATTGTTCGTCGTGATTCGAACATGATTGATCGACTGTTGTTGTCTCGATCGTTGTAACTCAATCATTTGATGGTTCAGTTTTTGTTGATCTCGTTTCATAATTGTTGAGCGTTAGGACTCCTTCGTAATTTCCTTAAGTTCAGGAAATCTGTTTTGTGTTCGATCTTCCAACCCTTGGGCTGTGGAATTTCGTATTGGTTCAGAGTATAGCTCGTGTTTTGGTTGATGTACCGTTGAATTATTCAACCGTATTGTTTTCGTTCGTCGTGTTTTGTTATTTGGTAACGGATATCGTGTGTTATCTGAGTTTGTTGTGCGTCGTTCGTTCCATGTTTCAAGTTTCGAGGACGAAACTTCTTTTAAGAGGGGTAGAATGTAATACCCGAGATCTTTATTCCGGATTCGTTGGGTTTTCTGGGTTTTATCGGATTGTCATTGTCCTCATAGTTGGAATTTCGTGCCATGTTTGGTTGTGACTTGTTGGGACATGTTTTTGGAGGCATTTCGGATCACTTTGTGAGTTTTTGAGTTTTTGTGGTGTAGCGCACGCTAATGCTTGAAGCATAGCGCACGCTATCACAGGTGTTTAGCGCACGCCATCAATGTGTAGCGACGCTAATCGGCGCTTGCAGAGGCCCCAAAGAGCTACCGGATCGGGATCGAGCTTTGTTAGCGCACGCTAAGGCCGATAGCTAGCGCACGCTATCGACCGCTAGCGCACGCTCCCTCTTCTTTCTAGCGCACGCTACCCGGTAGGTGCGCTTCGCCCAGGGGCTACCGGATGGTTTTGTGACCCGTTAGCGCGCTACGGTTGTTGGCTAGCGCACGCTAACTATGTTATACGCGGTTTCTCTCGAGCGTTGACCCCGTTAGCGCACGCTAATGAAGGGTGATTAGCGCACGCTAATAATCGCCCAAAGATAAATACTCGACAAAGCAGATTAAGTCGTCATTTCCCACTTTTCTTCATCCCTTCCGACGGAGTGAGATCCAGAGGCGAGTAGACCGATCTTTTCTTCTAGCTTCCTCCTTGAGCGGATTTGTAGATGTTTAACAACATCTAATCGTCTTCTTGGTCCAAATCAAGGTAATCTCTTGTTAGAACCCTATTTTCTTAAATTTGGGGTTTTTGCTCGATTTGTGATTCTTGACCGATCTCATCCGATCGGTTATTTGTTCTTGTTTGTCTTGACCGTAATCTTCGATTTTGTTAACCGCTCATCGATTTTTATCGCCTGATCAACGATTCTTGATTTCTTTGAGAATACTTAGATCCTTGTCGCTTTTAGGATCGCTTCGATTTCGATTAGTGTTATTGATTCGTGGTGATGCTATTTTCGTAGTATTCGTGGCCGTCAAGTCTTGATCGCTTTTGGAGGTTCGGAGGTTGCCCGATCGTGCCCGTTCGTCATTTCGTTGCTCGTGATATCGAGGCAAGTATCTTGTCCATACATTTCATGTTTCGTAGGCGTAATTATTGATAAATGATTATATACGAAACCCAATGTTTAATGAACGTAAAAAGGGATCGGTATGTTCTCGATAAATGTTGTCTTTCAACGATAATTTATGTACTTCGTGAATATATGTGTTCTCGGAATATGTGTGTTGGATTTGTATGTTGAAAAGATGATATGATCACTTTGAATGAGTTTATTAGACCGTAATCCTTTGCCGGGGATTACGTAATGTTATGTGTACTTGTTCGTTAAGAATGTATTACGTGGAGATTAGTTGTTACTCCTTTGAAAGGAGGTTGTGATGTTTAAGTGTTGCTTGGCTTGATGTTCTCATTGTGATGTGATTGCCGAAGTGATGTGCCTCGGGTAGATTGTTGAATCTCCGGGATCCATACTTGCTAGTATGGGTCGGGCGTGACCGTAGGGTTATCCAATCCGGGTATGTCTTGCGGGGACTCCGAGGTTCGGGGCTTGCTAGCCCGATGCTGAGATAACTTGTGGGGTTATCATCGGGTATGTCTTGCGGGGACTCCGAGGTTCGTGGCTTGTTAGCTCGATGCCGGGATAACTTATGGTTGTGATTTGGAATGGTTCTGTGGTTGTGGCCACGAGGACATGTGATTTTTGGTATGGCTTCCTGTTGGGTTATTCACTCAGGTATGTTCTACGGGAGCATCTGAGGTTCGTGGCTTGTTAGCACGGGACGCGAATAATCCTTAGGAACATGTGATATGTGATTCGGGTCGTGGAGCCTGTGGCTTATGATTCGGGTCTTGGACCCCGTGTGTTGTGAATTGGGTTGTGGAACCGCATTTTATTATTGGAATCGTATTTTGGAAAGATGATTTTGGGCCGTGTCCCCAAGTGTTTTCGAAAGACTTGAGAATTCCTTATTTCCAAATGTTTTCAAACTCCCGAGACCGTAAAATATTTTGTATGAGACACATGGTTCTTTTCCTACCTTTTATAAATCAAACTGTTTTGATTAAGTGATTTATCTCGGGAAATATATTCAAAATTATTATATTCTTGAAACACGTTGTGTATGGCTTGTACTTTTGGTTTTATACTTGCACTATCAAAACAGTGGAGTTTTGCTAACCCCCGAGTATTCGGGGGGTGGATGTCTCAGACAAGGCCCGTGTACTTGCAGTATGGGAGCGAATCACAGGATCGATACGAAGGATGATGGGAAACGAAGATACTAATCACGTGAAGACCAATTATAGAGTATTTGGTAGAGTCGTGTTGATTATTCCTCCGATGTGTTATTTTATCGAATTATGGAAGTGATATTGTATTCTAGCCCCTGCGTGGGTATGTGTTCTGGGCAAGGATCTTGTATGTATTGTTCTGTGTGTTGTGATATAAGACCATATCGGTCTAATGGTCCTTTATGTAGCCATGTCGGCATGTGAAGTGATGCATTATTTTGTATTTAGCCTGGTAGATCCTCGCGGAGAGGGTCTGCGGCGCTGTAATATTCCCGAGTGGTTTGGGGGTGTTACAGCATGCTACTGTCGGTCGTGGCGCGCGCTAACCGGCATGTGTAGCGCACGCTTCCGGCCGACTAGCACACGTTACCTGGGCGAGCTGTTTAGTCCAGAGGCTACTGGACAGGTCAGCTAGCGCGCGCTAGCGTCAGGCGCAGTGCACACTATCGGGGTCGGGTGGACAGGTTGCGGTCGACAGGTTTGGTCGGTAGTGCCGGGTCGTGCGGATCCTGGCCGAGGGTGCTGGGCCGATACTGGCCGATAGCGCACGCTAGTCCGGGAAGGCTAGCGCATGTTAGTTCTGGCCCAGTATAAATATGACAGAGTAGTCATATTTTCACCCATTTTTCATTTCCATCTTTTCCTCTTCGCGGATGGAGCCATGGCGATCCAGGAGACATGTTGTCAAGCAATTAATCCACGAATATTGGGAGCTCATATCATCGATTAATCCCTCCATAACCTCCTTTGATCCAGCGAATCAAGGTGAGATTTCCTAGAACCCTATTTTGGGAAATTTTGGGGGTTTTGCGTTTTTGTCCGATCCGTTCCATGTTGTTGATTAATCCACAATGGGTATGATTAATCTTAGTATTATTCATGTGTTTAACATCATTTAATCCATTATTTTTCGTCGAATCAAGGTATATTTCTTGATTTCATTCGAATCGACTTTTTGGGGGATTTGTTCTTGATTTCGTTTTCCATACGTTTTTGATGGATCGATTGTTGTTAAATGATGTTGTTAAACATATCCTATGGATTGTATATCCATATTTTGGTTTGGATTTCTGTTTTCATGTTTTGACGGGACGAATCGTGTTCTTGGCCGTTTTGGGGGAAACCCTTGAACTTTCGTCGTTTGTTCCTTGAATTCAGCAGCTTTAGGTCATAGTTTGGAATTCATTTTCGTTGTTATTGTTGTCCTTCGTAGTTTATTATTGCGAGTTGGCATTCGGTGGAGTCGGCGGGTTCGTAGTCGGTTCGTTCCAACCTACTTCGATCGATTCTCCGCGTCGTGGTTTCGAGGCAAGTATTTTACTATACGAATTGTGTCTTGTGAATAGGGACGTCATGTTATGGTTGCGATGCATTGGTTTACTTTCATGAATATGCTTCGTATGAATTGATTACTATAACGAATGATGGTAACGATAATACTTTCACTTAGTTAACATCGTGGAATTGTGTTGGATGTGCAAATCATCTAAGTTTGTGCCGGGCGTGGTTGGTCATTATGGAGTTCTTGTGATGATTATGATATTTGTGTTGTTTTGGTTTACATACTTGATTACACATTCAGTGTAATGTGGAATGGCTTGACATTTGATGATTATGAGTTGTGTCGTGTCGATGTGTGTGTGTGTGTTCCAGGTAGGGTCTGACGAGGCCTCTGGAGTTCGGTACATGATGTGTACGAACAAGGTGTGTGATCCAGGTAGGGTCTGACGAGGCCTCTAGAGTTCGGTACATGATGTGTACGAACAAGGTGTGTGATCCAAGTAGGGTCTGACGAGGTCTCTGGAGTTCGGTATATGATGTGTACGAACGATGTTTGTGGCCGGGTAGGGTCCGTCGAGGCCTCCGGAGTTCGGTACATGATGTGTACGAACAGTGTGTGTGGTCCGGGTAAGGTCCGTCGAGGCCTCCGGAGTTCGGTACATAATGTGTACGAACAATGATCGCATAACAGTGATTGTTTGGTTAACATTTTAAATATGGGTCTCAGACTCATAATGATATCTTATCTAGCGTGTTTTGAAACGAGAATCGGGCTAAGGCCCTAATGTTTACGAAAAAATTTGGTAAATTGGGACTCGAGGTCCAAAAGAATTTCTACTTTAAAAATCCCCGAGATGATGTGTTCCTTTTCAAATATCTCTTGCTTGAGTTCGAAATTCTAAAACTTCTCGGGAACATTTTGATAATTGATTTCCATATTAAATTCGTAGTTGCTATTTACCTGTTGCTTTTTGTATCGTATTATACTTGCACTAGTAAAATAGTGAAGTTTTACTAACCCCCGAGTAATCGGGGGGTGGATGTCTGTTTTGCGTCCAGGTACATGCAGGTTCAGGGGAGCAGTCATAGGATTGGCACAAGAGAATGACGAGTTGCGATACTAATCAAGAGTCGAGAGTTGGTAGAGTTTGGTTGTATTGTTAGAGTTGATTCAGTCTTCCGCTGTATTGTGTTTCGACCCTTGTGTGGGTAATGTTGTTAGTCAGTTCTGTTGATAGAGTTGTGTGACCTCATCGGTCTGTGTGTTTATGTGTAAGTGACCTTAACGGTCTGTATTATTATATTGTTTGACCCTGGCCGGGCAAGCATTTGGTTGTTTATGGATGTTTAGCCTGGTAGATCCTTGTGGAAAGGGTCTACGGCGTGTAATATTCCCATACGGTTTTGGGAGTGTTACATTTATGGTATCGGAGCTTAGGTTGCGGAAACCTAGGCTGTCAGGTCGAGTCGAGTCGTGGTTTGTTGAGTAATGTGTTGTCTTGTCGTTCGAGTCGTCAGGTGACAAGTTGAGTTGTGCGTAGTCACAACATGTCGGATATGTTGTCGGATGAGATTAGTATCGTGGGCGACCGTCATCTCCGTGCAACCTGTGGTTGTAAGTCTCCCTTCGTTGTGATAGTGCCTCGTCTGTTGCGAGTTACTGGTATGATTATGTGTTGTTAAGTGACGGAATCCTCCTACGGGTTTTGATTTCGTGATATGTGGTTATTTGACTCTCATATTTTGTTTATATGAGGAGTGTCGCTAGTTATGTATTCTTGACTGTTGGTTTCGTCCGCTGCGTGTATATTTCAAACTGATTTGTTCATTTGCAAGTGTTTTCGTGAAACCTTGTGCTCAATATGGTATGGAAATGTATATGGGTGCGATTTACTCACCCGTAGGGCTTGGATGGACTAAAGGGTTTAGCCAGGTCCTAAGCAAGTTTGAATCATGTGATCGTATGTTTTCCTAAAAAGACATGTATTGTCTTGATTTTGTACGATTTGATGAGTATATTATAATATGTTTAAACGAATATTGTTACATGAGCATTTTTGGGCATTCTAGCCAATTGAATTATTTTTGAAAACCTTGAGTATCTTAGAAAATAAATTTCGAGACGTACTTTTAAAATAAATTGTTTTCTCGTGGTGCTTCCAGGGTGCCACAATATGTTTCAAAATTCTTCTACCTCGAGGACCAAAATGTTTTGAGATATTTCCAATGTTTTAGAAACACTTTTACTTAGACCCGAGGGTCGAATATTTCCGAAAGTTTTTCATGAAAAGAAAGTGTCCTCATTTTTATCGAATGCGAAATAGTTTTCCAAAGTCTCGATAACGATGTTTCACGTTTGTACTTTTTTTTGAAGGGTGATACTCAAGATCGATCGGTGTTTCCAAAATTATTTTCAAAAGGAGGTTTTCGTTTTTAAAACCTATCCAATTTGAGGGCTGGTATGTATGTATGATGTTCGCGTTGTCGTTATGATGTTTGCTCCCGAGTATGATCGAATTGGTGGCATGAACGTCGAGGCGTTGCCACGCATTTGTTGTACTAGCCCTATGTGAGAGGTGTGAACTGGTGTTTACTGTTTATCGCCTCGTGGTGATTTGCGTGTTGTCACACGAGTGTGAGCTGTTGAAGCTTGGGTTTGTACGTTTGTGTACATGTGTGATTGTTTCATAATGTTTGTAATTATGTGCTGGTTATCGTTCGGGACGTTGAGGTCGCCGAACGATACCGTCGTTGTTGTAGTGTTTGTGTGTGTATTACTTTACGATGGTAATCGTTGTATATGATATGTGTTATGATTCTTTGTTGTGCTGAGTTGGCATCTCCGCTATATTGTTTTGCGACGTTATGCCCCATTGTATCTAGCATTTGTATTTTCGGTATGCCGAGCCGAGGTGTTTCAACCGTGATGTGCCGGGTCATGCACGTGTAAATTGTCCTTCTCGTGAGTAACGCGCTTCAAGTGCGGACTCGAGGGACACCGAATTCAGTTTTGCGAATTGGCTACCGAGACTTTCGTAGTTCGCGCTTCAGCACAGATATCGGGATCGACTCTGAGAGACCCATGGGAGATTTTCTGTCAGATGCTTTTTGTGTAGTGACCTTGTTTCCGTTGTTGTGAGTTGCGGGGACGACATTTCTTTTATAAGAGGTCGGATGTAATGCCCGTACTATATTTTACTTCTGCAGTTTCTCCTTCTAAATTCTATTGACTTGCACGTGTTCGTCGATACTTTTTGAACTTGTTTGATGTCTCAGTTGTCATCGTTCGAACTGGTTGTGACCTTGTTTCAGATCTACATGTTTATCATCGTGACCTTTCCGAATTCGGTTCGATTCTTGTGAACCTTGTTTGGAAGTAACATCTTTCACTTTCTACCAGTTCTTTTAATGTCTGGAGTTGAAGTGGGGACTTCGGAGTCATTGTTCGACTGTTATCATTCGATCATTGTTGTTCGATCATTGTTATTTGATCATTATTGTTTGATCATTGTTATTTGATCATTGTTGTCCGATCATTGTTATTTGATCGTTGTTGTTCGATCATTGTTATTTGATCGTTGTTGTCCGATCATTGTTATTTGATCGTTGTTGTTCGATCATTGTTATTTGATCATTGTTGTCCGATCATTGTTATTTGATCGTTGTTGTTCGATCATTGTTGTTCGGTCATTGTTGTTCGATCGTTGTTGTTCGATCGGGGTTGTCTGACTATTGTTGCCTGATCTCGTACTGCGAAGAATTGTCGTTCACCGTTAGTCAACTGTTTCGAGTGTGGCCAAGTGGGTCACCGAGCCGTGCATTGCGAGACGGTAGTTGAGAGATTTAGGGATTGAGGTTGCGTCTATGCTCCGAAAGGACACAGAAATACCTAGTGTAGTTTTTGAGGACTTCGGCGTAGTCCGAATTGTTTGTGGTTGTCCTTGTGGATCGTTTGTGTGTTGATTTCTGTTTTCCTGATTGTGCGTGTTTCCTTGTAATGGGTGCTTTGTGTTTTGTGATTGTTCGGATAATCGACTTGGTTGTATTATCAGTTTGATGACGCTTGTCGCTTGTTGGTTTTATTATGTCTCTATCGGTGGTGCTGTGTTGGTCGTCGTGGAGCGTGTTTTCACGCCGTATGTCTCTTTGCGTTTCTTGCAGCGTTTCACCATTGGGCGTGAGTTGTCGGTTTTTGTGTATCTCGTCGAGTTTTCCTGGCGGGGATATTGCTTCTCCCTACTTATTTTAAGTTTCGGGACGAAACTTCTTTTAAGGAGGGTAGAATGTAATACCCGTAATTTCGATTTCCGGTAATTTCTTTTTTTCGGCGAAAGTCCATTTTGACGACTCGCTCATGACCGTTTCGTCATTCTGAGAATGATTAATTCTGCACTTTTTGTCATCCGAGTCCGTTTCGGTGTCGTTTTGTTGAGTTCTGTGCTTTTTGGCGACTTTTCCGCACTTGAGTTCGATTCTTGCGAATCTCGCTCAAATCTGTTTCGAGTTTCCCGTAAGTCCGTTTAACTTTGTTAGACGTGTTGTGAACTTCGGTTTGGTTATTCGATTACGCATCGTGATTTTCGGGCGTTTTAGGCCATTTTGTAATTTACCCAAAGTTGTGGGTATCCTCATTCGTATTTATTGTTTTGACCCTTCTCATAGTCGCGTGCAATTAATTGTTGCATGGTATTTCTTTTCGGATCGATGTTGTTGTCCGAGAGCATTTTGTCGTGTTCGTTTCGTGGGTTTTCGGAAATCAAGTCGTCGGGTCTAGGCGGCTGAGAAGCTAGCCGGACAAAGCGGTAATCGCTTGTCGGGCAATCGCCGAAAGGTGCACGGCAGGAACCGACGTAGCGCACGCTACGGCCGGAAGGCTGCGCGCGCTATCTCGGCAGGTGTAGCGTACGCTATCGGGTCTGGGCAGAGGGGTTCTGAGGTTCTGGACTCGGGGAGGATCGGCAGGTAGCGCACGCTACTATCGGTCGTGGCGCGCGCTAACCGACATGTGTAGCGCACGCTGCCGGCCGACTAGCGTACGTTACCTGGGCGAGCTGTTTAGTCCAGAGGCTACTGGACAGGTCGGCTAGCGCGCGCTAGCGTGAGGCGCAGCGCACGCTATCCAGGTCGGGCGGACAGGTCGCGGTCGACAGGTTTGGTCGGTAGTGCCGGGTCGTGCGGACCCTGGCCGAGGGTGCTGGGCCGATACTGACCGATAGCGCACGCTAGTCCGGGAAGGCTAGCGGTCGCTAGTTCCGACCCAGTATAAATATGACAGAGTAGTCATATTTTCACACGTTTTTCATTTCCATCTTTTCCTCTCCGCGGCTGGAGGCTTGGCGATCCAGGAGACATGTTGTCAAGCAACTAATCCACGAAGATTGAGAGATCATATCATCGATTAATCCCTCCACAACCTCCTTTGATCCAGCGAATCAAGGTGAGATTTCCTAGAACCCTATTTTGGGAAATTTTGGGGGTTTTGCGTTTTTGTCCGATTCGTTCCGTGTTGTTGATTAATCCACGATGGGTATGATTAATCTTAGTATTATTCATGTGTTTAACATCATTTAATCCATTGTTTTTCGTCGAATCAAGGTATATTTCTTGATTTCCTTCGCATCGACTTTTTGGGGGATTTGTTCTTGATTTTGTTTTCCATACGTTTTTGATGGATCAATTGTTGTTAAATGATGTTGTTAAACATATCCTATAGATTGTATATCCATATTTCGGTTTGGATTTCCGTTTTCATGTTTTGACGGGACGAATCGTGTTCTTGGCCGTTTTGGGGGAAACCCTTGAACTTTCGTCGTTTGTTCCTTGAATTCAGCAGCTTTAGGTCGTAGTTTGGAATTCATATTCGTTGTTATTGTTGTCCTTCGTAGTTTATTATCGCGAGTTGGCGTTCGGTGGAGTCGGCGGGTTCGTAGTCGGTTCGTGCCAACCTACTTCGGTCGATTCTCCGCGTCGTGGTTTCGAGGCAAGTATTTTACTATACGAATTGTGTCTTGTGAATAGGGACGTCGTGTTATGGTTGTGATGCATTGGTTTACTTTCGTGAATGCTTCGTATGAATTGATTACTATGAATGAATGATGGTAACGATAATACCTTCACTTAGTTAACATCGTGGAATTATGTTGGATGTGAAAATCATCTAAGTTTGTGCCGGGCGTGGTTGGTCATTGTGGAGTTGTTGTGATGATTATGATATTTGTGTTGTTTTGGTTTACATACTTGATTATACATTCAGTATAATGTGGAATGGCTTGACATTTGATGATTATGAGTTGTGTCGTGTCGATGTGTGTGTGTGTTCCAGGTAGGGTCTGATGAGCCCTCTGGAGTTCGGTACATGATGTGTACGAACAAGTGTGTGATCTAGGTAGGGTCTGACGTGTAATATCCGGATTTATTACGGTGTATTTCATCTGTATTCAAACCATGTATTATTCGGATTGGTGGTTTTGATTATTGGAGTATGATATTTCGTGCATTGATATCATTGTACATAAGTATAGAATCATGCAAAATTTGCTCAAACAACCTCGTGATAGCGCACGCTAAGAATGTATCTTAACGCGCGCTATCGGGCTATTATTAGCGCACGCTATGCAGGTAGGAGTTGCGTGCGCTAAGGACTCAATTATTGAGCGGGACAGCTAGCACATGCGCCAGCCGGGACATGGGTCCGGATAAGATTCTCGCGGACGAGCCCGAACAATTCTGAAGTCAACCATTATTAGCGCACGCTAAGGAATGCTTAGTAGCGTGCGCTAACTTGTTAAAATGCAGAATATTATAAATAGGACAACAACTCATTTTGGCTTGCATTTTACTCGTTCCTTCTGCATTCTTGTGAGGCCAGAGAGCTGTGATATCCTCCTACACACTTAGAACACATTTTGTGGGTGTTTATATATTGGTTATCATTTGGGAATAATCATTGAAGTGGAATAGCACCTTGGAGTAGCATACAACCAACCGGAGTCGGATTCTACCTTACGGTTCAGTGATTTTCATCATATTAAGGTATGCTCAATCTATCTCAAGACTTAGAGTTGGATTCTAACGATTTGGATGATCATGTTAACAAGATATGGATTTTCATAGATGAATTATCCAAATATATCATGTTTGGAATATTGAGATGAATAAGCCTTAAGTACCTTGATTATAATCATCATGATTCGAATCTTATTACACTGAATATGTAAAGAGAAGCTTCTATCATTGGTAATTCGAATCTAGTAGATTACTTCATAATAATCATGGACTTGACTTTAACAATCATTATTGTTGGTTAAATCTAAAGGATTGATCATGGAAAGATTTATCTAGTATAGATGGTTCGATTAAACCACTTCAAAGATGATAATATTGATTGATATAGAAGTGTTGATATCAACCGTTAAGCTTTTCAATTGTCATATGAAGAATTGTAGTCGAAATGGAATATGGTTTATATGGTATGCATATCCTTGAATCCAAGTTGTTGTTATCCGTAAGATCATTCAGAATCGTATGTACATGATATTCATGGAGGTAACATGAAGTATCACGGAAGATTTCATTGTTTCGATCATGAGAACAAGCTTTATCGCCAGAAAGAACCGCCATGCACAGATAGCGACGCTATGCTTTGATTATTAACGCGGCGCTATCGAGCACGAGTTAGCGACGCTACGCTTGGTACGTAACGCACGCTAGGCCAACAGACGAAGTCACCGATCGATCGCTGAAGTAATCGACCATACATCGTTAGCGCGCTAGGCTTTGTTGTTGTTTGCGTGCGCTTATCGAAAGCGCACTTAACGACGCTACACAAAGTACTTAGCGCGGCGCTAAGCTTCAGCAGATTGCGTTATGAATCATTGACCGTAAATCGAATTGTTAAACATTCGTACGACGTGAGATAAATCCTATATCATTTCTTTTGTTAAGGTTTGGTCTCGTTACGTGATTGATTGAGGAGGACGACCTTCGAGTGTTCATTTTCGTGGAAGTGTTGCTATTGTCTTCAAATCGAGGCAAGTACCTTATTTGTTTTATGTATTGTTGTTATACATATTGTCGTGCATGTATGTCGTTATTATATGTCCACCTCGCGGCCGTCCGACGGTCATCTGGGATCTATGCTAGCGCATACCGGATCATCTGGACGGGTTTTTCCACCACGGTTGGTCCGACGATCATCGTGGGTTCTAGGCAAAGGAACGCTGGATCGACGGAATTACCATGTGTATGTTATGATATCATGTTGTGATTATCGATTGTGTATGTTATTTTTGAGTTTCTCGCACGAGAAGACTCGCTGATGCTTTATCATTTACGTTATTATTATTATTCTGCGTGTGACGTTGAAATAATATGTTGTGGTACTTGTACTAGCATCGTTGTGCTAACCCCTTCGGGGGTGAACATTTTGTTTATGTTCAGGATCCAGGAGAGCGGGAAAACAACCACTGGAGCTGCATGACGACGAGGGTGCAGAGTGATGTTCCGGCCAGGTTATTTATCTGTTGTTTATTCGTTAATTCAATAAGTACTCGAGTATGAAGTCATTTGTGAAATCGTTTGAATTTGGTGTTGTATTATTAAGTTCCCGTTGAACTATTGTACTTTCAGTATTGGGTCAGGATTGTTGTATTCTAAATTCCGTTATTTCCATTAGTTAATACCTTTTAATGTCTGTTCAATTCTTCAGCCTTGTAAATCCTTGTGTAAAGGATTTATGGCGCTGTAATATTCCTGAATATATTGGGGGTGTTACAGAATATGGTATCGGAGCTAAGATTATGGATATCTTGGCCGTTGGGTTAAAATAGGGATCATTTATGTCTTTTGAAGTAACCGGCCGTGAATGACATCACTGCACTGCCTACGTCTTCATGCGAACGGTGGTTGTAAGTTCCTAAACTCTATCTCGTTCTTTACATGTTGTGTCTATTTATACTCGAATATTAGAAAGATGTTGTTTCCTGTATATTGAGTATTTGTGCTTACAGTATGTTGAGAGGCGGACGTGGACGTGGTCGCGGTCGTGGACGCGGACGGAGGAATGCTGAAAGGGAAGCGCGCTTCTAACTGTGCCGGGCCATAGCTCAAAGTAGCCGCAACAATCTATTAATAACGAACCAGATCCTCATTGTACTGCAGGTCCTTCGTCAAGTGGTGAATCGATGACTCTGGCCGCCTGTGTCGTGGACCGAATGCAAGTGGCGGTGGGACTACAAAGCAGGAGAAAGACATCAAGGGATCCTGACATGGGAAATCGAGGTGACCGGTGGTCGCAAGAGGTGGCAAAGATGCAACCACCCAAATTCGACCAGATTTCGAGACTCCCACCGGGACCATTGGTTGAAGGAAGTGGAGAAAATATTTGCCTAATTAATCGCCAGACGACGAGAGAGCCTCTATCGCTCAATATTTTCTCGATAGGGAAGCGCCCGAATGGTGGAAGCCATCCGGCCTCAGACCATGATGCCGACGGACAGAGTTTAGATTGATGATGGAAGCTCAAGATTGCCTCGCCCCGTGAGGGAAGCCAAAGTTCGGGAGTTTTTCTCCGCCACCTTTCCGATGTGCCAAGATCCTGTGCGATTAAGACGTTTAACCAACAAATGGCATTTGTTCGACATCCGGTCGTAATGATGCGTAAATGATGATCTATTTCGATATGAGGATGAAACTAGAAATCCGTATACATGTCCGGATTTGAATGTACCACACTCCGTCAATACCAGATAAGGCGTTGGCGTATGAGATCAAGGAAGCACCATGGAGAAATTTTCGTAATCCAAGAAGCGTAAAGTCTCTGGTACTTTTACAGAGCACAAGAACAGGGCCCGTAAGGCCCAAATTCCTCTTTTCACTCTTTCAAGAAACCTCCGCACCTGGGCTAGGAGCGGAAAGAACTTCTGAGCGACATCAACTATTACCGATGTTACCAGAAATGTTTTAATCAGGTTTTATTGTGGCACTATCGATGGAATTGCCCCCTTCCTGCCGTAACTTGTTTTGATTGTGGACGAGAGGGACATCGGGCAGTGTTTTGTGAAGAGGCTGCAAAGTCTTTTGAGCCCGTACACCACAGCCAGTCCAGAAGGAAGCCAGTATCCAACAGAGGCAGCAAAGTGTTCAGATGCCTCAGAATTTTAGCCGCGGACGAGGCAGAGGACAATGGGACCGTAAGGGGACATCGAGTGCCGGATCTGCTCCCCCACGTCTGTACGAGATGAGGAGGACAGACGATCAGGATGCTGCTATCGCATCAGGTACTATCCAGATCCTTTCCCAGCCAGTTAGCGTTTTATTCGATACAGGAGCTACGCATTCTTTTATATCCTTGTCTTGTGTTAATCGTTTGAATATTTCCGGTTTTCATACTTGTGAACCTTATGTTGTTGGTTTACCGAGTGGAGAGAGGATTGTCGGAAATTTAGAAACTAGAAATTTCCCTGTATCATTTGGAGGCAGAGAGTGGCTCTCAAATCTGATCGTGATAGAAATGCAAGGAGACGACCTGATACTCGGAGACGATTGGCTTAATCGATATGGAGCAATTGTGAACTACCGAAGGAGGAATATCTCGCTGATCACGACGATGGTTCCAAATATTATTCGAGGTGGAAATCGAAGCTCAGAAAATTAATCAAAGCGATGAAAGTCCGATTGTTGAAACAAATGCATCTGGATATTGATGTTATGCAATGAAGAAAGAAGACGAAATTGTGGAACTTTCATCCATTCCTGTTGTGAACGAATTCCCAGATGTATTTCCAGACGAGTTACCTGGACTACCTCCACGAAGGGATGTGGAATTTATCATTGAGCTGGAACCCGGAGCTACACCAATTTCTAAGGCGCCGTATCGTATGGCACCTACTGAGATGTACGAACTGAAGAAGCAGCTGGAGGAGTTACTGGACAAGGGCTATATTCAGCCAAGTTGCCACTCGGGAGCGCCTGCTCTTTTGTCCGAAAGAAGGATGGGTCGCTCCGATCGTATTGACTATCGAGAGTTGAACAAGATGACGATTAAGAACAAATATCCGCTGCCACGGATTGATGATCTGCTTGACCACCGCAAGGGGCAACAGATTTTCTAAAATCGACCGAGATCGATATCATCACCGAGGATTAAGGAATCGATGTTCAAATCGCCGTCGTAACTCGCTACGGACATTATGAGTTTGTAGTGATGCCGCTTGGTCTCACTAACGCACTCGTATTTATGCAATTGATGAACAGGTGTTCATCAATTTTTGGACAAATTTGTGGTCGTGTTCATTGATGACATTATGGTGTATTCTAAGAGCCCTAAGAACATGCGCAAAGATTTGCGGATCAGATTGGAACTTTTGAGAAACGAGCAATTGTACGCCAAACTTTCTAAGTGTGAATTCGCTAAAGGAAGTAATGTTCCTCGACCATGTGGTGTCACTAAAGGAGTCCGAGTAGATCCTCAAGATCGAAGCAATTATGGATTGGAAGCCTCCAAAGAACGTGAAAGAAGTCCAAGCTTCTAGACTTGCCGGATATTATCGTCGATTCGTGGAAGGGTTTTCTAAAATCTCCCGCCCACTTACTCGACTCGCGTAAAACTCAAAAGTTTGAGTGGAATGAGTTGTGTCGATTAGCTTTGATGAATTGAAGAAGAGATTGACGATCGCACCGATTCTATCACTTCCACAGGAATCGGAGGATTCATAGTTTACAGTGATGCTTCAACCAAGGACTCGGGTGCGTATTGATGCGTAATGATAAGGTGATCGCTTATGCGTCACGACATACCAAACCTTATGAAGTAAATTACCCGACACATGATTCGAGCTAGCAGCAGAGTTTTTGCTTTGAAAATCTGAGGCATTATCTCAGACGGACTCACTGTCAGATCTTTACGGATCATAAGAGTCTCAAGTACATATTCAGTCAGAAAGAGTTGAACATGCGGCAAAGAAGATGGTTAGAACTGATTAAGGACTATGACTTGGAGATTTTATATCATCCGGGCAAAGCGAATGTAGTGGCCGATGCACTTAGCCGCAAGCCTGTCTCTATTCAGATGCTGGAGACGCTGACATCCCAACTTAGCCTTCAACGAGAGATGATTCGTGAAGGGATTGAAGTATGGTTACAAAAAGTCCAAGGACAACTGTGCGTGATGGAGATAACTTTATCATTAACCGAAGGAATCAAATCTAGACAGGCAGATGATCCTCTGATGATTCGGTTACGTGATGAAGTGATCAAAGGAAAGGCCACCGGATTCATAATTCATGATGACGGAGTTTTGAGATTTCAGAACCGACTGCTCCCGATGATGATGTTCAAATGCATAATTATGAAGGAAGCTCACGATTCGCCTCTATTCTATCCACCCGGCACCAAGAAGATGTATAAGGACTTGAAGCTGCACTTCGTGGGGCAACATAAAGAAAGATGTAGCGGACTATGTTTCAAATGCTTGACTTGTCACAGTTAAGATCGAGCATCAACGGCCCGGAATGTTGAAGCCACTCCCGATTCCCGAATGGAAGTGGGAGGACATATCGATGGACTTTATCACTAATATGCCGAAAACCAGACAGAATGAACATGATTTGGGTGATAGTTGATCGCTTAACCAAATCAGCTCATTTTCTAGGCATTAAGGATATGTGGGGACCAGAGAGGTTGGCACGAGTATTTATTTGAGATAGTTCGATTGCATGGTACGCCGAAGACCATTGTTTCGATCGAGACGGCTGCTTTGTGTCTCACTTTTGGAAAGCAACATAAAGCCTTGGGGACCGAATTGAACTTCAAGATGCCTTATCACCCGCAGACTGACGGACAATCTGATAGAACTATACAAACGGTGGAAGACATGCTAAGGGCCTGTGCCTTAGATTGGTCAAACGATTGGGAAGTTCATCTACCGTTGATTGAATTTACCTACAACAATAGTTGGCATGCTTCCATTAAGATGGCACCGTTTGAGGCATTATACGTATGAGATGCAGACGCCCTATGCTGTGACGATTCGCCGACTTGATCGAATAACAACTGCAGTTGATCGCATGCACTCGAGAGAAAATAGCCTTGATTCGTGAAATGTTGTTGACCGCCCAGAGTCGCCAGAAATCCTACGCGGACGTACGTCGTCGCCCATTGGAGTTCAGTGCTGGAGATCGCGTACTTTTGAAGGTTTCTCCTACTCGGGGAATCTTTCGTTTCGGAAGGAAAGGAAAGCTGAGTCCGAGATATATCGGACCATTTGAGATCCTCGAGAGAGTTGGGGAGTTGGCATACAGATTGGCATTGCCGCCGTCATTGTGCCATGTTCATAACGTGTTCCACGTATCCCGCCATGAGGTATATACCAGATCCTACCATATCATTGATTTCGCGAGATCAAGTTGCGCAGATGGGACGCTTGAAGAAAGACTGGTCAAGATACTCGAGAGTCGAGTTAAACAGATGAGGAACAAACCCATCGCTTTGGTCAAAGTTCATGGTCACGCCACGGAATGGAAGAAGCCACATGGGAAACGGTCGATATGAAGTCTAGATATCCCGAGTTATTTTCGCCTTGAGTTTCGGGACGAAACTCCTTTTAGTAGGAGAGTATGTAATATCCGGATTTATTACTGCAGTATTTCATCCGTATTCAAACCATGTATTATTCGGATTGGTGGTTTTGATTATTGGAGTATGATATTTCGTGCATTGATATCATTGTACATAAGTATAGAATCATGCAAAATTTGCTCAAACAACCTCGTGATAGCGCACGCTAAGAATGTATCTTAACGCGCGCTATCGGGCTATTATTAGCGCACGCTATGCAGGTAGGAGTTGCGTGCGCTAAGGACACAATTATTGAGTGGGACAATGACACATGCGCCAAATGACAAGGGTCCGGATAAGATTCTCGCGGACGAGCCCGGACAATTCTGAAGTCAACCATTATTAGCGCACGCTAAGGAATGCTTAGTAGCGTGCGCTAACTTGTTAAAATGCAAAATATTATAAATAGGACAACAACTCGTTTTGGATTGCATTTTACTCGTTCCTTCTGCATTCTTGTGAGGCCAGAGAGCTGTGATATCCTCCTACACACTTAGAACACATTTTCTGGGTGTTTATATATTGGTTATCATTTGGGAATAATCATTGAAGTGGAATAGCACCTTGGAGTAGCATACAACCAACCGGAGTCGGATTCTACCTTACGGTTCAGTGATTTTCATCATATTAAGGTATGCTCAATCTATCTCAAGACTTAGAGTTGGATTCTAACGATTTAGATGATCATGTTAACAAGATATGGATTTTCATAGATGAATTATCCAAGTATATCATGTTTGGAATATTGAGATGAATAAGCCTTAAGTACCTTGATTATAATCATCATGATTCGAATCTTATTACACTGAATATGTAAAGAGAAGCTTCTATCATTGGTAATTCGAATCTAGTAGATGACTTCATAATAATCATGGACTTGACTTTAACAATCATTATTGTTGGATAAATCTAAAGGATTGATCATGGAAAGATTTATCTAGTATAGATGGAACATTTAAACCACTTCAGCATGATAATATTGATTGATATAGAAGTGTTGATATCAACCGTTAAGCTTTTCGAATTGTCATATGAAGAATTGTAGTCGAAATGGAATATGGTTTATATGGTATGCATATCCTTGAATCAAGTTGTTGTTATCCGTAAGATCATTCAGATCGTATATACATGATATTCATGGAGGTAACATGAAGTATCACTAAGATTTCATTGTTTCGATCATGGCGAATAAGCATCGCCAAAGAAGAAATCGCCATGCACAGATAGCGACGCTATGCTTTGATTATTAACGGCGCTTATCGAAGACGAGTTAGCGACGCTACGCTTGGTACGTAACGACGCTAGGCCAACAGACGAAGTCACCGATCGATCGCTGAAGTACCGACCATACATCGTTAGCGCGGCGCAGTTTTGTTGTTTGCGGCGCTATCGAAAGCGCACTTAACGACGCTACACAAAGTACTTAGCGTGCGCTAAGCGCTTCAGCAGATTGCGTTTATGAATCAAGACCGTAAATCGAATTGTTAAACATTCGCATTTAATGACGTGAGATAAATCCTATATCATTTCTTTTGTTAAGGTTTGGTCTCGTTACGTGATTGATTGAGGAGGACGACCTTCGAGTGTTCATTTTCGTGGAAGTGTTGTTATTGTCTTCAAATCGAGGCAAGTACCTTATTTGTTTTATGTATTGTTGTTATACATATTGTCGTGCATGTATGTCGTTATTGTATGTCCACCTCGTGTTGGTCCGACGGGGTCATCGGGGGATCTATGCTAGCGTGCGCTGGATCATCGGACGGGTTTTTCCACCACGGGTTGGTCTGACGGGATCATCGTGGGTTCTAGGCAGTGAACGCTGGATCGACGGAATTACCATGTGTATGTTATGATATCATGTTGTGATTATCAGTTGTGTATGTTATGTTTGAGTTTCTCGTACGAGAAGACTCGTTGGACAGTTTATCATTTACATTATTATTATTATTCTGCGTGTGACGTTGAAATAATATGTTGTGGTACTTGTACTAGCATCGTTGTGCTAACCCCTTCGGGGGTGAACATTTTGTTTATGTTCAGGATCCAGGAGAGCGGGAAAACAACCACTGGAGCTGCATGACGACGAGGGTGCAGAGTGATGTTCCGGACGGGTTATTTATCTGTTGTTTATTCGTTAATTCAATAAGTACTCGAGTACGAAGTCATTTGTGAAATCGTTTGAATTTGGTGTTGTATTATTAAGTTCCCGTTGAACTATTGTACTTTCAGTATTGGGTCAGGATTGTTGTATTCTAAATTCCGTTATTTCCATTAGTTAATACCTTTTAATGTCTGTTCAATTCTTCAGCCTTGTAAATCCTTGTGTAAAGGATTTACGGCGCTGTAATATTCCTGAATATATCGGGGGTGTTACATGACGAGGCCTCTGGAGTTCGGTACATGATGTGTACGAACAAGGTTTGTGATCCAAGTAGGGTCTGACGAGGCCTCTGGAGTTCGGTACATGATGTGTACGAACGATGTTTGTGGCCGGGTAGGGTCCGTCGAGGCCTCCGGAGTTCGGTACATGATGTGTACGAACAGTGTGTGTGCTTCGGGTAAGGTCCGTCGAGGCCTCCGGAGTTCAATACATGATGTGTACGAACAATGATCGTATAACAGTAATTGTTTGGTTAACATTTTAAATATGGGTCTGAGACTCATAATGATATCTTATCTAGCGTGTTTTGAAACGAGAATCGGGCTAAGGCCCTAATGTTTACGAAAAGATTTGGTAAATTGGGACTCGTGGTCCAAAAGAATTTCTGATTTAAAAATCCCCGAGATGACGTGTTCCTTTTCAAATATCTCTTGCTTGAGTTTGAAATTCTAAAACTTCTCGGGAATATTTTGATAATTGATTTCCATATTAAATTCGTAGTTGCTATTTACTTGTTGCTTTTCGTATCGTATTATACTTGCACTAGTAAAAGAGTGTAGTTTTACTAACCCCCGAGTAATCAGGGGGTGGATGTCTGTTTTGCGTCTGTGTACATGCAGTTCGGGGAGCACATGGATCGCACAAGAGGATGACGAGTGCGATACTAATCAAGAGTCGAGAGTTGGTAGAGTTTAGTTGTATTGTTAGAGTTGATTCAGTCTTCCGCTGTATTGTGTTTCGACCCCTGTGTGGGTAATGTTGTTAGTCAGTTCTGTTGATAGAGTTGTGTGACCTCATCGGTCTGTTTGTTTATGTGTAAGTGACCTTAACGGTCTGTATTATTATATTGTTTGACCCTGGCCGGGCAAGCATTTGGTTGTTTATGGATGTTTAGCCTGGTAGATCCTTGTGGAAAGAGTCTACGGCGTGTAATATTCCCATACGATTTTGGGGGTGTTACAGTTTAGTCCAGCTATTGTGGTTCATTGGTACTCGATTCGATTTTGTGGGGTTAATGTTATGTATTATACTCGTTCTTCTGTCGGTCGTGACCGACCTTATCCGGACAACTGGACAACCTTATCCAGATAGTGGCCTCGAAGCTTCTGTCGGTCGTGACCGACCTTATCCGGATAGCTGGATGGCCTTATCCGGATAGTGGCCTCGAAGCTTCTATCGGCCGTGACCGGCAGTTGTCAGTCGGCGTGTCCATGGTGACCGCAAATGTCTCACAACTCGCTCACCTTGCTTCGACCCCTTCCCGATGTCCAAATTCGATTTTCCAACCTGTTCCGGACTCGTCGGAGTTAAATCTTCGATATGCTCGAAACGTATTTTCGATAATATTAAAATAATAATTTAATATTATTTTTGCAGTATAAGTGTTCTGTAATGAAAATTTTATCGTATCAATTCGTAGAAAATTTTCGAAATTACTTTCATAAATTCTAAAATAATCCTTATAATTTATTTTGAAATATTTTCTTTTTAAATCCTTCATTTTATGTTAGAAACATATCGGTCCAAGTATTGGACAACTTGTAATTATTGAAATCCATGATCATTAGCAAAATAAATAGCATTTAATTAAGTCTTTGAATTTTATAGGGTATTACAATTATTATTTTATAATCGTTTAGCACATCGATCTCCTTACTGAGAAACTGAGCTCCTCACTGCAACAAAACATCTCACAATGACTTTTATCATGTTAGAGGAGATAATTAACATGTCGTATAAAACGTAATGCGAATGGGCATAGCAGTTATTCATGCTCATGAAGTGTCTACTTGTATGCCATGCTTCCATAATGCATATTATGTAAATGCATTTAGGTATTAAATGGTTTTTGGCTTAGGGGATAACCGGGCATTACAAAATTAGTATCCAATGATCCATATAAATAGGCCGTTACAACATCCATGAGGCGTATTTCTAGATTATTTGAAACTGATAAGCTGATCAAGTATCTAAAGGTAATAACATCCATGACAGGAGAATATGTCTCATCATAATCAATTCCAGGTCTTTGGGAAAAAACTTGTACAACAAGATGAGCTTTGTACCTTACAATCTCATCTTTCTCATTTCGTTTACGAACGCAAATTCATTTGCATCCAATAGGTTTCACATCTTCACGTGTGACAACGATAGACCCAAATACCTTTTGCTTATTAAGTGAATCTAATTCAGCATGTATGGCACCTTTCCAAATGATTCTGACATTCAGGTATAGATGTTGGTTCTGGATCTTCCTTCATGTTATCAACTTCTCGTGATATGGAATAACAAAACATGTCATCGATATCCTTCATTTCATTTCGGTTCCATATTTTTCCATTATTGATATAATTAACGGAGATCTCATGATTTTCTTCTTGTGGAAGGTTTTTTTTCATCATTATGTGTTCACTGATTTATTTCTTCGCGTGTTTCTTCTGGAACACATACACCTAATTTGGCTTCATCAGGTTTTCCACATTTATTATTCTTTCGAGAGATTTTATCTTTGGAACCAACAGGTCTTCCACGCTCCAGGCATTTTTTGGATTCATTTGGCATATTTTCATTGGACTGCTCTTTTGGAACCTCAATCCGAGCAGGAGTATTTGCAGCGACTATATACGACTTTGTCACTCTTTTTGTGTCTGTAAATGCATCTCGTAATTAATTTGCTTTATTCTGCAAGTGTATGATCTTTTGAACTTCTAGTTCACGTTGCTTTGTGGGAGGATCAAGATGCAATAATGATGATGTACACCACTGAATTTCTTTTCCCACTTGTTTCTCCTTTTCACCTAAGAGTGCAAATTTTTCTTCATTAAAATAACAATCAGCGAATTGAGCGGTGAAAATATCACCAGTTTTTTGGTTCAATATATCTGATTATCAATGGTGAATCATATCCCACATAAATTCCCAAACTTCTTTGTCGTCCCATTTTTATACGTTGTGGTGGAGCAATTGGTACATATACAGCACAACCAAAAATTCTAATATGTGAAAGATTTGGTTCTTGACCAAATGCTAGCTGTAATGGGGAATATTCATGATATGCACTTGGTATAATACAAAATAGTGTTGCAGCATGCAAGATAGCATGTCCCCATATAGGGATGGGGAGTTTTGTTCTCATCAGTATTGGTCTGGCAATAAGTAGGAGACGTTTGATTAACGATTCAACCAAACCGTTCTGTGTATGAACATGAGCTACTGGATGTTCAACATCGATGCCCACTGCCATACAATAATCATTAAAGGCTTGAGATGTAAATTCCCAAGCATTATCAAGTCGAACTTTCTTAATCATGTAATCTTGGAATTGCGCTCTCGGTTTGATTAATTGGGCAAGAAATCTGTCAAATGCCAAATTGCGAGTTGATAAAAGACATACATGTGACCATTTGCTAGAAGCATAAATTAATATTATAAAGTATCGAAACGGTCCACAAGGTGGGTGAATAAGTCCACATATATCACTATGAATTCTTGCCAAAATTGTTGGCGAGTCATTCCCAACTTTAGTCGGTAATGGTCTTATTATCAATTTACCTTGAGAACAAGCAACACAAGATAGTTCATGAGAATTCCAATAATTTTCCGCATCATTATCGAACCGGGATGTCCTAACCGATCATGCCAAACTTTGAATGCTTCAACAAACTTCGGGTTTACTGTGTTATACGATTCAAATATTTTTATGTTAGTATAGTACAACCCAGATTGTTGGTATATAATAGGATAATTGCGTCGTTTGTGCGGAAGCGTAAATAAATTGCGGAAAATAAATCACAGAAGGATTTATAGAGGTTCGGCTATTAACGAAGCCTACGTTCTCTCTCGATGTATCTTTTTCTTTAGGATTTAAGATCAAAACCTCTACGCCTCTCTTCTATCGGTCGAGGGATTACCGTTACAAGTTCGTCTTCTATCGGTCCGAGTAAAACCGTTTTTCCTTTTATATTGGATAAGGAATCAACCACTCTAGCTTTCTATGGGTACTAGATAAACCTCACTTAGATATCGATTGCGATTCTAACAATGCCGGATACTTGATCCTAATAACACTGAATCCAATCGTATCTTTTCTTTTACCTCTTGTGTATAATGTTGAATGTATAAACACTCAAACTAACAATATAAGCTCAATATTACAACAACAATGTAAGTATATGAATATAAGATCAATGTCTTGAATGCTCGGAGTTGTTGTACTCAAACAATACCATAGGAATGGTATTTATAGGCATTTTCCACAAACTAGCCGTTGCTGGCTGTTTTGACTTGCTAGCGTGCGCTAGCCTTTCTCTTTTAGCGTGCGCTAGACTGTTCCCAGTTTCAGTCCAGTAGCTTCGTTTCTTCCCTTATCGTACGTTATGCCTTCTGTGTTACGTGCGTAACCATCTCATATTAACGTGCGTTAATATTACAAATGTAGCATGCGCTAATCCAATATATTCGTTGCTTGATTTGTCAAACTGGCCGTTCCACTTTTGACTTGTTTCAGATTCTCTCCAACGTATTGATTGACTTGTATTCAAACTTCTTTAGCATGCGCTATTCCTTCTTTGTAGCGTGCGCTGTGCATACTTCACTGCATATGTCATTCTGAGTTTGAATATCTTTACAACGGTAACAAGCCCTCGATAGCGTGCATTAATGAACATGAGTAGCGTGCGCTATCTCGTCAGATGACTTCCCTTCAGGTAACTTCGAACTTGGCTGATATGCAGATGACTTCCGTTAGTGTGCACTAACATATATGTCTTAGCGCATACTGACATGAATTTTGCTCACTAAGGCTTTGTGCGCTTTGCTGCTTTGCTTTGCTTCGCCTCGATGTTGTTTTGTTGTTTAGCAACTTTAATCATCAAAACACAAATTAAATAATGTGTGGAATAAATATTCCAACAATCTCCCCCTTTTTGATGATTATAAAACAACTCTTGAATTGGATAAAATCTGTAACAATAAAATATATGTATATGTATAAGAATCAAAGTTTTCGGCTTTGATCGTTTCGTTAGTTTCTCCAATTCTTTTCTTTTCAACATCTCCTTTATTTTTCAACTCCTTCGTTTTATCTCCCCCTTTTTGTATGCTTTCTTTTTCTTTTCGATTTCTTCGATTTTTCTCATTTTTATCAATTCATCTCCTTCTCCCCCTTTTTGTCTTCATCAAAAAGTATAAAAATATAGAGGATACCAAATGAAATATGCATGATACAAATTTGTGCATTAATAAGGGTATAAACTCCCCCTGAAAGTATTATCTCCCCCTTTTTAAAATATCAATTGTTTAAAAATTAATTTTTGGGGACCCAACCGATAGTTGGTTTTTGTTTCGAGACGTGAACGATATTTGAAACGTTTGTTCCTTTAGGAACCCAAATCTTTTTAATTTTTATCGTTCGTCTTGGGCTTCTACAGTTTGAGATATGATGCCCGATTTTTAAATATTTTTCACAACGGGGTATATTAAAATTTAAGGATTCGTTTTAAAAACGTGGTTTGAATCCCAACCCATCTTTATTTAAAGTGTATTTTTGAACCGAGAGCATATTTTCAAATTTCTCGTTTCCGAGAGAAAATTTCTTCGTCAAATTCTTGAGCTCGGTTTAAACTTTAACAAGATCATTCTTTAAAATATTCTCATTTTCAACGCATTTTGAATGATCGATTTCAACAAATTTTCCTTTTTCAAGAATTTTGGAATTTTCAGTTTCCAAAGATTTATATATAGTTTGAAGGGATTTAATTTCTTTTAAGGCATTTTGATAATCCGTATGTAATAGTTTGAATGCTTCAAAAAGTTCGTCGTAAGAATTACTTACTTGGCTTTCGACGTCGCTATCGTCGAATGAACTCCGGGCCATGAGCGCGAGATTATTTTGATTCATGAAATATTCATCGGGATCTTCGTCGCTCCATGTTGCAACTAAAACCTCCTTGGGTTTTACACGACAGTTTTTAGCAAAGTGGCCTGGTTTGCCACATAATCGACAGGAATTGTCGAATTTTTTTGATTCGCCCGCTTGAATGTCCTTCTTCCTCCGGTTTAATAAGTGTTGGAACTTATTAATATTCTTGGCATAATATGCCGATTCTTCGTCGCTTTTGTCCACCGGAATTTCTTCTTTCTTTTTTGACATTTTAGCTTTGAAAGCTATCGATCTTTCCTTTGGCTTCGGTTTGGCATTCTGAGATTTTAGAACGATCTCG
This sequence comes from Orobanche coerulescens, assembly GCA_033398695.1. Taxonomy (NCBI): domain Eukaryota; kingdom Viridiplantae; phylum Streptophyta; class Magnoliopsida; order Lamiales; family Orobanchaceae; genus Orobanche; species Orobanche coerulescens. The sequence continues at coordinate 133,566,447 of CM065817.1, forward strand.
TAGTTGATAAGATAACCAACGCGAGCACTAAAATCGAGAGTATTTAAATCTTTTGATTCCATTACTGCCGTAACCGTACCGTCCCATTATCGAGGTACTGATCAGAGAATTTTCTTTACTTTCTCACTACTCGAAAGTCCTTTTCCGAAACATGCTAATCCTTTAGTGATAACCGAAAATCGGTCAAGCATAATCGAGATGGATTCGTCGTTGTTCATTTGGAATAATTCATAATCGTGAGAGAGCATGTTTATCTTCGTCTCTTTGACTTGAAACGTACCTTCGTGTGTTACCTCAAGCATTTTCCATATTTCTTTGGCACTATCACACGATGATATCCGGTTGTGTTCTTCCAAATTTAAAGCACAGTATTGTAATTGCGTGGCTTTGCAATTATAATGGTCGTTTTTCCAATCCGCATCATCATACTCTTCAAAAGTTTTGAGAGTTCCGTTTGAGTTTGTCAGAATTTTGGGACCAAGACAAATCACCTTCCATAATTCGATATCGTAAGCTCGGATGAAAATAGACATTTTCTTCTTCCAAGTCATGAAATTCGATCCATCAAAAAATAGTGGTCGGTTGAGAGCAAGGCCTTCGACTGGAGCCATTTGAAACGCCATTTTGGATCTTCTCCTTGGATGTTAAGCCGCGTATTGGAGTACCGCTCCGATACCAATTGTTGGTATATAATCGGATAATTGCGCCGTTTGTGCGGAAGCGTAAATAAATTGCGGAAAATAAATCACAGAAAGATTTATAGAGGTTCGGCTATTAACGAAGCCTACGTCCTCTCTCGATGTATCTTTTTCTTTAGGATTTAAGATCAAAACCTCTACGTCTCTCTTCTATCAGTCGAGGGATTACCGTTACAAGCTCGTCTTCTATCGGTCCGAGTAAAATCATTTTTCCTTTTCTATTGGATAAGGAATCAACCACTCTAGCTTTCTTTGGGTACTAGATAAACCTCACTTAGATATCGATTGCGATTCTAACAATGTCGGATACTTGATCCTAATAACACTGAATCCAATCGTATCTTTTCTTTTACCTCTCGTGTATAATGTTGAATGTATAAACACTCAAACTAACAATATAAGCTCAATATTACAACAACAATGTAAGTATATGAATATAAGATCAATGTCTTGAATGCTTGGAGTTGTTGTACTCAAACAATACCCTAGAAATGGTATTTATAGGCATTTTCCACAAACTAGCCGTTGCTGGCTGTTTTGACTTGCTAGCGTGCGCTAGCCTTTCTCTTTTAGCGTGCGCTAGACTGTTCCCAGTTTCAGTCCAGTAGCTTCGTTTCTTCCCTTATCATACGTTATGCCTTCTGTGTTACGTGCGTAACCAACTCATATTAATGTGTGTTAATATTACAAATGTAGCATGCGCTAATCCAATATATTCGTTGCTTGATTTGTCAAACTGACCGTTCCACTTTTGACTTGTTTCAGATTCTCTCCAACGGATTGATTGACTTGCATTCAAACTTCTTTAGCGTGCGCTACTCCTTCTTTGTAGCGTGCGCTGTGCTTACTTCACTGCATACGTCATTCTGAGTTTGAATATCTTTACAACGGTAACAAGCCCTCGATAGCGTGCATTAATGAACATGAGTAGCGTGCGCTATCTCGTCAGATGACTTCCCTTCAGGTAACTTCGAACTTGGCTGATATGCAGATGACTTCCGTTAGTGTGCGCTAACATATATGTCTTAGCGTGCGCTAGACATGAATTTTGCTCAACTTTTTGCGTCTTCGTCTGCTTCGTCGTTTTGCTTCGCCTCGATGTTGTTTTGTTGTTTAGCAACTTTAATCATCAAAACACAAATTAAATAATGTGTGGAATAAATATTCCAACAATCTCCCCCTTTTTGATGATTACAAAACAACTTTTGAATTGGATAAAATCTGTAACAATAAAATATATGTATATGTATAAGAATCAAAGTTTTCGGCTTTAATCGTTTCGTTAGTTTCTCCAATTCTTTTCTTTTCAACATCTCCTTTATTTTTCAACTCCTTCGTTTTATCTCCCCCTTTTTGTATGCTTTCTTTTTCTTTTCGATTTCTTTGATTTTTCTCATTTTTATCAATTCATCTCCTTCTCCCCCTTTTTGTCTTCATCAAAAAGTATAAAAATATAGAGGATACCAAATGAAATATGCATGATACCAATTTGTGCATTAATAAGGGTATAAACTCCCCCTGAAAGTATTATATCCCCCTTTTTAAAATATCAATTGTTTAAAAATTAATTTTTGGGGACCCAATCGATAGTTGGTTTTTGTTTCGAGACGTGAACGATATTTGAAATGTTTGTTCCTTTAGGAACCCAAATCTTTTTAATTTTTATCGTTCGTCTTGGGCTTCTACAGTTTGAGATATGATGCCCGATTTTTAAATATTTTCCGCAACGAGGTATATTAAAATTTAAGGATTCGTTTTAAAAACGTGGTTTGAATCCCAACCCATCTTTATTTAAAGTGTATTTTTGAACCGAGAGCATATTTTCAAATTTCTCGTTTCCGAGAGAAAATTTCTTCGTCAAATTCTTGAGCTCGGTTTAAACTTTAACAAGATCATTCTTTAAAATATTCTCATTTTCAACGCATTTTGAATGATCGATTTCAACAAATTTTCCTTTTTCAAGAATTTTGGAATTTTCAGTTTCCAAAGATTTATATTTAGTTTGAAGGGATTTAATTTCTTTTAAGGCATTTTGATAATCCGTATGTAATAGTTCGAATGCTTCAAAAAGTTCGTCGTAAGAATTACTTACTTGGCTTTCGATGTCGCTATCGTCGAATGAACTCCGGGCCATGAGCACGAGATTATTTTGATTCATGAAATATTCATCGGGATCTTCGTCGCTCCATGTTGCAACTAAAACCTCCTTGGGTTTTACACGACAGTTTTTAGCAAAGTGGCCTGGTTTGCCACATAATCGACAGGAATTGTCGAATTTTTTAGATTCGCCCGCTTGAATGTCCTTCTTCCTCCGGTTTAATAAGTGTTGGAACTTATTAATATTCTTGGCATAATATGCCGATTCTTCATCGCTTTCGTCAACCGGACTTTCTTCTTCTTTTTCTACATTTTAGCTTTGAAAGTTATCGATCTTTCCTTTGGTTTCGGTTTGGCATTCTGAGATTTTAGAACGATCTCGTAGTTGATAAGATAACCAACGAGAGCACTAAAATCGAGAGTATTTAAATCTTTTGATTCCATTACTACCGTAACCGTACCGTCCCATTCTCGAGGTACTGATCGGAGAATTTTCTTTACTTTCTCACTACTCGAAAGTGGTTTTCCGAAACATGCTAATCCTTTAGTGATAACCGAAAATCGGTCAAGCATAATCGAGATGGATTCGTCGTCGTTCATTTGGAATAATTCATAATCGTGAAGGAGCATGTTTATCTTCGTCTCTTTGACTTGAGACGTACCTTCGTGTGTTACCTCAAGCATTTTCCATATTTCTTTGGCACTATCACACGATGATATCCGGTTGTGTTCTTCCAGATTTAAAGCACAGTATAGTAATTGCGTGGCTTTGCAATTATAATGGTCGTTTTTCCAATCCGCATCATCATACTCTTCAAAAGTTTTGAGAGTTCCGTTTGAATTCGTCAGAATTTTGGGACCAAGACAAATCACCTTCCATAATTCGATATCGTAAGCTCGGATGAAAATAGACATTTTCTTCTTCCAAGTCATGAAATTCGATCCATCAAAAAATGGTGGTCGGTTGAGAGCAAGGCCTTCGACTGGAGCCATTTGAAACGCCATTTTGGATCTTCTCCTTGGATGTTAAGTCGCGTATTGGAGTACCGCTCCGATACCAATTGTTGGTATATAATCGGATAATTGCGCCGTTTGTGCGGAAGCGTAAATAAATTGCGGAAAATAAATCACAGAAGGATTTATAGAGGTTTGGCTATTAACGAAGCCTACGTCCTCTCTCGATGTATCTTTTTCTTTAGGATTTAAGATCAAAACCTCTACGTCTCTCTTCTATCGGTCGAGGGATTACCGTTACAAGCTCGTCTTCTATCGGTCCGAGTAAAACCGTTTTTCCTTTTCTATTGGATAAGGAATCAACCACTCTAGCTTTCTATGGGTACTAGATAAACCTCACTTAGATATCGATTGCGATTCTAACAATGCCGGATACTTGATCCTAATAACACTGAATCCAATTGTATCTTTTCTTTTACCTCTCGTGTATAATGTTGAATGTATAAACACTCAAACTAACAATATAAGCTCAATGTTACAACAACAATGTAAGTATATGAATATAAGATCAATGTCTTGAATGCTTGGAGTTGTTGTACTCAAACAATACCATAGAAACGGTATTTATAGGCATTTTCCACAAACTAGCCGTTGCTGGCTGTTTTGACTTGCTAGCGTGCGCTAGCCTTTCTCTTTTAGCGTACGCTAGACTGTTCCCAGTTTCAGTCCAGTAGCTTCGTTTCTTCCCTTATCGTACGTTATGCCTTCTGTGTTATGTGCGTAACCATCTCATATTAACGTGCGTTAATATTACAAATGTAGCATGCGCTAATCCAATATATTCGTTGCTTGATTTGTCAAACTGACCGTTCCACTTTTGACTTGTTTCAGATTCTCTCCAACGGATTGATTGACTTGCATTCAAACTTCTTTAGCGTGCGCTATTCCTTCTTTGTAGCGTGCGCTGTGCTTACTTCACTGCATACGTCATTCTGAGTTTGAATATCTTTACAACGGTAACAAGCCCTCGATAGCGTGCATTAATGAACATGAGTAGCGTGTGCTATCTCGTCAAATGACTTCCCTTAGCATCAAGGTGGATCTCAGCATCCAATATCCATGATAAGTAATTATTGCTAGTGATATGAAGTGCTTCAAATTCGAGCTTGACAAGATTTGACATGTTGAAGAATTATAAGAAAATGAAACATACATGTCATTAATTTCAATAAACATAAAAGATTTGTTCAGATATAAAAGTAGTATTATTACATATTAAGATTTATCATGAGTCCAAGTATAGGATAAAAAAGAAAAAGACTTGTGATAAAGATCAAAGATTCCTCTTCCGTGTTACACTTTACATAAACAACTAATACAGTATATGCTATGACCAACGTAGCGTAGAATGCCAAAAATAGTTGATAAATGATCTTGAATAACCCTTTTGTTTTTGAAAATTTGTAAGAAGATGGGAGAAAGTGAGTGAATTATTGAATGAAATGTGATGCATTTATAGAGTGTAAATTAGGTGTTAACTAGCCCTTGGGGAGGAGAGAGAAAATAAATTGTGATAATTATGAATGATTTAGTAAAACATTACTTTTTTTATATGCAAGATTTGAAATAAAAATTTTATTAAAAATAATCAACTAAAAGTAACTTACCCATTTTGGTGCTCATTAAAAATTTCACAAGGTACAATATACACAGTTTATAGCTTGGGTTATACCGCTTCAAGCATTAATAATATATATATATATATATATATATATATAGGTCATACCACTCAAGCATAATAATAATATACATTAGAGCCCCTCTAAAGTGCTAAACTCTCTAAATTAATAAAAAATCTTGGTCCCGACTTGGACTAGTATTAAAATTTAATAACCACTCTATCGTGATATTTAATAATTTTTCAGAAAATTTTAGTATTAAATATCGGTCCCAATTTTCGCATAAAGTGATAAATTCAATAAAATACATATATTTCATGTACCATATCAATTAGAAAAATATTTCATGATAGTTTGCTTTAGATTTGATTTTCTAGTAACTTTTACATCATCTAATATCTTCTGAATCATCTTCACTTGGTCTTTGTGATATCCATCTTGTTGTAGTAAGAAAATCTCGATTGATTGTAGCATTTGGATAGCGCTAGATACCGGAATTTTTGGTATCTCATGTACATGAATGGTAATGAATGATATTAGTATGTTTAGGAATTTTAAAGAACTATTAAATATTGGTGAATTGAATGTAGAAATGCATGAATGATCAATTTTGATTAGTTTTGGTTAGTTGAATGTAGATAATATAATATGTACAATGTATATTAATAATTAAAATATAAATTTGATAAATTTTTAATTAAAAAAATACAAACCTCTCTAATGTGATAACCTCTCTAAAGTGATATTTTTTCAAGGTCCCAACAATATCACTTTAGAGAGGTTATGCTGTATGTATGTATATATATATATATATGTTTGGGTTATTTTAAAAAGGGTCTTATAATAAAAAGTGTAGAAAGAATTGTGGGAGTGACATGTGTCATCCCCATTCCACATCATATGACATGTGTCACCCCCACACCCCCCCGAAATTTTTTTTTTTCCTGCAAATTTTTTTTTTTTGGGGGGGGGGGGAGAATTTTTTTTCCGCCAAAAATTATTACTGCATCACAATTATGATTTAGTGCATTAAAGTTATAAGTTACTGCATCATAGTTGATGCACTTAACTGTTAACTATGATGCAGTAACTTATAACTGCGATGCAGTAAAACTTATTATATATAGCTTGGGGTCATACCACTCAAGCATAATAATATGTATAGACAGAATAAAACCATAAAGAAGTTCCTACCGTTGAACTCTTTAGTAAAGATTATAACTTTCGTACTGATAACGTGTTATAAACTGTAATAAGTTAAACTGAATCAAAATGAATAGAGAGGATACAAAAAAGATATTTCTCTTAGAATGGATTTTAATTAAAAAATATTTCTCTGGTAATGAATTTTCAAGCAAAAACTTCAAATAACATAAACGTAATTACATTAATTTTATCAGAACATAATAGTTATTCACCTGTTTCCAACAACGAGATAATAAATAAAATTTTTATTATTCACCTGTTCCCAACAACGAGATAATAAATAAAATTTCTAAAAGATGTGGTGTCTGAAACCCTAGCTCACCCACTTTGAAACGAACAGAATAAGTGCGGCTCAAAACAATCCGGAATGCAGCGGCCATGAATTCCACCGGAGTAGGGGAAACGGCGATGGATATAAGACAGGAAATCGCTTCGTTAGAGAAATCCAAGTCGCAAATCGAGGAGCGGATCTCGGCTCTGCAACAGCGGCTCAACAGTCGTACCTCGGATAATGGAAGCGAGGAGACCGTTTCCTCTGCGCCATGCCCCACCAAGACACCTTCCGGCGGCCAATTGACGGCTGATATGATCTACAGATACAGCCGCCATCTGATACTTCCGTCCTTCGGGGTTGATGCACAGGCAAATTTGTTGAAATCTTCGGTGTTGGTTGTTGGAGCCGGCGGCTTGGGCGCGCCTGCTCTGCTTTACCTTGCGGCTTGTGGTGTAGGTGTGAAAATTGTACGAGTACACGTTTCGTTGTTGTTACTTTATAATAATTTTGTTTGCTTGGAGTCACATGATGACTGTCTTGAAATGGCGCATATTTTCAGGGCGTGTGGGTATTGTTGATCATGATGTAGTGGAGCTTAACAATTTACACAGGCAGGTAATGGAAAGTGCAAAGTCAACCTCTCAGTTCTTTTTTTGTTGCCTATTTTGAGTGTATTGATTGAGTGCTAGAAAAAAAAGCCGCAGAGAAATTGCTTAAATGATGTAAAGCTGGAAATTTTGATAATTCCAACATCAGTGCCCTATGCATAAGTAATATATGTGTTGTTATTCCTAATCCCCGTCTCTGTGTATAGTGTGCAAAAGTATTTAATTGAGTCCAGAAAGACAAATTCCTCCCAATACAAAGCGTCATGAAGTTGGAATTCATTTGCTGACATTTAGAGAGTTGTTGTTGTGAAGGAATTTGCTGTCATTTTAAATTTTGCGCAAGTTGGTTTCATGCCTGGGATACAAGTACTTGTTTTTAAAAAAAAAGTGTGATTGCATGAGCAGCATTTCATTCACTTCCACTTTTGAATAGAATAGTGTGGAAAAGTTATTTTGAATAAGAATGATTTTTTTGGGGATATGATTGGTTGTGAGACAGAAAAGTAATGATGATGATTGATGTGATACAAAAATGGTAAAACAATGATGCAAGATGATTGGTAGTTAGACATGCGAGTCGGTGGAGAGTGATATTTGTAGGGAAATGTGTAATAATGGGTTGGGCATTTTTGAAAAGTGGGTTGATGTGATTGATGAGAGAAGAATGAGAATACATGATTAGTGTATTTTTTGAAATTTTATATAGATGATCACAGTTTGGGGTAAACATTTTTTTTAATCGACTCTCTTGGTTGATGGTTTCAGAGGATGATTCATGTTGGCCGATCCCAGACGATTTTGGGATTAAGGCTCAGTTGTTGTCGTTGTTGTTGGAATGAAAATGATTTTTTTTACATCCAATCGCAGCCTTGGCAAGCCCTTCTCATTTCACCTATGTTGTCAAGTTTTTTTTTTTTTTGCCATGTGTGGGCACATAGCCTACATCCTTGTAAATAATATATATATATATATATTGCGAGCGGTTCACATTTTAGTTTAAGTCTTGCGAAGATCAGATCATCCGAAATAAAACTTGAATTTGGGAATTTTAAAGGAGTTTTGGCATTATCAAAAAGGGGGAAATTATTGGGATAAAATACTCAAAGTGTTTTGATCACTGTAGATATGTTTGATTGTCCACTATTCAGAAGTAAGAAATAGTTCCCCACCCCCAGAATTTCTTTAATAATCACTATGCATGATGTAATGCTCATACATAGTCGCTTAATGAGTTGGTAAATTGTAGTGTATGAATGAGAACACACATGATTGTACCATCTGCTAATGCCCTTGTATGAGATGATTTGATCTTAACTAATTACTGCATCGTGATCTAGGTAATTCATACTGAAGCATACATTGGAAGATCAAAAGTAGAGTCTGCTGCTGCTGCATGTCGGGGGTACGCTACCTGTTCAATTTTTTATTCTAATATTTACTGAGATAAAGCGCATGCGAAGATGTTGTTTTTTGTGTCTATCTAATTTGAAAAATAACTATATCTTACATGTCATCGAAATAATCGTTCTTCAGGATTAACTCTTCTGTCCACATAGTAGAGCACAAGGAAGCATTCCGCACATCGAATGGCTTGGAGATTATGAGAAAGTATATGTCCCCTCTCTAGTTTTATGTCTTCCCTATAGATCTCATACTTGTAGTTGATAGCATAGCGAAATTTCATGTTTTGAGTCTATTTATGTGTAACAGGTATGACATTGTTGTAGATGCAACCGACAATGTACCTAGTCGTTACATGATTAGTGATTGCTGTGTTGTCTTGGGAAAGGTAAAGAGTTGTGTGCTGTATCTTTCTGCAAGGAATTAATTTTACAACAAAGCACGACATGAATAATTCATGAACTTTTAGCAGTTAACATGTTTTCACCAAAATTTAAAAATGTCGCATGCTATTCTGGGGACTTCAATTGCGAATAATATTTTCTTGTTCGTTCATTTTATTTTTTCATGATACAGTGTGAATTTTCTTTACTAGATTGCCCCAATATTTGAGTTGCCCAACGTCATTTGTTTATGTGTAAACTTCCTTTCTACTAACCATACATTTATGCCTATAGCCTCTAATTTCTGGAGCGGCACTCGGACTGGAGGGACAGGTATATATCATATGGTTGCGGATCTCAAGTCTATATGTTAAGCTAGTAGTAGGATCTTCAATGTACTTCTTCCAATTAGCTCTATATCTATATGGTTACGGATCTCAAATCTATATGTTAAGCTAGTAGTAGTATCTTCAATGTACTTCTTCCAATTAGCTCTATTATTCATCTACTGTCTTTTGCTTCTGCAGCTCACTGTTTACAATTATAATGGAGGTCCATGCTATCGTTGCCTATTTCCAACTCCACCACCTACAACAGCATGTCAGAGATGTTCTGACAGTGGAGTTCTTGGAGTAGGTAAGTTGAGCATGTATCTCTTTGGTGATGGTTTTAAACCATTTTGAAGAACATAAATTATTTCGTGCGGCGAACTGAAGTTTTCTTGCTCAATGCTTCATTCTTGGCAAAAATATGGTTAATGGAAAATTGTTCTTTCGTACAGTTACTTTAGTTAATTATTTGAATATTTAATCCTCTTAAGTAGTCATCTTTGAATTTTGGTCCATTATCTTTTAAATTGCGAAAATTTAGTCTGATATTTGATTGGACTTGTGGTTTTACTCGGAATGCTGACTAGGACTGATGGGCTTGACTTGTATAATAAATATAGGTTTGGCATAGCAGTTGACACGTCAAGTGCACATGTAATATTTGGGATTTCGAATCCTGACATGGCAATATTTGCACCAAATCATCCAAAGTCCCAATTTGTCTAACATGTTTGCTTCTTGCTTGTCCTGGTCGGCAATTTTCGATAAAATTACATAATTTTGGTCAAGATTGGACTAAATGTCTATGTTGTAAGAAGACAACGGATCAAAATTTAAGGCGACTATTTATATGACTAAATCTCCAACTAGCACAAATTGTTAGACTGTATCCCCCTACTTTTAAGCATTGTGGTCGTATGTTATAAAGGCAAAAGTTTCCTTTCTCTCTACCTATTTAGTTAATTATATTTTGGGAGGGCAGAGGGAATGACATTTGTTCCATTTGGGTGCTCCGGCCACGAGTTCACTAAATAGATGTAAGTTTGTTCAATTTTAAAATACTCTATATGCTGTTAAAGTACCAATTGACTAAATACCGGAATCCTTTCCTCTTGCATGCTAAGTGAGCCACAACGGCAACTGCTCGTAGAATCTTGCTCTTATCCTGTGTGAAGAAACTTGAAATTGTTCTAAATGCAGTAATTTTAAGCAGGTTATAGTGAGCTTTGTTTTGCATCTTGAAATACAGTTCCCGGTATTATTGGGTGTCTCCAGGCCCTGGAAGCTATAAAAGTTGCAGGTGCAGTTGGGGAGCCACTTTCAGGAAGAATGCTTCTACTGGATGCACTTTTTGCTAGAATTCGTGTTGTAAGTTTATATCCTTGACTAACCGCTTTCGCCAACTTTTATCACAATGAGTCTGCGAATTCCTTCATATTATACTCGTTCATGTGATGATTTAAAGTTACCGAGGTAGAGAACTTTTTTGGGGGATTAAGAATGCTATTGTACTTGATTAAAAACAAGCATGGTAATACAAAGTGATGAGTAGTTATGCATGCTCGTTTAATGATTATTTCATTTTTATTAATCAACGCCAATAATCTTTGACTGTCCTGAATTTGTTTCACGTGTTGTGTAGGTCAAAATCAGAGGGAGGTCATTACAGTGTGCAGCCTGTGGAGAAAACACAACATTGACGGAACATATATTTCGTGATTTTGACTATGAAAAATTCACTCAATCTCCACTATCCACGGTACACATCCTCTTTATTAACTCTCATGTTCTCGTTTTCCTTCTTTAGAAAATGGTCTGAACCTGCAACTCACTGAACTAAATTGTTCTAATTCCAAAAATGAAGTAAAGAGTTACTCACAACCTGATTATATGTGGGAGCTTTAGCTATTAACAGATTTCATCTTATCTTCTATGTGACCTTAGAAAGGGTAATCAATTTCTTCTAACTTACTTCTCACCTCGACATGTCTATCTCGATGTGATGATATTGTTCTGAAGACTCAAAAGTCTCTTTGCCAGTCGTTTTCCAACATGACTCTGACCTTGTACGTCATCAAGTTGATTTATGGCCGAGCAAGCTCTTAGGTTGGCCGTAGTTAATGTTCTTTGGATTGACTGGAACATAAGCCTCATCAATGCTTGGTGTTGGCCTTGATAATGGTACAAATGAGCACGGTTCGGTCTGATAATAGCCCAATTGAGCACTTTGGGTTGACCTTGAACGATTCAGTCCAGTCTCGATAATAGATCGCATGAGCGAATCAAGCTAGCTTCGATAATAGATTGATTGAGCACTCGAGTTCGACTTTGATTATAGCCCAATTGAGCGCTTCAGGATGACTTCGATAGTAACCCAAGTGAGCTCTTCAAGTGGACTTTTATTGCTAATGAGTACTTCAGTTTGATTTTGATAATAGTGCGAATGAGCACTTCGGGTTCGCCTTAACACCCAAAATTTCCCAAGCCCTTCCAATATAAAGTTATAAGAAAAAGATCCAAGCAATTTTCCCCTGCTCATTTAAAATGACTCGAATTCCCACCATTAATGGTTTTAAACGATTTGAATTCCCGCCATTAATAATTATTGAACGAATCGAATTCCTGCCATTAATGGTTTAAATAATTCTAATTAATGAGGCACCTTTCACTATTCCTAAGGTATGCTTTCGACCCTTCATCTTGTTCTAGACGGTTTGGATACGAGGCTTTTACTTCGTTCCCCGTATAAATACATGACCAAGCTTTCCCTCACTATCTTCCTTCCTCTCTTTCTTTGGCAAAATAAAAATCCTGTTTCTAGCTTATTTTCGGCGAAATCTTAGGCAAATCACCTAAATTTGTGGCAGCAAAACATGGAAGAAATCAACAAATGTGCACCGAAATTAAAATGAGGTGACTGTTGAAGGAATCATATGATTCAATTGAAGTTGTGAATAAAATATTGCTTTTCCTAACAATTTTTATGCAACGAGTGAGAAGTAAAAGAATCTCAACCGGTGAAATCTTCAGCGAGTCAAAATCTGAGGCAACACAAGTGCAAAACATGGAAGAAATCAACATATTTGCACATAATTAAAATGAGGTGACTTTGTTGAAGGAATCATAAGTGAAGTTGATAATAAAAAATAATTACAAACAATTTTCATGCGTCGAGTGAAAAGTAAAAGAATCTTAACCTGACGTATACTATTCATCTTCTACTATTTCTTGCTTTGTCTTGAATTTTCTACCCCAAGAACTTGCTCTATTATAATCTTCAATATTTGAACTTAACTTACTACATTCCCATTTCCTACTTGCTCTATTCACAATCATCTTCTCTTGGTTCGACTATGTTTTTGCTCCATTCACATATCCTATATTCACAATGTTTTGACTTAGTTTGCGAAATTACGAGTATTATAAAAATAAGAAAGAGTAAAAACTAAAAAAATCTAGAATTCGGTTCCTTCACTTTTTGGTGGATCTTATTGAGAATGAATCCAAAGTGGTGGATTTTGTTGAGGAGGGATTGAGTTTGTTGTGATTGAATCACCCGGTGTCATATTATTTGCATTATAACTAAAATAATTTTACAACACTTCAATGCCTTGTCGATTTCCATTTGACGGTATAAGTCAGCTTCAGTGTCAAAGATAAACATAATGGTATGATCAAGTCCAGTGTACCAATTTTCTTAACTTCTACCTAAAAATCACTAACAAAGTGAATAAATACTATTTAGATACTTAATATTTTTCGGTGGGCTTGCACATTTACTACGTTAGGAAATGGTGGCACTAGTACAACTACAAAAAAGTATGTGTATATCACTTGATTAAATTTTCTGATATCCAAAGATAGATATGAGGATAACATAGATGATGAATGAACAGAGCCACAAGTGACTCTTGAAAAAAAAAAAGACCTGGTGATTATAAACTAGGTATCGTAATTTGGTAGAAGCTAAAAGCTGAGATCACTTTCAAGGATGTAATATGGTTTTCTCTATGTTTCAAGAATATTAAAATACATATGTTAAAGCACTGATGTGTAAAACAGACTTTCAGACGTGACAAATCACTATCTTTAATGTAGAGCTCTAAAGACGGTACAACAGAGTTCTAAGGATGGCACAACCCTAAAATGATTTTTTTTTTATTAAGAGAGAGAAATTGATTGGAAAATCAAGTGAAAAGTCCAATTGAGAAGTCTGGAATTTGTTCAAGAAAGACAAGTCTGGAAGTTCGAAACCAAATGACACATCTCTCAGCTCAAAGTTGCATCTGAAAATTTAAGCGGTACCATCTCATTTTATAGATCCAAAGAGTAAAATAAAATTAATTGAGTACCTAGGCTAATAAGCCACACACATATGTGCCACATGCCAAATGTCCAAGTGTCATTAGACAATAATATATAATAAGTAGATTTGTACTTAATTTCCAATCCAAAATAAATTGGCGAAATTTGAATTTTTTCCAAACTACACTTTATCCGAAGTCATTTAGCTTGTAAAAGATCATTTTTTATGTATGTGGAGCAAAGACTTTCCTCACCAACTCACTTTACTTTGCATGCTATAAATATAACACTGTATACGTACATTTTAATAAACTTACTCGTTCATTAGGTGCATACTATAAATGAAGATATACGATATCTCCACCAGGCAACCAAATAAATTCGTTTGAAGCTCAATATAATTTATTGTCAATATGTCGTATGTCTCCATCATGGTTGATAGGAGCATGAGCAAATACGGTATCACGCTTTCAACTTTCAATTGTCTTATCGGCTAGTTCTAATAAATGTAAATTTGTAGAAAATTCTTTCTACAAAATTTATTAGAATTCACGAACAAAGGGTGGTTGGAAGGGTCAATGCGATATCGTATTTGCTCATGCCGCTATCGGCCATGATGGAGACATAATGCCATATTGATGCTAAATTATATGGAGCTTTAGACGAATTTAGTGATTGCATGCGGGAGGTACCATATATTTTTGTGTATTTATATTATGCACCTAATGCATGATTAAGTTTATTAAATGTACATTTGTAATGTTGTGTTTATAACTTTGCAAAGTGTGTTGATAAGTGAAGTCATTGTCCCACATGCCAAAATGATCTTTTAATCTATAATATGGTGTCTAACAAGATAATTGAATTGGGATGAAATATGGTTTGGTGGGAAATTCAATACAATTATATATAATTGGTTTAGTGGTGGACATTTGGCACGTGGACATGTGGTTTATGAGCCTAAATACTGAAGTTAATTTTATTTTGATTTTCAGGTTTTTTAATTTTTTTTTTTTGAAAAGGTACCTCTTAAACTTTCGGATCAATTTTGGACCAAAAATGTTTGTTATTCGGTTTTGAACCTCTAGACACGTCTTTTTTTAGGAGGTGTAAATCAATTGTATCATGGCATATAAATTTCGGAATCCTCACTTGCTTTTCCGGTTAATTTGTCTCTCTTAAAAAAAAACAGAAGATTTTTTCGGAGTTCTAATTGAATTGCTGGCTTTAGAAACTCTAGGTTTTGTTTTATCTTGGAGATATTGCAACACCCTGCAGCAAACATACGCAGTTAATATCTTAAAGATAGTGATTTGCCACACCTTAAAATCTGTTTCTACACCTCAGGTATATTGTATCTTAATACTCTTGAAACATACTCCGTCCGTCGAAAAGTGTGGTCTAGAGGGAGTTGCAAGGGTTTTAAGAAAGTAGAGGAGACATGTATATTCTAGTGGAGAAAGTAGAGGAGATGTGTAATTTTTGTGTGGAAAAAGGATAATATTTTAAGTGAACAAACTCTCGCTGTACTAAATAATGCTGCCAATGTTTAAGAGCTTGAATAATAGCATAAAATTTCTGATCATAGGTGCTATACCTTCTTCTGGTGTCGTTCAATTTCTCGCTGTAAAATGAAATAGGCCGTCCTTCTTGGACGAGTACAGCTCCAATCTCGATTCCAGATGCGTCACACTCCAACTCGAACATCTTTTCGAAATCTGGTAGCCTATAACAGGTGCTGAAATAAGCTTTTCTTTAATCTGTTGGAAGCCCTTTTCAGCTTCATCAGACCACTCAAATCTGCTCTTCTTCAAGCAGTCGTTGACCGGCGCAATTATGCTGCTGAAATTCTTGATAAAACGCCTGTAAAATGAACTTAGGCCATGAAAACTTCAAACTTCAGAAATAGTAGTGGGTGTTGGCCAGTTTTTAATTGCTTCAACTTTGCTTTCATCCACTTGAATCCCCTCAGAACTGAGAATGTACCCCCAAAACATTTCTGTCCGAATACAATTTCTCTCCATGCAAAACATCAAGAACCTCCCTCAAGTGCAACAAATGAGTTTCTTTGTCTGGGCTATAAATTAATATATCGTTGAAGTAGACGACCACAAACTTCCCAATAATTGGTTTCAAGATTTGATTTATCAATCTCATAAATGTACTAGGAGCATTTGATAAACCAAAAGGCATTACCATCCATTCATAGAGCCCCTCCTTCGTCTTGAATGTTGTCTTTCACTCGTCTCCTTCCCAAATTCGAATTTGATGGTAGCCACTTTTGAGATCATTTTTTGAGAAGACCTATGCACCATGCAACATATCCAGCATGCCATCAAGTCTTGGGATTGGAAACCGATACTTCACAGTGATTTTATTGTGATAGCTCGACTACCAATACACATCCTCCACGTGCTAAGAGAGTTGGAACTGCACAAGAACTCATCGATTCAACCTGTTTTTGAAGTTCTTGGTGCTCCTTAGGGCTCATTCGGTAATGCGGCAAATTAGGTAAACTTGCTTTTGGTACAAGATCAATGTGATGCTGAATAGTTCGGCTAGGAGTGAACCAATAGGTAATTCCGCCGGAAAAGTTTCAGCATATCCTTCAAGAATGGATTACATTTCAGAAGGGACAACAAAATTTGATTTGTTTATCTTCTTTTGCCAGTAACACATAAGCAACTCCATTGGCCTCAAATTCATCCATGAACTCCCGCAAGCTCAAATAGGAATTCCCTTCGGCAACTTTAGCATGTTCTTCCTCATTCATCGAAGCAAGCACGACTTTGACTCCATTTCTGTAGAAGGCATAATCATTCCTCTCTCCACAGTGGGTAGTCTTATTGTCGAAATGCCATGGTCTGCCAAGTAATAGATGACATGCCTCCATGTGGACCATGTCACATCGAACTTCATCCGAGGATGATGTTCCAATAGAAAGGAACAAGGTATTGATGTGTTACCTTTACTTCACCTCCTTTCTTAACCATGCTATTCGATATGGCTTTGGATGTGGTTGAACCTTAAGATTCAACTTTGTCACCATCTCTTGAGAAACCAGATTTTCACAGCTTCCTCCATCAATGATGAGATTGCAAAGCCGCCCATGACTGGTACACTTTTTGAATATGTTGTTACGCCTCCAATTACTTGGTGGCCTCTTTTGGAGATAACATGGTATGTCGGATACTCGGATAACAAGATTAGGGAGATTTTGATCCCCATATGTGACTTCTTCCTAAGCAAAGTCCATCAAATTTGCTTCCTCTTCATTATTTTTAGGATTTTCCTCATCATAGTTGGGATCTTCAACTTCTTCATTAGCCAATAAATTGTTGTTCCTCTTCCTGCATTCTGAAGATTTGTGGACGAATAAAATTGTTGTTCCTCAAGATTTGTGGCCATCTTGTCCGCACTTGCAGCATATTATTTTCCCTCCAACAAATTGAGATTGTTGGTTGCTTCTGCCAACAACGTTGTTTTTCATGCTCCGCCCTCTTATTCTTCCTCTTCCTTGGCCCCGACCTTACAAATTATTGGTTGACGCAAGATCCTGCACATGATCTGGGGCTATCGTAGACTTCGTGCTGCTGCTACCCGGATTCTGGTCATTATTAAATTGAACCTGCTCTCTGCCTGTTTGAACATACGGGCCTAGGAGCTGCCTTTGTTGGCTATCAACCTTCACTGCAAATTGCACTACACTAGATAAAGTCCAACACGGCTGCAGCACCACCGAATTTCGTATTGCTGGCCTCTTAACCCACCAAATAACGATGTATCATTTGAACATCATTTTTGGCAAGCTGCACACGAGTCTTCATCTTGTAGAATTCATTTGTGTACTTCCAAACAGTGCGTGCTCCTTGTTGAAGAGATTGGTACTGTTGAAAAAGATTCCCCTCAGTTTAATGGGAGAAATTGGCTTTGGATCATCCTTTACATCTTTGCCCAACTTTGTATTGTCTTTCCCAGATTGAATTCTAGTCATTTGCACTTACTGCCACCAAGAAGAAACCTAGCCCTTTAATCTTCTAACTACCAACTTCACCTTCTTGTTTTTTGGATAGTCAAGTAACTCAAAGATTCTGTCCACTTCATTCAGCCAATCGAGGGCTTTGTCTGGTTGTTCTTCTTCTTCTATTCAAGGATGCCCTACTTGATCCTTGAGTTTTGATCATTTTTACGATTGGATATCGGCCGCCTTGCGCTCCTTCATCATTTGTGGATGAATCTGGTTGCTGAACTTGGCCACAGTGATGTTGATTGCGCGCATTTCCATGCTATTATAAATCGGTCCTCTCCTCTGCTCAAAGTTAGGATGAGGAACACCTAATATACTAGCCTATTGTAAACTGGTACACAGCTGAGCTATTTGTTGCTGCAAATTATGAAATTCTTCCCTAGTAACTCCCTGAACAAGACCTTCTTCACCTCGGCCAGCCATTACTTACTCAGGAATGTGGCTCCAATACCACTTTAAGCAAACTGGTTCTCAAGAGGAGCGAATAGTGAGCGATAAAATTACTCCAAACACCGTTGGAGCCAAGATTTTGCAAGGAAAATCTGGAAAGCCTTTAAGGAAAGAATCTGGAGAATACTTGGTGATTTTACTGCAGAAAACTGATTACAAATGATAATTCTTGATTGTATTTATACTAGACTCCTTATTTAATGCATACTATAATTTTCACATAATCAAACCAGTTCTCATATATTGACCAGACTTTAATCTCCTCAAAGATTGACCAATTATTCAGATTGCCTGCCTGAGAACAACTTTTGCCAGAAGATAATGAGAAAGCTTGACTAATTTTTTTGTTGTACTTTTATCATTTTCCACGATGTACATGGTAATTTTAATTGGACATGACTGTAATAATTATCTAAACGCATCGCCTCTCATGATATTTTTCGTACAAGTGGAAAACTTATGATGATGACGGTTATTGGAATTTCATCTAATTTATCCTTCGTATGGATACTGAGACGGGAAGGGCATCCAGCGTGAAACTTTGCTACTTTGGTGTTTTTCATATAGTGTTAATTAATTTTGAGCATTATTTGACACAATTTTCATGCCATCGACCCCAATAATGTTTGAATTAAGGTGGAGATGATGATGATGATGATGATGATGAGACGACTATATCATTTATTTTCTTCCAACCCATAATGTCCATGACTTCTTCACACCGCGGGTTCGCTAATGAAATTGAGCATCAGCCTTAGATTGAGATTCCTATGGAAGTTGAGGGCTCAGAAGACATTAGTTCTACCCGAGCAGTCCTTTTCGGGAACCAATTTGATGGCTATTCATTTAGTCCTAACAAACGTGGACCTCTCTCATATTAGAGATGACATAGCTTTGCCCGAGGACGTTGTCATTGAAGTTTTGGCTGATAAGAAACAAGCTCCTGAACATCCCATTAATTTCTTAGCATTTTACGTCAGGCAACTAGGCGGTGGCTCCGCTTTCATGTCAGTCCTGCATTCATTGGAATTTCATGTGGTTTCTCTTTCATATGAACGTAGGTTGTCACAGGAAGACCATTCGTCATTATTCGTCATTAAGTTTTGCTACTTTGTTCTTTGCATGAATTTATTATACTGTTAAATAATTTAGACAAGCAATTGACACTATAATCATCATGCTACCGACCCCAACATATGAGATTAAAATCGTCTGTTAATGATGACGAAATTTAAATCACATCACAATATTTGTTTGGCAATTTATTAGATTAAGTTACGATATCCCACTTTGGTTCCCACATTAAAGTATTGAAGGGTACATATGCGAGAGTCAACCATTTACCATTGATAATGGTATTGGGTTAAGTTAGGGCTCCCTACCTTATATATGACCTTCGGCAACCGACAAAGACGTTCTGAGCGGCAGTAATTGATTGATTGAGTTGTTTCTGGATAAAAAGATTTAGAATCATATGAGAATGGTTTTTATGTTGTGAATTCAGATAAATCTGTATCATTTGATATTTGTGTGATGTACGGTTCAGATTGGCTTATTCATGCAATATATGCATTTCATGCATCAAACTCGCAATGCATAAAAACTCTGCATTATATGCATCAAAATATCGATGCACTAGAATATTACGTTCTATGCATACGTTTTTGTGAGAATAAATCTAGGCCATCAATTTAATCAAGATCAATGGATCAAATCCATTTTTATTTCTTAACTTAAGTATCATTCTCACCAGAACCCACCCCTATATATGGAATATATATATATATATATATATATATATATAAACAGAATCCACTTGCTAAAAATATAAGGAGGTTTTCCCGCCCAAAAACACTTGCTATTTTTGGAAAAGTTTAAGCAAAAAAAAAAGGTGTTGGGTTGGAGTTGGTACAGGGGTGGGGGAATGTGGCAGCTTTCTATTAGTTGCCATTTTTTGAATTTGTCTTGGATTTATTTTTTTCTTGGATTTGTTTTTTTTCAAAATAATTTAATGTCTAACTTTTTATTTTTCATTCGATTTTCTCATAACATATATTCAATTAAGGGCGAATTATATAAAGTATCCTTATTGTTTGGTCCGATTACATATTAATACCCACAATTTGAACAATTACATCCACACCCAAAATTAACCTCCGGCGTTTGACTTTTGGACGAATTTTTAGTTGTTTAAATTGTTTCCTAACGCGGATGCGAATTTGTAATTGCTGAAACTGTAGGCACAAATCTGATTCGGAGCTATTTAGCAGTAATTATTCCTTCAATTAATCTTTATTTCATGATATTCAATTTGACATCCATTGTGCATATATAAAAATAGTTTTAAGTTTTTTTATGAAAGTTTAAATATAGGGTTGAATTTAGTATTAGAAATATGATTTATGTGTTTATCTGCCAAAACATAAATATATTTGGATTCATTTGGGATAACAGTAGTATATATAATGTTGAGTATGTTTTTAATTTGTTTAATTTTGGATTTTACTGTTATTCATATAATTAATTAAATTCAGAGCTATATTATATATGTTTCAAGTATATTTATTTATTCTATTTTTTAGGTACCTATAGTAATATTTACTTTATTAGATTTAATCTTATATTTTTGTTCGTGCTATATTTGATTATCTGATTATGGTTTATGACAAAATGATGATCACAATTGTTCAATAAAAAAATTGTATTGTATAATGAAGAAATTTTGCAAAATATTTAATTTAAATATTGTTTAATATACCATTATTTTGTTTTATTTATTTGAACAAACATTATCATTACATACTTTTTTAGGTATTGTTTAGATTGATACTTTTTTTATATTATTTACCTTTTATATGGCCTGATAAGATTATGCCAATACCAATATTATTAATTTTTAATCTATAAATATTGATTAGCAGTAATAATTATAATAAGTAAATTTGTTAAGACAGTATTACATTTCTTTCCCCTTTGAACCAAAACATGTGATGTCACTGGTTTCCATTTTTTTTTCTTGACATACTTCTCCAAACAATGGAAACCTTTATATATCAAAATCAAATATAAAGTAGACATAACTAGGGTCTGCTTGGTATTTTGACATACTTCTTTATATTTCCGAGTTGTCAAAATACTTCTTTATGTCAACTTCGATATATGTCTATTTTCGAGTATGTCAAAATACTTCTTTATGTCAACACGCAACGTTTAAATGGAAACGTTTATATATCAAATATTACTTCTTTATATTATCAAAAGTATTAAAAACCATGCAACGTGAGTCAAAATTCGTGTATACCTAAAAAATTGGTCCAACCTGAAAGTTTTGGGGGGCAAAAGGTGCTATCCGATGGTGGGCCCACGGGTTGAGTTAAGCAGGCATATAAACTAAAGAGTCCTAATTTAACTCAAATATCATGGTCAAAGGTGAATGGTTGCCTCCTACTTATATATCCTTCCACACTGACACTAAGGTGGCATACCGTAACAGAATGTGGTTTAAATATTAAGTATGTAAGATTAAACAGACTTGATAAATAAATTTAACAGTGTTTCTTATCGTGCCTGTTGTGTTGGGCCATACTTTTCGTCTTTTTATCAGGTCGTGTTTAGGTTCGAATTTTAGGCTCAATAAAGTTACCGGTGATGTGTTTCTGTTTAACCTTATCGTGTCTTGTGATATCGTGTCAAGCCCGATAACAGTCCAACACGATCGATTTGCCACTCTACTTAATTTGAAGATATTAGCTTCTCTTGGTTCGATGCATTTCATAACCATTGAAAAGTCATTGTTGCAGTCTCCGTTGAAGCTAGACCTGCTTCCATCAGATGCTAGAATAACCAGCCAGGAGTACAATGACAGAAACTTAAATGGCGAGGCACACGTTTTGGTTGATGTTCGACCTTCTCATCACTACAAAATTACCTCTCTCCCAAATTCCTTAAACATTCCTTTCGCAAGCTTGGAAGGAAGGGTGCGCGAAATATCAGCAGCCTTAGCAA
The DNA here is from genome assembly GCA_033398695.1 of Orobanche coerulescens. Classification (NCBI taxonomy): domain Eukaryota; kingdom Viridiplantae; phylum Streptophyta; class Magnoliopsida; order Lamiales; family Orobanchaceae; genus Orobanche; species Orobanche coerulescens. Next base: position 133,588,863 of record CM065817.1, read on the forward strand.
GAGTGAAAGGAAAGAACAAAATGGGCCATAATAATCGAGAAGCTTCTTTGTACGTAATTTGTAGAAGAGGAAACGATTCGCAGAGGGCCGTTGAGTTATTTCATAAGTTGGGGTTTTCTTCGGCTAAGGACATCATCGGAGGGCTTGAATCGTGGGCGCACGATGTGGATCCAGAATTCCCGACGTACTAACAAAGGTTTTTAGCCTCGACATTTGATAATGATTGTATGTGAACATTATGGAAAAAGATAATTAAAACATGATGTGGTTGCAGTTTTGGATTGAAAAAGCTCCTATTTGATTTCCTCAATGTATATCTTTTTTTTGTTTTTTTTTGTTTTTTTGAGATGCTTGGTTGTTAGAGAAAGTGAGATGCAATGTGCAAGGATCTGACTCAAAAATCAAAGTCTTGACAACTGGTTCTTGTTATTTATATTTACGTGTTTCTTTTCTTCCCAATTTTTTGTTTTTACTTTCTTTAAGGACATAACCAGATACTAGTTTCCATAATACCCGCCCCTTTATTATTGTATATTTTAAATTTTGTTTCCTACATAGCATAACACGTCATAACGGTTGTTTAAAGTAGGACGATCAAAATGTATAATAATAATAATAATAATAATAATAAGCTTCTAGAATCTAGATATTTTGTAAGGCGCTCATGTTGACCTGGTGAAAGATAGGGACTGTATTTTACACCCCAAGAGTAACTAGAAATGTGTCCATCTTGTTATAGACAATATAAATTTGACATTTATTTTAAACCTAAAATCTTTAACATATTTTTTCACACTGCCACCCGGAGGGAACACCTAGCCAGCTTATTTGAAAGGTGCAAAATACTTTGGTATCTTTTTTAATTATTCGACTATTTATTGGCCCAATATGTCATTGATTATTCTGTCAAAAGAAACATATAATTCATTATTTACATTGTCTCATAAAAAATGGCAGTATATATTAGTTTAGTTTTGAAACTTTCATCTTTTGAGTACCCAAAGAATATAAAGATGATTTTTTTTGTATAACATTCAATTGAATTTTTTTAGTAAAAATATAAATTCAATTAAAATTCGCTTGGTAGTTTGCGCATCGCAACAAGCTCAAAAATAGTACTCCCTCCGTCCAGTTTTTAAAGTCCCATTTGATGTTGGGCGCGAAGGTTAAGAAAAAATGATAAAGGTAAAGTGGGTGGAAGAAAAAGGTAGTGGTTGGAAGAAAAAGTTAGTGGTTTGGAAGAAAAAGGTAGTGGTTTAAAGAAAAAGGTAGTGGCTCCGTCCACTTTTTAAAGTCCCATTTGATGTTGGGCGCGGAGGTTAAGAAAAAATGATAAAGGTAAAGTGAGTAAAAGAAAAAGGTAGTAGGTGGAAGAAAAAGTTAGTGGTTTGAAAGAAAAAGGTAGTGGTTTAAAGAAAAAGGTAGTGGTTTGGAGAAAAAAGTAGTGGGTCCATTAGTAAAAAGGTAGTAATTAAATAAAGAAAAGAGGGTAATATAGTACAAAAAGTAGAGTGAGACTTTAAATTGTGGACAAATATTTGAGAGCAAATGGGACTTTAAAAACTGGACGGAGGGAGTATATTATTTAAATTTTTTCAGAATATTTAATTTTTAATGTAATTTGATTAATGACTTTATTACAAGAAAATTGAAAAAAATTGAGATAAAATATAATATTTTAATAAAATATTATTGTTAAATGTTAAAGGATGCATTTTGAAAATCGTTTTGGGCCTTGTTAAGTGTTGGTTCTCTCTCTCTCTCTCTCTCTCTCTCTCTCTCTCTCTCTCTCTCTCTCTCTCTCTCTCTCTCTCTCTCTCTCTCTCTCTCTCAGCTTTCCACCTGCATCGCAAATAAAAAATTTAAAAACTTCATGTGGTATAAAAAAAGGAATAAAAAATTTAAAAACTTCATGTGGTATAAAATAAAGGAATGCGGGAATCTAAACGGTCTAAAAAATATCAGTTCGGTTTTATTGATTTTTTTTTGTTGGAACCGTGTTGAAGAAAGCTAGTGGTTCCAAGCGGTTCCTCGATTCTGGGAAATTTGAGAAAAAAATCTATAAATCGATTCTCGGTTTAATTCTGGGGCGGTTCCATATAGATTCAGCGCGATTATGTTTGGTTACTTCTGATTTCTTCAGTTTCTACACGGCTTAGATCGGTTCGACGATGCGATTCCGCCAAAAATGTCTACAAACTTCAATCATACACTTGAGCTCTCTCTATCTCTCCCCTCATTTTACCACCTGCATCAAAAGTAAAAAACTTAAAAACTTCACGTGGTATAAAATAAAGGAACGCGGAATCGAACCGGTCTAAAAAATATCGGTTCGATTTTATTGATTTTTTTTGTTGGAACCGTGCTGGAATCGAGTCGAAAAAAGCTAGCGGTTCCAAGCGGTTCCAAGCGGTTGCTCGATTCTGTTGAATATTTTATAATATATTTGATATACATCTATAATTTTTATTCATTATAAAATTGATATTATTTAAAAATGCTAATAAATATTTTTGCTTTTTGTTTAAAAAATACCACGACCGGGGCTACCCGGCCCAACACGACCCAAAACCGGCCTAGGACCGGCTCTGCCCAGTTCCTTTATGAGCTGATCTCGGTACGTATTTACTTAATATGCAATATTACAAGGTACATATTTACTAATAGGATCAAATATCCTATAAAATATTAAACAAAATAGTGTTCCGGCAGCCATCAATCAGACTGGACAATGAACTGAGTTTGGCTGGACTGAACTAAGCAATGGACTGAGTTGAGTGGGCTTTTTATGAATTAAGATGGGTCAAGTTGGGAAAACTCAAACTGGAATCGGCCCATCCTAATAATGGGTTGGGCAGATTTGAACGGTTTAAACCAAGTTGGCCACCCAAAATAAATTTTTAGGCCGAGTTAGAATGGATCGCGGTGTCCCAGACCACTTGCTACTCCTAGCAGCTAGTCCTAATAATAGTGCAGGTTGTAAACTCTAACTTGTCCAGAAAACAAAAAAAACCAAAACATGTAATATTAAGTTGTTTTCTTTATTTGCTCTGTCTATAATGCATACGTGTTTTAAAATTACATATTTGTATATTTTTAATTAAGAAAAGATTTATATTAGTATTTCAATTTTGTTGAATGTACTATTTAAAAAAAAACTAGTTAATCTTAATAAGTGAAAAGTAACTAATGATTAAAAGATTTAATTTTGTTAATTCTTAAGAATACAATAACCTCCACTCCAACCACTTTTTGTATATTTCTTTAAGTTACTCAGATATAACTAAATTAATATGATCAACAATTTAATAATGTATAACCATAAAAGCATTACAAGTACTTGTGCAATGAACGAAAAGACGCAATTCAGGAGACGGATACTATGGATACACTGGAGAAATTATGGAGAAAAGTATTCAGGTTAATTGATCAAGATAGATATACAACATCAAGTTAGAAAAGTTAGGGTTTTATAAGTTATATAATTTACCAACTGATTGAAAATTGTAAGAGAAGGCAAAATAACTCAACTTTTAATGCAAAATGAAAAATAATCGAAAAAGAAGAGAAATGGCCGAGAAAGAGTATCTTTGTCTTAAACAATCGGGTGGTGCACGCCCACAACTACATTACATATGCATCTAATACCAAGTAGTAGTATATATTTAAATGAGGGTACAAGAAGGCATAATATAAGTATGGACCAATTGTTCATGTCAATTTGCATGCTTTTATTTAGCTGTATAGATTTCAATGACGTACAAAGTTTTCTCTCGTGCAAAAAACACTGAAAAATATACATGCAGTTAGAAAGAAGTAGAAGGAAACAAACAAGAACATGCAGTTAAACTAAACAAATGAAAATTAGTGGAGCAAGACAAAGAAAGATAATTGTTGTATATTTGATCAATAAAAATTTACTTAACCGTAAAAAAGAAAAGAAATATTCATGCCACGAGTAAAAGTAAAGAAACTTAACCTCCATAAAAACACATCGTTGGTCTTCTGTTATTTCTTGAGTTCCCGGAGAAGAACCAAATTCATCCACGGCCTCTCTATTCATAATCATCTCTTGTTCGTTCGATTGTGATCCTACTCCATCCAGAGATTTTATGTTGACAATTATTTGACCTGAATCACGAAATTGTTAAGTATGGTGAAAACCATAAAGATAAAATATCAAGATTTATTATTCATTCACCTTCTGGTAGATCTTGTTGGTGAGGAACCAGTGCGTGATGGATTTTGTTGAGGAATGATCGGGGCTGGTGGATTTTGTTGAAGTGGGATCCAGACTTGTTGTGACTGAATTACATACTCCCTCCGTCCCACCGATCTTGGTTCATATTCCTTTTTGGGCCGTCCCAAGATACTTGGTCATTTCCTTTTTAAGACATCTTTATCTCTCACAACTTTAAATAATATATATCCATATCATCACTTTATACACTACTTTTCAGCTTTTCTTAAATCCGTGCCGAAAAGCAAATGCTCAAGATGGTTGGGACGGAGGGAGTAATATAATACCATTTGCATTATACCTAAAATAATTCCACAAACTTCTGGAGCCTGCTTAAATCAAAAGAATATTAGAATATAAAATCAAAAAATATTATTTAGTTAAGGTTAGAATTTCTATGATTAATTCACTTACATAAAAAATAATAAACAAAGGAAGTTTATGCCGAAAAGTTAGCGCACGCTACAAGGTGTTTACGTACGTTAACAGAGGAAGTTTACGTATGTAATGGTTTGGGCAGAACAATCTGTCCAAATTTGTTGGCCATAACGTACGTTAGCAATAAGCTACAACATACGTTATGAAGGTGCCGATAGCGCATGCAAGATAGCATGCATAACGCACGTTATGCATGCAGCAGTTCAACCCTATTGAACGAAAATAGCTAAATCGGCGGTCCGAAAACGAGACGCGGTACCAGGACAGATTCCAGAAGTATAAACATGAAAGGATCACGACAACGAAGTTGAGTACTGAAGGAAAAATACACTTCCGACTACCGAGGAATCCGAGAAACGACAAGCAATGTAAAATTCCCTAAACTTATAGGAAATTACAAAACGGCCCAAACGACCGAAAATCACGATACGACGTCGGATCAAGAAACCGAAACTCACAACACGAACAACTCGACCATACGAACTAATGAAACCAAAGAAATTACCAAATCGAACGGGTTCTACGAGAATCGAACATCCATGCAACAATACATAACAAAAAGGCGGAATAATATCAAAACGTCTCCGAAATTCGTCCCAATGGAGAAACTCCAAGAATAAAATAGATTCAAAATATCGAAACGGATACAAGTTAATTGCTAAAAATGAAAAATACACCAAAATGAAAATATCGGGAAAGGAAAAAAATGCGGCTATTACAGCCACGACTCGACGACTCGATTTCCGAAAACGCACGGAACGAAAACGAAGAAATGCTCTCGGATAACAACATCCATCCGAAATGAAATACCATGCAACAATTAATCACATGCGAGCATAAAAAGGGTCGAGACGACAAATACGTATACGAATACCCATAACTTTGGGAAATTACAAAATAGTCCAAAACGCCCGAAAGTCACGATACGTGATCGAATAACTAAACCAAAGTTCACAATACGTCTAACAAAGTTAAACGTACTTACGGGGAACACGAAACAACAATTTCGAACGAGATTCGCAAGCAGAAAAGTCGCTAAAAGCACGGAACTCAGCAAAACGACACCGAAACGAACTCGAATGTCAAAAAGTGTAGAATGAATCGTTCTAAGAATGACGAAACGGTCACAGGCGAGCCGTTAAAATAGACTCCTGTAAAAAAAAAGAAATGTACCGAAAATCGAAAATTGCGGATATTACATACTACCTTCCTTAAAAGAAGTTTCGTCCCGAAACTTAAAACAAGTAGGGAGAAGCAATATCCCACCAGGAACATCTCAACGAGATACACAAGAACCCTGCAACTTACGCCCACCGGCGAAACGTTACAAGAACGGAAGGAGGCATACAACGCGAAAGTATGCTCAACGACAATCATCACCACGTCACAAGCAAGGACAAAACACGATCACCAAGTGCCAAGCACCACCAACTGGATAACACAATCAAGTCAATTATCCGAACCATCAAGTGACAAAAGGCGCCTATTACAGGAAAACACGCACAGTAGAATGAAGCGCACAACAATCCGCAAAGGCAACCACGGAAATCTCCGACCGCGCCGAAGTTCTCGAAAACCACATTAGGCATCTCCGTGTCCCTTCAGAGCAGAGACGCAAACTTGATTCCTAAACCTCCCAGTTACTGTCTCGCAATGCACGGCTCGGTGCCCTAATTGACCACAAACGAAACAGCTGACGAACGGTGAACGGTAATTCTCCACGGTACGAGATCAGGCAACAATAGTCAGACAACCACGATCGAACCACAATGATCGCACAGAACGATCGAAATACAAGGATCGAACAACAATGATCAAACAACTATGATTAGACAACAACGATCGAACAACGATAATCGAACAACACCGATCGAATCACAATGATCGAACAACGACGATCGAACCACAATGATCGAACAACAACGATCGAAAATAATGATCGAACAACAACGATCGAAAAATAATGATCGAACAACACCTCGAAGTTCACACTTCAACTCAAGACATTAAAAGAGCCGATAGAAACTAAAAGATGTTACTTTTGAACAAGGTTCACAAGAATCGAACCGAACTCAGAAAAGTCACAGCGATAACCAGATCGATCCAACACAAGATTACGGCTCTTTCGAACGATAAAAACCGAAATACAGAACAAGTTCAGAAAGTATCAACGAACACGAGTGAGTCGAAAGAATGGAGAAAGAGAAAATATAGAAGTCAAAATAGTACGGGTATTACCTTCGACCTCGTCCACGAAATTCACAAAAATGGAAGCAAGATAACAATACATCAAACAACCGACACATCACGAAACAATCACCGATGCACACGGTCATACCAACCCAAGCTCTAACAGCTCGCACATGTGCGATAACGCAGAAATCACCAAGAGGCGACAACATACAACACCAACATCACACCTTTCACAGAGGGCTAACACAACAAAGATGTGGAAAACGACTCAACGCTCACACACATTCCCGGACTGCAAATAGGAACGATAGGTTTTAAAAAAACAAAAACCACCTTTTGAAAATAATTTTGGAAATACCAGTTGATCTTGAGTATCATCTTTCAAAAAGTAGTACAAACATCATTATCGAGAGCTTGAAAAATCATCTTGCATTTGATAAGAATGAGGATACTTTTCTTTTAGTGAAAAACTATTCAGAAATATTCGACCCTCGGGTCTAAGCAATTGTGTTTCTAAATCATTGAAAATATCTCAAAATATTTTGGTCCTCAAAGTGGAATAATTTTGAAACATAGTGTGGCACTAGTAGGCACCTTGAAAATACCGCGAGAAAATAATTCATTTGAAAAGTACGTCTCGGAATTTATTTTCTAAGATACTCAAGGTTTTCAGAAATCCGATAGGCCATACTGCCCAAAATTCATACATATCGACATTCGCTTAAACACATCATAGGACATGCATCAAATCATTCAAAATCAAGACAAAACATGTCTTTTACCAGAAAAACAAACAGTAAATATCATAGTCGAACACCGCCTAGGATCGGGCGAAACCACTGACCCCATTCGAGGCCTCTAAAGACACTCCCGAACTGGCTAGTGAACAGGCTCGTGAATCCGGAATGAAGTCATGGATCCCCCCCGAGGCCTCGTCGGACCCTCCCGGAGCGAGCAAATCGAATCTGTATAAGCACAAATGTTTCACAAGCATACTTGCAAAACGAGCAAATAAATTCGAAAATCATTCGCAGCGGACAAAAACAACAGTCAAAAAGACATCAGCAGCGACGAAACTCCTCGTTTAAACCAAATACGAGAGCCGAATAAACACATGTCACGAAATCAAAATTCACAGAAGGATTCAATCACTTAACAAAATCGTACAAATAGCTCGCGTCACACGAGGCACAACACAAAGAATGGAGACTTACATCCACAGGTCGCACAAAGATGATGATCGCCCCACGATACTAATCACGACCAACAACTCAGACGACGCGTCGCGACACGACTCAGTCAGATAAAATCTGACGAGACAAAACTCAACAGACTCAACTTGACCCAACAACCTATGTTTCCACAACCTAAGCTCTGATACCATTTGTTGGGATAACAATACCCGGTATCGAAATTGTTGGGACAACAAATCACTGTATCGATGCTGCCCTGTATCGATCGTAGTGTCAGTATGTTTTGACAATATGCCAATCCAGAATACAGTAAGCAAACTGTATCGAAAAGCTAATCAAAAGTGTCAACCTGCATCGAAGACCTCTCGTAGATCCAGCATACAGTAGAACCTATTATACAGCAAAGAAGTCTCATAAAGACCAAGTATGGAAACTGTCTCGAATCGACAATACAGTGATCTTTCCATACAGCTCTCATCAGGACAAGAAGGAATCTCCAGTATTCGCTAGAAGTCAAGTCCCGTTGATAAAGAAGTATTTAAATACTAAAGGATAAAGTATTTAAATACTGTAAGTCAGAAGATCTTCAAAATCCCGCAAAATCCGTATCGTGTTTTATTCAAACACATCATCCCATTGGAACGGAATCTTGCTCAACGGATATATTTCAGAAGACTATATATATCCCCTCAAGGCTTTGAAGATCAGTTACCAAGTTACCAAAAACTTACGAAGTTATTATCATATACACTAGAGCAAAACATATCTCCCAAGCTTTCTGCTATTCACATAAAAGAGATATACAATGCTCAAACCGTGAACAACACATCATCAGCTAAAATCTCAGAAAGTCAAAGCTGTTGTTCATGTATTGTTCTAAACCTTGAACAAACCTATCAACCCTGTGTGGACAGAGGAATCTTTGCTACTCCCGAACTGTGTGTGAAGGATTTGCATTGAAGAAGACGAAGCTTCAGAACTGTGTGTGAAGAAGCCAGTCAAAGTGTTAGCTCAAACCAATCTGTGTGAACGGTTGAAAGCTAAGATCTTTATATCAATCTGTGTGAACGATATATTGATTAAGTGTTATAATTACGTAGTTGTGTACGCAGTAATTATAATAAACTTTTTACTCCTGTGTGGAGGACCAGTGGACGTAGAGGGGTTTACCTCGAACCACTTTAAATACTGTGTTATTTACCTTCTGCTTTTATTGTTTTAATTAACTGTGATTATTTAAGTATACACTGCACATCGAGTTGTCAGATCCACAAAGAACTTCATCAGATTTAAGATTTCCGCTACGCACTCAGATTAAAAACAGTACAGCTTGTTGTTCAAAACACTTTCCAAGTTGTATCCAGTATACTTAGTGGCCAACAAGTGGTATCAGAGCGGTTGATTCTACAAAGAATCAGTTGTATTTTTAACCGAATCAGATCCAAATCACTTAATTTTTAAAACAGTCTTTTTCATTCCTTTATTCTCACATGGATACATCTATGATCAACAAAGTGTCTATGTTCTCTATTAATGAATTTGATGACTGGAGAATTAGAATGGAGGCTCATCTTGCAGCAATGCATGAAGAGATGATTTTTGTTATACAGGATGGCCCCATTAAGATCATGAAGGTAAATACGGCCGCAAGGATTGAAGGCCAAGCCCATGCTGAGATGCTCGAGAAGGAGCGCGAGCAATGGACCACAGATGAAAGAAAGCGCGCCAATCTCGACAATGTGGCTAAGAACGCGTTATTTGTCACTCTTGACAAAGGCACGTTCTCAAAGGTAAAGAGCTGTAAAACAGCCAAGGAAATTTGGGATAAACTCAAGTTGATTTGTGAGGGAACTGAGCTCTCAAAAGAAAAGAAAATTTCAAAACTGACTCAGCAATTTGAATCCTTTGAAATGAAACCAACTGAGACACTTGAGGAACTTGACCTCAGATTCACTGGTATTATTGGTGAACTTGAAGCTTTGGGCAAAACTTATACCCAAAGGGAGAAGAATTTAAAAATTTTCAGATCTCTCCCTGCCCGATGGGACATTAAGACCACATCTATACGTGTGTCTTACAATCTAAATGAAATATCTACTTTTGATCTCTTCTCTGACCTCAAAGCTTTTGAGTATGATATTGACAGAAGAGAGAAAGCTGAAGAATCTCCTTCAAAGGTTATAGCACTAGCCGCTGTATCGAACCGTCGACACAGCATGCCCAGCTCGTCGAAGCCTAGTCATAAGAATGCTGACAATGACGACGACATCCTGTCTCAAGATGAAATGGCGCTTCTCATGCATAAGTTCAAGAAGTTCATCAAGCAATCGGGAAAAACTCCCTACAGGCCCAAACCTATCCACAAAGTAAGTACCGAAATTTCATCCGGTGATGCTAACTTATGCTATAATTGCAGGAAACCAGGACATTATGCAAACAAATGTCCTCATCCCAAAGTCCAAAGGTTACCAGAAGCCGAGCAACAAGAGAGGGATGAACGAAGACGTGCTTGGAACAACAAGCTTAAGGCCCTGACTGGAGAATCAGAAGCCTCCCCCACACCATCCAAATCCGAAGAATGTCTTCAGGTGGTCACTGAAAGTGATTCATCTGACGATGAGTTCGAAGATAAAGCATATATGTGCTTTATGGCCAAGGACATTCCGGAAGATGAAGATAGCAACGATGCGGTAAGCTCAACCTCAGCTATTCCAGTAAATGCATCTCATACTTTTGAAAACATGATGAATGAGTTTAAAAACATTCAAAAGGCCCATGAGACTTTGAAAAATGAGGATATACAGCTCCAATTGTTTAACCTAGAGCTGAAAGATGAAAATGACTTGCTGAAAATAAATTATGAAAATATGTCTATTGACTGTGAAACCCGCAAAGTCGACCATGAAAAACTCATGGAGAGCAATCATCAACTTGCTCATGAACTAAGTGAGGTTAAAACCCACAATGAGAGCAAGACAAATGATTTTGTTCTGCTTCAAGCCAAAATCAAAACTCTCGAAAAACGAGAAGATGAACTTGAGACCATTCTGAAATCTTTCGAGAAATCGTCCAAAAGAATGGAAGAAATTCTAAGCACTGGGCAACATGCTCATGATAAAAGTGGCTTAGGATACAGCTCATTTTCAAACAAAGGAAAAACTAGTACAGTGTTTGTCAGGGGTGTGGAACCCATTCCCGTGTCGAAAGAAACCTCGAGTCCTGTGAAGGAACCTATTGCACAGCGAACAGGAAAGGCTGCCATTCCGCCACCTCAATCATACTCCAGACAGCGGAATCACCATCCATTCAGACCTGAAAGGCGCACTCAACAGCATGCTCCCTATCAACAGCGCCAACAGCCGTTCAGAAGGAAGGCTGTATCCAAATATCAAAGGCCCGCACGACAGTACTTTCAGTACAACACGCCTAGGTATTGGATACAGGAGCCCCGTTATTCCTAGAGAAAATAGGTGTCCGCACAGTATCAACAACAGCGTTGGGAATCTAACTGGAGACCCAGAAGGCAAGCTGTAAGGCCAAAAAATATGGCTCCACCTCCAAGACGGCACTCGTACTGGACTAATAATAATAACCCTGAATTTTACATGCATAACAATTATCATGGTTATAACGACTACGTATATGCCCCACGTAGATACCACAACACTATACCGAATATAACCTACAGTAAACCAATTGCTGTCAAGAAAATTTGGGTACCTAAAGGCACTAACATTCATGGACCCAAAAATCAAAGGGGACCTAAATCTACCTAATCTCTTTGCATACAGAACATCCTAGAGGAGGACATCTGGTACTTCGATAGTGGATGCTCCCGGCACATGACAGGAGATAGAAGCAAGCTATCAGATTTCGTAGAAGGTCGCGGTCCAAAAGTACGCTTCGGTGATAAATCTAAAGGAAGAACAAGAGGAAAAGGAAACCTTCTTGTCGGAAAATTTAAGGTCACCGATGTTGCGTATGTTGAAGGCTTACAGTACAATCTACTTAGTATTAGCCAGTTCTGTGATAAACAGTTCTCGGTGAAATTCTATATAGATCGATGTAGAGTCAAGACCATCCAGACCAAAGAAGTTGTGCTTACAGGAAGCAGATCAGGTAACATGTATATTGCTGACTGGAAGCCTATCAGCTCCTCAATTCCTTGTTTAGTTACCAAAGGCACTACAGATCTAAGCTGGCTATGGCACAAAAGAATGTCTCACGTCAACTTCAAGACGATCAAAAAGCTCTCTATATAGGGACTCGTTAGAGGATTGCCGAATGTATCGTTCCAAAAAGACAGTGTCTGTGGACCATGTCAAAAAAGCAAGCAAATCAAGTCCACCCTGAAGAGCAAATCCTACCTTTCAACCCACAGAGTGTTGGAGATGCTACACATGGATCTCTATGGTCCTATAGACCCGGTAAGTTTGGGAGGTAAGAAATACTGTCTTGTTGTTGTTGATGATTACTCCAGGTATGCTTGGACAATTTTCCTAAGCAAGAAGAAGGAAACAACATCAAAGCTGCCCGAGTTCCTGAGAAAGCTTTAAAATAAAAAGGCATTGAGTATCGTGTCCATCCGTTCCGACAGAGGTACATAATTTACTAATCGCTTTATAGAGCAATACCGTTCGGAAAATGGGATACAACACGAATACTCAGCTGCCCGTACACCTCAACAAAATGGTGTTGCCGAGTGAAAGAATAGGACGCTGAAAGAAGCAACAAGGACAATGATTGCCGCAAGCAAGTTGCCACAGCGTTTCTGGGGTGAAGCAACCAATACAGCATGCTACACTCAAAACCACTGTATCATCAACAAGCACCACAACAAAACAACATACGAGGTATGGAACAACAAAACTCTGTTAGTTTCGTATTTTCACATTTTTGGATGCAGGTGCTATGTGTTGAATAATGGGAAGGATCAACTTAGAACCTTTGATGAGAATTCAGATGAAGGATTTTTTGTAGGATATTCCTCCGTCAGCAAAGCTTACAGGATCTTTAATAAGAGAAAGCTGACGATCGAGGAATCAGTTCATGTAGTGTTCGACGAACCTCACCATGACCCTACAGGAGTAGAAGCTGTTACCCAGAACATCCAACAACTTTCCATCTTAGATCCACCAACTCCCATAGAACCTGTTGTTGACCTAGAAATCAACCCCGCAGCTGTAAGAATCGACGTAGATGAAGCCGATGCTGTACAAGCTGAATCTGTATCTACAACAACTCAAGATACAGTATGGGACCCTGAATTAGAACCCGACCGAAGATGGTTGAGAGATCACCCGCAAGAGCTGATCATTGGAAACATAAATGCTGGTGTTTCTACCCGTAGGAGAATACAGGGTACACAAGGAAATGTACTATGTGCACAAGAAGAACTAGATACTGAGATATCACCATTTCCTGAATGGAAATCTCAATTCGAGCTTAGAAGACTCAATATGTGCACTATTGCTGTATTTTTAGCCCAGTCCGAACCTGTTTCTACCATAGAAGCTCTTAATAATTCTCATTGGATAACATCTATGGAAGAAGAGCTTAACGGTTTCGAGAGAAACAATGTATGGTATCTTGTACCCAGACCTACGCATCAATCGGCTATTGGAACCAAATGGGTATTTAGGAATAAAAAGGATCGAAATGGACTAATTATAAGGAATAATTCAAGGCTAGTCGCACAAGGCTATAGACAGGAAGAAGGCATAGACTACGATGAAACTTTTGCCCCTGTAGCCAGACTAGAAGCCATTAGGATATTTTTAGCCTTTGCCGCCCATAAGAGCTTCATTATATACCAAATGGACGTCAAAAGTGCATTCCTAAATGGAGACCTTACCGAAGAAGTTTATGTTGAACAACCACCAGGGTTTGCCAACACAGATGGCATCGATCTAGTATACAGGCTAAGGAAAGCACTGTATGGACTTAAGCAAGCCCCTAGAGCATGGTATGAGACCTTGTCCCAGTATCTAACCGATAATGGATTTGAGAAAGGTGCTGTGGACAAAACCTTGTTCAAAATACAGGAAGGTGATGACCTTTTGATGGTTCAAATATATGTAGATGACATTATATTTGGTTCAACTAACCTTGCTTTATGTCAAAGGTTCTCTCATCTCATGCAAAGTAAATTTGAAATGAGTATGATGGGAGAACTTAGTTATTTCCAAGATTTGCAGGTAAAGCAGTTACCTACAGGAATCTTCATCAACCAGGAAAAATACAGCAAGGAGCTTCTCAACAAATTTGGAATGAACACTTCCAAATCATCGTCAACCCCCATGAGCACTTTCGTGCAAATTAGTGCTGATGAAGCCGGAAAGCCGGTTGACCAATCACTCTACAGGAAGCTTATTGGCTCTCTCTTGTACCTAACGGCTAGCAGGCCCGATATCCAATTTGCTATAGGAGTGTGTGCGAGATATCAAGTAGCACCCAAGGAATCACACTTCAATACAGCTAAACGAATCCTGAAGTATATTAAAGGAACAGTCGATGTAGGACTGTGGTATCCTAAAGAAGGCGGATTCGATTTAGTTGGATCTGACGACTTCGGATCTCGGAGGCTGCAAGCTAGATAGGAAGAGTACAAGTGGAACTTGTCACTTTCTTGGACCTAGACTTGTTTCTTGGTTCAGTAAGAAGCAATTGGCAAACTCACTTTCCACGGCTGAATCAGAATACTATGCTGCTGGTAGTTGCTGTATGCAGATCCTTTGGATGCAGCAACAGTTGTCAGATTATGGGATTGAAGCCAAGGAAACGCAAATCATGTGTGATAGCACGAGTGCAATTGCAACAACACACAACCCTGTATTGCACTCGCGCACTAAGCATATCAACATGAAGCATCATTTCATAAGGAATCATGTCGAGAACAAGGATGTTCGGCTAGAAAAGATTCATACAGATATTCAGTTGGCCGACATCTTCACCATGCCTCTCAACACAGCAAGATTCAACATGCTTCGACAAGAATTGGGATTGCTACAGCCTGACTCCTGTAAGTATTTACTGTTTTTACTCAGCAATTGAGGGGGAATGCTGTAAGACCCAAGAATACAGTATCCACCATTAATTATCTGTACATTCAGAACCGTCAATACAGCACTGTAGGGAACAAAGCAATATGAATCATCCTACAGCTGTGCAATAATTAAGGGGGAATACAGTATGACCCATGAATACAACATTAATCCAAAAGTTGCTGTATGGAATTGAAACCTATATGTACCTTTTAAGGGGGAACGCTATATCGTCGCGGATACAACACATACTATGGGATTTCGATTCAATATATATTATTATAATATTTCATTTTAAAAATATTTTTTGTCCACGTGCCCTGTTTCCATATCAAACGTCGTTTACATTAAATGTCTTACACGATATTTGGACAATCAAATCTCAAAAGCCACGATGTCTTCAAATTCTTTAATATTTAATACCGCCGTTTCAGGCATTAAGGGTAACAACAAATGTCAGAAGTGGGACCCGCTCCTATTTTAAGAATCAATGGATAAGTGTACCAGTTACACTCAGTCCATCGTGACTGTTCATTTCAAACGCCGGTTCCCATCCCTTAAATCTGACCATTCGTTTTCTGAAAACCCTTCTTCGCCGCCTACTATAAAAGGACTGCAAATGCCATTTGAGACTCTTTACGCCTTCTGCATACTTTAAGAGCACTCAGGCAATTCAGCCTACAAGTTTTTCTGTATTTCACTGCATATTCTTCTTGAATCTTTTCATCTTTTCTTAAGATTCATCAATGGCATCCACTCTGAAGAAAGCCTCGAACATCATTGATGGACGGATCTTTTCCAAATCTGTCGTCATCGAGCGAATTCACGCTAAACTGATGACGTCGAATCCATGGAGTTCGTCATCACCAGAATCCGTCAGCAAGGCCTTTACCGCCTTGGGAGCCACACCACCGAGAAATACGACGTCCATTTGGTTGAGGACTTCTACCTCAACGCTGCCGTTCGCTTTCTATCGCTGGTCTAGGGAGGCCACGTTGCTGACATCACTGCCGTTATTCACGGAGTGGAGATCTGCGTCAACCAAGAACTTCTACAGAACATCTTCAGGCTGCCCGCTGATGGCCTGACTATGGAAGACCTTGAGACTTTTGGGTCTCAAGAGCTGTTGACCGAGTACTATGGACTGTTCATCGGTTCAGCTTCGGTTGAATCTGTTCACACTACCTGTCACAAGAAAAATTTCTGTTTGCCGTTCGTGTACTTGCATGGCTTTTGTTGCCGTATCATCGAGAATCACACAGGTGCCTTTGAGATGTGCACAAATCTTAGATTTAGGATGATGGTAGCAATTATGACCCGTGAAAAGGTCAATTGGTGTCAGATTATTCTTAAGCGTCTGCAGGAAGAAGTGTCAAAACCTGCGTCGCAAAAGAAATCGTTTGGTTTGTTTCTAAACCACATTTTGACGAAGTGCGGAGTTCAGCAATCCGCAGATGCGAAGAAAATAAGTTCCCGGATCTATTTAGGAGGCGTCAAGCCTTCGGCCTTTAACCAGAGCACCTTGATCGCCAACCGACCATTCGTCCGAAGAATGCCCTTGTCTACCGAATCGAGAGATGTTTCTACGAAGTCCCAAAGTGCTGACTCTTCAAAAAAACGAAAAAGATCTCACAGCAAGACACTAGTTGCTGCTGAGAGACCGAAAAGGAAGCTAAGGAGGCTCACAAAAGTTAGATCTACAGAACCCTCCGAGGATGTTCCTGTCGTGGCGCAACCCACTGATCAACTACCCCAGGGCCCAACCCCTGTGGAAGAGATGCCCGCGCCTGTATCGATAGTATATCCCGAGCCTTTGGCGGCAACGACGGATATAAGGACATCTGCCAACTCAAAAGACTCTAGCGAGTCGGCTGCCCCTTCGGAGCCAAATGCTACTTCTTCTATATGGGATTGCACACCCGTTCAGGATCCACCTTCCTTCGGGGCACCATCCCCTGTAAGGAATCCCTCTCCGATACATGCTCCCACACCTGTAGAGGAATCAATCGCTACAGCGGACACAAACGTTGTACGAAGTCCCTCCCCGGACACTATTATCAATAAAACCCTTCTTTCTATGTAAATTGAACAGGCCTATGAAAGATTTCTTCAATGGAAGAGCTATAGGCTAGCTCCATACGATACCCTGTACAACTGGAGTAAGTGGAGCAATGAAGAAAGATTCGTGTTGGAAGTGACGGACTCCCAAGAAGTTGAAGCCCTGATCCAATGGGATAATCTATGCTGCAAAGAATTAATTGAAAGCCATCTTTTGCACAAATCAGATGCCAGAAGGAAAGGAAAGGATAAGTCTGAGGAATCTCCCAAAAGTCCAAAAGAAGACCACGACTCAGACGACGACGACGATGCCTTTCAGGCAGGTCTGAGAATGAGCCGTGAGGAGGCTCAGGAAAGAGAAGTCTCCCAAGCCAAGAATGATGAAGGGCCATCAAGCCGCAATGATCCCCCTTCGCCACAGTAAGAAAATGTTCCTGAAAATGAGGATTCAGGCCCTCATGTCTAGGAAGAAGAAAATGTTTAGCAACAGGCACCGAGCCTGCTGTCGCCAAAGAAGAAGAAGAATCACGCGCCTTCCAGCGAGAGGAATCAGTCCCTCTGCCGGAATAGGCGGACGCTGAGAGACAACAGGAGGAATCAGTCCTTCCTGTATCCATGTCTACAGATATCCCTTCGACACAGGAGGATGCCGCACCTTCTGCCTCCGAACCCACAACAGTTGCTCCCGCCCCATCAACTGTGGAATCTGACGATGGTAGTATACCTGAGGATGTCCAACTCACTTCACGCCCTGACGTGAATTTGAGAAGGTTGAATGGAGTAGAAGACTTTGCCCAGCCAGATTCTCCCCGCACTAAAATTAGAAAAGAGCGCCTACGTGCTCTTGGCCTCCAAACTGTATTCATTCAGGACATAGTCAATGCTCTACACTCGGTAGAAAAGGCTCTTGATTGGATGCATACATCTGCTGTTGAAGAAATGACTGGATTAAAGCATGAAGTCTCCCGAGTGGTGGAAGCCTTCACTATCCTGCCACAAGTCTTCAAGCAAGCCTTGAGCAATTTGCAAGAGAAACAGGAGAAGATCCTACGAGAAGAGCAATCCAAGCTACGTGTGTCCGAGGCCAAGACAACATCAGCTATGATCGAATCCGGTACTCAACTGCGAAATCATGATAAGAACATTAAAGATATGTCGCAGGTGCTCTCCTCCCTTGTCGAGAGAATGTCAAAAATTGAGACGAAACAGGATGCCGCTCTGGAGATCCTAGGACGTCTTGATGAAAAGGTATCATACCTTGATGATGCCAAAAAGGGGGAAGAAGCGAGAGAAGCCGCGAGGAGAACGAGGCTTCAGCATGAAAGAGAATTCAATGCTGCTCAAGACAGCATTACTTCAGAACTAAACAAATTGGCTGCACCCGCTCAAGGATACAGGATTTCAGGTTCTCGACCTGAGTTCCATGATCCCAGCATCCCATGGAAAAACATGATCCAAAGGCCTTCTGAAATTCGTCTGCCAACCAACCGCCATCCCACTGCTGAAGAAGTGAAGCAATGGAGGAGAAATGAACTGATGAGATATTTTGCAAAACTCGTCAGGGAATCCGCCATCTTCAAAGGATATAAAACCTTAGCATAGGCTGCGGATAAATTTACAAAGTTGTTAAAAGAAGGAAAGCTCCCTCTCCAAAGTGAAATGAAGTCCAAACATAGACGAGGAGATCGGATCACCCATCCAGATGACTGGATTCTCGCCTTCGACAAATCATACGATGGTAGAGCAATCTACTTAGATTGAGGCAATGATTCCCTACAGCATTGGTGGCGTGGAACCGAGAACGATCCCGACAAGAGACCATGGAGACACGCAGATTATAGGAGTTAAATTCCTTGTATTTTTGGTTTGTAATTATGTTTTCAATTCAGCAAATATTGTAATCCTTGTTTCAGTATCAATAAAATATTTGCCTGTCTTGAAAGATCACAACTCGTAATCTACTGTGTTTATGTATGATTACGTAATTTAAATTTAAATGCTGAAATTAATCACAAGTATAGAAACTTGTTTAAAAATTAAAGCTGCACGAACTTGTCTGCGAATAGTTCATAGATTCAGTTGTATGCATCTAGAATACATTGTAAGATTGTGCCTGCGCGCCAATCATAAGCTTAAGTCAGAAAATTCTTAGTCAGATCGAACTCGCTCATGAAAGCGCTCATAAATTAGACTAAGTTGCTGAAAGCCAGATCATTCAACACAAGACCAAGATATCTGCCCGAAGTCATCAAGCAGGTTGTTAGCTTCATGAAGAAGGTTTTGGCATCATCAAGATGGCTTGAAAGATTTAAGTCTTGGCAAATTGTCAAAAAGGGGGAAATGGTTGGGATAACAATACCCGATATCGAAATTGTTGGGACAACAAATCACTGTATCGATGCTGCCCTGTATCGATCGTAGTGTCAGTATGTTTTGACAATATGCCAATCCAGAATACAGTAAGCAAACTGTATCGAAAACCTGATCAAAAGTGTCAACTTGTATCGAAGACCTCTCGTAGATACAGCATACAGTAGAACCTATCATACAACAAAGAAGTCTCATAAAGACTAAGTATGGAAACTGTCTCGAATCGACAATACAGTGATCTTTCCATACAGCTCTTATCAGGACAAGAAGGAATCTTCAGTATTCGCTAGAAGTCAAGTCCCGTTGATAAAGAAGTATTTAAATACTAAAGGATAAAGTATTTAAATTCTGTAAGTCAGAAGATCTTCAAAATCCCGTAAAATCCGGATCGTGTTTTATTCAAACACATCATCCCGTTGGAACGGAATCTTGCTCAACGGATTTATCTCAACGGATGTATTTCAGAAGACTATATATATCCCCTCAAGGCTTTGAAGATCAGTTACCAAGTTACCAAAAACTTACGAAGTTATTATCATATACATCAGAGCAAAATATATCTCCCAAGCTTTCTGCTATTCAGATAAAAGAGATATACAGTGCTCAAATCGTGAACAACACATCATCAGCTAAAAACTCAGAAAGTCAAAGCTGTTGTTCATATATTGTTCTAAACCTTGAACAAACCTATCAGCCCTGTGTGGACTGAGGAATCTTTGCTACTCCCGAATTGTGTGTGAAGGATTTGCATTGAAGAAGACGAAGCTTTAGAACTGTGTGTGAAGAAGCCAGTCAAAGTGTTAGCTCAAACCAATCTGTGTGAACGGTTGAAAGCTAAGATCTTTATATCAATCTGTGTGAACGATATATTGGTTAAGTGTTGTTATAATTACGTAGTTGTGTACGCAATAATTATAATAAACTTTTTACTCCTGTGTGGAGGACCAGTGGACGTAGAGGGGTTTACCTCGAACTACTTTAAATACTGTGTTATTTACCTTCTGCTTTTATTATTTTAATTAACTGTGATTATTTAAGTATACACTGCACATCGAGTTGCTGTATCCACAGCGACTTACTGTATTTAAGACTTCCGCTACGCACTCAGATTAAAAACAGTACAACTTGTTGTTCAAAACACTTTCCAAGCTATATCCAGTATACTTAGTGGCCAACACCATTTATGTAACACCCCCAATTCGCTCAGGGATATTACACGCCGTAGAACCTTTCCTCAAGGATCTACCAGGCTAGTAACGAAAACGAACATCTCAAAAAAATGCCTTTAAGGTTAAAATGACTCAATAGACCGATTTGGTCTTTCAATAAATACATACATCTCAAACTCGATACATGCCCACGCAGGGGTCGAAACATAACGCACTCCCGTACAACGGGCAAAACACTGAAGCGGAAATAAAGTACAACAAAACCAATACGACATCGTATGGATCCTCATGTGATTAGTATCGTTCATCTTTCATCATCCTTCATGCCGACCCTGTATTATGCTCCCGAAGACTTGAATGCAAAACAGACGTCCACCCCCCGATTTCTCGGGGGTTAGCAAAATTTCACTATTTTCCTAGTGCAAGTATATAATCATACGAAAGGTGACAAACAAATAGAAATCACGAATCGGATACAACAAATAACCACCAAAACCTTCCCGAGAGGTTTTAATAAATAGAAAGCAATCAACGAAGGGTTCGAAAATAATTTCCTCATCTCGGGGATTTTAAAAGTAGAAACCTTGTTGGACCTCAAGTCCTTAGTTGAAAATATCCATTTCAAAACGAATGAGTCTCGGCCCAAAATTACTTTCTGTAAAACGACCTTTACAAAACCGTAGGGATCTCATCCCAATTCTCATCAAATCACAATACTCGAGAACAATAACAAGGTCTGTTTTCCAACATCCAAAGGATTAAACACAACGACAAAATACTCTGGTGCCATCCTAGCCAAGTAAGCCAAACGAACAACTTACCTCTTACACACTTAGTCAATGCATGCAATCATGAAAGCCGTTCAAAACCACTCGTTTCCAGAAACGCCATAACCCAAAACACATTTGTAAAATGCACCACAATTAACCGTGGACCCACACCTCTGTGGACCCCTACCGAGATCCCGTCAGATCTACCCCGTAGTGAGCATACATACACGCACGTTACCCATGCAATACTAAAATGCTAAGAATGTAAGTTCATTAAGAATACTTACTAGAGATGGCCACTTATCCGACACCATTATCAAACTCTTCAAAACACAACACAATTAACACGGAATACACGATTCCATAACTTTAAACAAATAGGGGTATCTTTAAAGCCCTCAACGTTCGAAATAATCAAATCATAATCAACTCACATGAATCATATTCACGAGCGTAAACCAACCATCATAAATCCAACATGTAAACTCTATTTGTAGGACACAAATCGTATTAGAAAATACTTACCTCGAAACAACGATCGAAGCGAGACGATGAATGAGATACGGCCGGGCAGCCCCAAACTCCTGAACGTAATCAAGCACACGATAGCACCGCAAAAACTAAGAGGGTAACAACGCACGAATTACCAACACAAAATGATGATCAACTTGGAATCCTCGAGCACCTATAATCCTCCGGAAGAAATAACAAAAACAAGATCACAACGAGGACCGAGACCAACAATACTAGGAATTACTTCAAGACATTGAAAGAAACTCATTGAAACATTTAATCGAACATTAAATGTTCAATGACTCCCAAGAGCACTCAAATCGTCAATCGAGTTAAACCAACTCGAAATATGGATATACAATCCATAGAACACGATTAATAACATCATTTGACAACAATCGGTTTATCAAAACCGAATGGAAAACGAAATCGAGAATAAAACTCCCAAAAAGTCAACTTGAAGGAAAATCAAGAAATATACCTTGATTTGGCGAAGAACAAAGGATTAAATAATGTTAAATACATGAATACTACTAAGATTAATCATACCCATCATGGATTAATCAACAATACGGAACGAATCGGACGAAAACCCAAAAATCTCAAAATTTCCCAAAAATTGGGTTCTAGGAAATCTCACCTTGATTCGCTAGATCGAAGGATGATATAGGATGATTAGTCAGTGATATAAGCTCTAGAACTTCGTGGATTCGTTGTTAAACAACATGCCTTCGCCTCCTCCGAACCTTCAGCTGCGGACAGAAAAGAAAGGAAATGAAAACTGAGTGGAAATATGACTGCTCAGTCATATTTATAGAAGTGGGCATTAGCGTGCGCTAGGCCTATCCGTGTAGCGTGCACTAATGGGCAGCCTCGGCCGAGAGCCTTCGGCTGGGGCCCGCATGGCCTGGTACTGAAGACCCAATCTGCCGGCCGGAACCTGCCTGCCCGGCGCGCTGCGCGGACGCTAGCGTGCGCTAGCCGATATGTCCAGAACTCTCTGGACTGAGCTGCTCGGCCAGGTAACATGCGCTAGTCGGCCGACAGCATGCGCTACACCTGCCGAGTTAGTGTGCGCCACGCTCGGAGTAGCGTGCGTTACCCGCCGATCCTTCCCGAGTTCAGAACCTCAGGAACCTCTCCGCCCAACCCGATAGCGCGCGCTGGTCGGCCGACAGCGTGCGCTACACCTACCGAGTTAGGGTGCGCAACCTTCCGGCAGTAGCACGCGCTATGTCGGTTCCTGCCGCACCTGCCCGGCCAGTGCCCAGCACTTCCGACAGTGCCTTCCGCACCTGTCCGGCCAGTGCCCAACCGCCACGACTCGACGACTCGATTTCCGAAAACGCACGGAACGAATACGACGAAATGCTCTCGGATAACAACATCGATCCTTAATGAAATACCATGCAACAATTAATCACATGCGACCATAAAAAGGGTCGAGACAACAAATACGTATACGGATACCCACAACTTTGGGAAATTACAAAATGGCCCAAAATGCCCGAAAGTCACGATACGTGATCGAATAACCAAACCAAAGTTCACAACACGTCTAACAAAGTTAAACGGACTTACGGGGAACACGAAACAACAGTTTCGAACGAGATTCACAAGAATCGAACTCAAATGCGGAAAAGTCGCCAAAAGCACGGAACTTAGCAAAACGACACCGAAACCAACTCGGATTTCAAAAAGTGTAGAATGAATCGTTCTCAGAATGACGAAATGGTCACAGGCTAGCCGTTAAAACGGACTCCTACCAAAAAAAAGAAATTTACCGAAGATCAAAAATTGCGGATATTACAACTCACACTGATGCAAGGAAAGAGAATAGAGTCCAAATGCTCCCTGCAACAACAAAAGAAAAAAATATTTATGATAATAACTCAATTACGAAAGATGATCAGTTTTAAGTACAAAAATAAAAAAAGGAATAACAAATGAGATTTAATCAAATGAGAAAATTGTTGGAATATTTTATTCTATACATTCATTAATAGAGTTTTGATGATTAAGTCGATAAACAAAACAAAACAACAAAGAGGCGAAGCAAAGCATCGAAGAAGGCGGAGTCGCAAAAAGGTGTTTAGAACATAACATAACATTCGTAATGAGCATATGTTAACGTACGTTAAATGTCAAGTATAGCGTACGTAAGTCATGCAAGACAACGTACGTAACCAAGTGTTTGTAAATTCAAACGAGATGAACGTTAGAGATGACGTCATGGCATAGGTCAGCAAGCAATGGATATGTTGACAAAAGTTAACGTACGTAATGGATAATGGCTAACGTACGTAACACATAAAACGAATGCTACTGGACTGATCTGCTGTATTGATAACGTACGTAGCAAGTGAGGCTTAACCTACTTAAAGTCTCTAACATACTTAATGGTGAGAAGATAACGGCTGTAATGAAGAGTCAGGGAGCTAACGGCTAGTTGAGGCTTTGGAGCCTATAAATACCATTCTTATGGTATTGTCTCACTACAACAACTTTAAGCAAACGATACATTCATCAGATATTGACATACGTTATATTGTTGTTGTGATATTGAGCTTATATTGTTAGTTTGAGTGTTTATACATTCTACACATACACGAGAGGTAAAAGAAAAGATACGATTGGATTTGGTGTTATTAGGATCTAGGATCCGGAATTGTTAGAATCGCAATCGATATCTAAGTGAGGTTTATCTAGTACCGATAGAAAGCTAGAGTGGTTGATTCCTTGTCCAATAGAAAAGGGAAACGGTTTAACTTGGACCAACACAAAGACAAGTACGAGTGGTTTATCACGGACCAATAGAAGACGTGATTGTAACGGTTATCCCTCGACCGATATAAGAGAGGTGTAGAGGTTTTGATCTTTATCCTATAGAAAAAAATACCGAGAGAGGACGTAGGCTCGATTATAGCCGAACCTCTATAAATCCTTGTGTCGTTTATTTCCGCACTTTATATTCACGCTTCCACACAACGGCGCATATTCCGATTTTGCTCCAACAATTGGTATCGGAGCGGTACTCCAATACGCGGCTTAACATCCAAGGAGTCGATCCAAATAGCATTCCAATTTGCTCCAGTCGAAGGTCTTGCTTTGAACCGACCACCATTCTTTGATGGTTCAAATTATATGACATGGAAGAATAAGATGTCAATATTCATCCAAGCATATGACATCGAAATTTGGAAGATCATTTGTCTTGGTTCAAAAATTCCTCTCAAATCCGATGGTACGCTTAAATCTTTCGAAGAATATGATGACGCGGATTAGAAAAATCACCATCTAAATTGTAAGGCTACTCAATTTCTATTTTGTGCCTTAAATTCGGAAGAGGTAAATCGTATCTCATCGTGTAAAAATGCTAAAGAAATATGGAAAATTCTTGAAATCACACACGAAGGGACAACTCAAGTCAAGGAGACAAAGATCAATATGCTTCTCCATGACTATGAATTATTCATGATGAAGGGTGACGAGTCCCTCACCAACATGCTCGATCGATTTTCGGTCATCACCAATGGGCTAGCTTCATTCAGTAAACCATTATCTAGTAGTGAAAAAGTCAAGAAAATTTTACGATCACTACCTAGTGAATGGGACGGCACCGTGACCACGATCATGGAATCTAAAGATCTCAATACGCTTGATTTTAGCACCCTAGTTGGTTCGCTAATTAATTATGAGATAGTTCTCAAATCACGAAGTGTCAAACCGAAGCCGAAGAAAAGATCAATAACCTTGAAGGCTAAGATGTCAAAAAGAGAAGAAATCCCGGTTGATGAAAGCGACGAAGAATCGGCATACTATGCCAAAAATATTAATAAGTTTCAAACCTTATTAAACCGGAGAAAGAAAGACATCTCGGGCGAATCTAAGAAATTCGACAATTCTTGTCGATTATGTGGTAAACCAGGCCACTTTGCTAAAAATTGCCGAGTAAAACCCAAGAAGGAGGTTCTCGTTGCAACATGGAGTGATGACGACGAAGATGATGATTTTATCAATCAAAATAATATTGCTCTCATGGCCCAGAGTTCATTCGACGATAGCGACGTCGAAATCCAGGTTAGTACATCGTCTCACGACGAATTATTTGAAGCATTTGAATTACTTCATACGGATTTTCAAAATGCTTTATCGGAAATCAAATCCCTTAAATCTAAAAATAAATCATCGAAAATTGAAAATTCTAAAATTCTTGAAAAGAAAAAATTTATCGAGACCGATCATTCTCATTGCGTTGAAAATGAAAATATTTTAAAGAATGAACTTTTAAAAGTTCAAGATGAACTTAAAATTTTGACGAAAAAATTTTCGTGTGGAAATGATAAATTTGAACAAATACTTTGTGTTCAAAAATACACGTTAAATAAACAGGGGTTGGGATTCAAACCACGTTCTAAAAATAAATCCGTAAATTTCAAAATACCCCGATGCGAAAAATGTTTGAAAATTGGGCATCACATTTCGAATTGCAAAAGCCCAATACGGACGATAAAAGTTAAAAAGATTTGGATTCCTAAAGGAACCACCATCCCAAATATCGTCTACGTTTCGAAATAAAAACCAACTATCGGTTGGGTCTCCAAGAACTAATTTCTTTTAGTATTTTACTCAGGGGCAGTATTAATTTAAAAAAAAAAACGAATAATATTTTCAGGGGATGTTATTCCCGTTTCATGTATATTTTATTATATACATCATTTGGTATTTATTATTCATATTATTTACACTTTTTGCTGAATACAAAAAGAGGGATAAAGATATGAATGAGATAAAAAGCGTCATGGAAGAATGACGAGAAAAATAAAATGCAAAAAAAAGGGGGGAGAAAAGAAAAAGTCGAAGAAGTCAAAAAATATAGATCCCACGAAAAACAAAAAGGGGAGAGAAGAGTCGAAAAATCAAAAATGATAACGAAGTATTCGAAAAGGACAGGAAAAGATAAGATGGGAGAACTAACGAACGATCAATGCTGAAAACTTTGATTCGTAGAAATATACATATATTTTATTTTTGCAGGTTTAATCCCATTCAAAGGGTGTTGTTTTGTAATCATCAAAAATGGGGAGATTGTTGGAATATTTTATTCCATACATTCATTAATAGAGTTTTGATGATTAAGTCGATAAACGAAACAAAACAACAAAGAGGCGAAGCAAAGCATCGAAGAAGACGGAGTCGCAAAAAGGTGTTCAGAACATGACATAACATACGTAATGAGCATATGTTAACATACGTTAAATGTCAAGTATAATGTACGTAAGTCATGCAATACAACGTACGTAACCAAGTGTTTGTAAATTCAAACGAGATGAACGTTGGAGATGACGTCATGGCATAGGTCAGCAAGCAACGGATATGTTGACAAAAGTTAACGTACGTAATGGATAATGGCTAACGTACGTAACACATAAAACGAATGCTACTGGACTGATCTGCTGTATTGATAACGTACGTAGCAAGTGAGGCTTAACGTACTTAAAGTCTCTAGCATACGTAATGGTGAGAAGATAACGGCCGTAATGAAGAGTCAAGGAGCTAACGGCTAGTTGAGGCTTTGGAGCCTATAAATACCATTCTTATGGTATTGTCTCACTACAACAACTTCAAGCAAACAATACATTCATCAGATATTGATTTACATTATATTGTTGTTGTGATATTGAGCTTATATTGTTAGTTTGAGTGTTTATACATTCAACACATACACGAAAGGTAAAAGAAAAGATACGATTGGATTCGCTGTTATTAGGATCTAGGATCCGGCATTGTTAGAATCGCAATCGATATCTAAGTGTGGTTTATCTAGTACCTATAGAAAGCTAGAGTGGTTGATTCCTTGTCCAGTAGAAAAGGAAAACGGTTTAACTTGGACCGACACAAAGACAAGTACGAGTGGTTTATCACGGACCAATAGAAGACGTGATTGTAACGGTTATCCCTCGACTGATAGAAGAGAGGTGCAGAGGTTTTGATCTTTATCCTATAGAAAAAGATACCGAGAGAGGATGTAGGCTCGATTATAGCCGAAACTCTATAAATCCTTGTGTCATTTATTCCGCACTTTATATTCACGCTTCCGCACAACAACGCATATTCCGATTTTGCTCCAACAAAAAAAAACTTGTGAAAAATTATCTAACATATCAAGTATATTTATCAACTTCTCCAAATCCATAATAAGCTGAGAAAATGTGATAACCTGTACAATATCAGTGCAAGAATGAATCTCTAAGGTTGAGAATCAGTAAGAACTTATTTTTATGGGCTTCACTTAATACCCCAATTCATGCAACTTCAACTTCAATTTTGAGAGAGAGAGAGAGAGAGAGACAGACAGAGAGAGAGAGAGAGAGAGAGAGAGAGAGAGAGAGAGAGAGAGAGAAAGAGGCATAACCATAAATGTGTTGAATAATAGCTAGCACAGTATGGAACCCATAGAGTGACAATTACTAGATTAGCCAATATTCTTCAGCAAGTCCTCGATATGAATATATCCATAAATTGCAATATTGCGTGTCATAAGTTCCAACCCTTCATGAGTTTGAAAATGGAGGAAGACCTGTTCTATTGTTGGAATCTTTTTATACTAGCACTTAATTTTGTACACCTAATTTGTATGATACGGTTAAACCTTATATTTCTCTATACCACTTTTGGGTACTATAACGTGTAGCCTAGTGTAAAAGGGGTGAGCCTATAATGCAAAGCACATTGTGGTACACAAAAGCGATACGAATGATATTTTTTTCTGGCTAAAATTCTTGGGGGTTAACCATTCATATTGCAAATGAAGATGGTTTACTTTAACTATTTTGGCCCATTTAAATAACGACTTTCTTTTTTTGTCCCGAACGTTTAGCCCAAAGACCAATGGGTGGCCCATAGGTTAATCGAATGTACCCAGTGACCCGCATTCTTCAACCATGAGTATAATTTTATTATTTAAGGCTTACTTTTATTATCTCTTAGAATAAAATAGTTATCAGTTTATTCATATGCACAAGATAATTAGAAACATGTTTTAGGTAATTGTCAGAAAGCAATAGAAGCTGAGCAATCAATATGTACAATTTTATTGTTAACACTGATCGATCGGGTTTAAATAGACTTTACAATGAGTCTCCTTCCATATATATGATTACTTACAAGGAAAGATTTCAAGTAGAATCCTACTATCTCTAGAAGGATATAGAATCCCTACTCTCTAGGTATCCTAGTCTAAACAGTATAAGGTACGACACATCATGGGAAAGACAGAGTTATAATTCCCGAAACACTCCCCATATGTCGAGGACCAATACAACAATGACGCATAAGGTGTTACCTCGGTAAAAAAACTTATCCAAGTCAAACAAAACTCTATCGAAAAAATAAAGACTCGGTGATGAAAAAGAGCACAAACACCCACTACAAATGTTGAAATCATATGAAATATACTTCCCCTGAAGTATATACAATTGATAATTCTAATGGGTAATCACTCGCGGAGTTCGGATAATTGATGCATGCCGATGTCTTTCACATATTTTTCAAATGTAGATTTAGGCATAGGCTTAGTGAACAAATTAATGGCATTTTCATTGGAACTCACTTGTTCCACTTTGATATTCAGCGGTTTCTGCTGTTGCCGATTGCATAAGAACTTAGGTGAGATACACTTTGCATTTGTAACACCCCAAATCTCATAAAGGACATTACACGCCATAGAACCTTCAACAAGGTCTACCAGGCTAGCACAACACATAATTCGCAAAAGAAATCCCATAGGACGCATCTATATTAATAAATAGGGCCGTGGCCTCGGCCAAAATATTTTGGTTCAACTTAAGTAAAATAGAAAGTAAGGATAAGTTCGTTGCCCATGCAGGGGACTTCAACGACATCATTGAACCAATAATACGTTCACTCGACTACTTCTGCAACAAACTGAACAAGCAAAATAAAATGAATAATATAGACTCGAGCCTCATCATCATGCTAAGCCATTATTTTCATGCGTGTCCCGTGCCGGCTCCTCAGCTCGCCCATTACCTGAAATGCATGAAAAACATTTCCCCCATGTAAGGGATTAGCATTCGAATAGCTAGTGCAAGTACACATTTACATAATATTATATACGAATACAATTCAGAAAGTCACACATCACATTTGAAACCATTTAAGAAAATAATATTCTGGAATACTACGTTTTCATCAAGACATGGACATCAAGAAAGTCACACATCACATTTTATTATCACAAAATCCACACTTGGTAACCCGTGGCCGTACTCCTTAGTATCGAACCCCAGAGGCCCCGCGGACCGTCCTCAGGTGGGAAACCACTTCCGCAGCCGTACCCCTTAGTAGCGGCCCCCGAGGTTCCGTAGAACCATCCCTAGGTGGAAGAACAACAACAACACACACACGCATTTATCATAATTCATTATTCATGTCGAAATCACATTCTACATAACACAATGTAAACTATGTACTTGCCTTGATCAATAAGACGAGAAGAAACGGTGAACGAAAAGGGTTTCGGTCCGACTCCCTTCACATATCCTTTCCTAAATCATGATGGCATATAATCAATCATTACGGTAACATATAAACCCATCCTAATTTCTACCTGTAGACACCATTCGTCGAACACTGCGAGGCATAATTCAACATAATCGAATAACAAAGGAATCTATGGATTTTATTCCACAGAACCATAAGAAACAAGGGGTTCGGATAAATAAACCTTAGTCTAACAACAATCGCGGCCAAATCAGAACAGAAAGATAGAATCATTACAAAACTCCCAAAATCCAAAATCCCCAAAGTTTAGGGTTCTAACGAAAATACCTTGGTTAAAATGGTGGAAGGTGATGTATTACTTGTTAAATCCTTGCTGGGAACTCAAAGATATTGAAAAGTGGTGATAATCGGCTAAGATCTATGCCTTCCTAGTCCAGCCGTCGCGATTCGCCAAGGAGAGAAAAGAAGAGGATGAAAAATGGCGAAGTCGGGTCTAAAGGCCGTATATAAGGTTGAGAGCCATTACGTACGTAATACCTTAAGGGTTACGTACATTAACTATATAATGTATGTTACGCTATTGATTTTATGTACGCAACGAGCCCTGACAAAACTCACTGACCTGATACACAGCTACCTTTACATACGTTAGGTGGAAAGCTTAACGTACGTAATATATGCTAGCCTACGTTATGGTATAGATTGTAACGCTCGTAGTGAACTGTCCAAAGCTCACTGACTGAATACCTAGGCATATATACCTACGTTATGGGGTAGAGATAACGTCCGTAATGAACTCTTACGTACGTTGTGTCCATAAGATAGCGTACGTTATGCTCGTTGGATCAGCAGTACAGTTCTAACTAAAAAGTGACATGACGAGAAATACCACTATTCAACAGATACAGACTTCAATAACTAAATCAAGCATCACAACATAAGAATGAGTATAATACACAACATTAACCCCAAAAAATAAAATTGAGTACCAATTAACCACAGTAGTTTGACTAAACGATTTGGAATAAACATAAACGAAAAACATGGTTATTACATTTTTTTCCCTCTAAAAAGAAGTTTCGTCCCGAAACCTAGAGAATAAAAAGCTCGGGATGACTGACACGCATACTCTCTTCAGTTTCCCACGTCGCTTCCTCCTATCCGTATCTCGACCATTGCACTTTAACCAAATGAATGGTTTTGTGCCTAAGTTGCTTCACCCGACGCTCCAAAATCTGAATCGGTCTCTCTTCAAAGGTAATGTCGGGACCTAACTCAATCTCTCCAAAATCAATAATGTGGCTAGGATCTGGTACGTACTTCCTAAGCTGGGAGACATGAAATACGTTATGCACGTGGCTTAATGACTGCTGCAAACCCAACCGGTATGCAAGGTCTCCAACTCTCTCCAAGATCTCGAAGGGCCCAATATATCTCGGACTAAGTTTACCCATTCGATCGAAGTGGTAAACTCCCCAAGTCGGCGACACCTTCAGTAATACATGGTCTTCAACCTCAAACTCTAACGGCCATCGACGCGTGTCGGCATAGGATTTCTATCGACTCTGAGCTGTTAACAACCAATCACGAATCAAGGCGATCTTATCTCTTGTCTCAACTACTAAATCTGGTTCGGTACCAATCAATTCGGATGCATCATCCCAAAAAAATGGCGATCTACACATTCTTCCGTGTAAAGCCTCAAATGGTGCCATTTTAATCGAGGCATGCCAACTATTATTGTACGTAAACTCGATCAACGGCAGGTGCGACTCCCAATCATCTTTCCAATCTAAAGCATAGGCTCTCAACATATCCTCCAACGTCTGTATCGTCCGCTCCGATTGTCTGTCTGAGGGTGGTAGGATGTGCTGAGTCTCAACTCAGTCCCCAAAGCTCGATGAACAACCTGCAAAAAATGTGATACAAACCATCCATCTCAATCCGAAACAATACTCTTAGGAGTCCCGTGCAACCACATGATCTCTGCAATAAACAGTCGTGCTAGTCTCTCCGGTCCCCAAGTATCCTTAATACCCAGAAAATGAGCAGATTTAGTTAGTCGATCGACAATGACCCAAATCATGTTCGTTCCAGTCCGAGTCCTAGGAATACTGGTAATGAAATCCATAGAAATATACTCCTATTTCCATTTTGGAATAGGAAGTGGTCACAATAACACTGTGGGTCGCTGATGCTCGATCTTAACTTGATGACAGGTCAAACACTTTGACACAAACTCGCTAATGTCCGTCTTCAAGTTGCTCCACCAGTAGTTACTCCTCACATCCTTCTACATTTTGCTTGTACCAGGGTGTATGGAATAAGGCGTAGTATGAGCTTCTCTCAAGATTTTCTGTCTCAACTCAATCTCACTCGGTACACACAATCTACCTCGAAACCTTAGAATTCCATCCTTTTGAACCACAAACCCAGGAGCTTTCCCTTTCTTAACGTCCTCCCTCAACTGGACTAAAAATGGATCATCATACTGTCTAGCCTTGATATCATAAACCAAAGATGAAGTGATTTCTAACGCACATAACTGACCCTGAACTCTCTGAACCCAAACTTCGATATTCTGGCGAATCAAATCTCGCTGGATCCTGCTTTGAGGCGTAAGGACCTCTAACATCTGTAGAGCCATCGGCTTATGACTCAACGCATCCGCCACTATGTTGGCCTTACCCGAATGATAAAGAATCTCAAGATCGTCATCCTTAATTAACTCCAGCCACCTACGTTGTCTCATGTTCAACTCCTTCTGGCTGAAGATATACTTCAGGCTCTTGTGGTCCGTGTAAATCTTACACGACGACCCATACAGATAGTGCCTCCAAATTCTTAAAGCAAACATGACCGCAGCTAACTCCAAATCGTGTATAGGGTAATTTGCTTCATAAGGTTTCGTTTGACGAGATGCATAAGCAATAACCCTATCTCTCTGCATCAAAACATATCCGAGTCTGAGGCCCGAAGCATCACTATAAACCGCATAATCCTCGTTCCCCTGAGGCAAAGCTAAAACTAGCGTGGTAGTCAACCGTTTCTTCAACTCATCAAAGCTGTACTGTATATCTGCATTCCACTCGAACTTCTGAGTTTTCTGAAGTAATTGCATTAGTGGTCGAGCGATCTTGGGAAACCCTTCAACGAACCTACGGTAACAGCCCGCAAGTTCAAGGAAACTCCTCACTTCTTTCACATTTTTAGGCGGTTCCCATGCCAGCGCCGCCTCTATCTTTTGTGGATCAACCCGAACTTCCTCCGCTGATATCACATACCCAAGTAACGTTACTTCCTTGAGCCAAAACTCACATTTAGAAAACTTCACCTATAACTGCTCAGCTCTCAAAATGTCTAACATAATACGAAGATGAACAGCATGCTCCTCCTGACTCCAGGAATAGATAAGAATGTCGTCGATAAAGACGACTACAAATTTGTCCAGATACTCGATAAAAACTTTGTTCATCAACTGCATAAACACTGCTGGGGCATTGGTTAGTCCGAAAGTGATAACCACAAACTCGTAATGGCCATATCTCGTCCGAAAAGCAGCTTTCGGTATGTCGCTATCCCGAATCCTCAACTTATAATAACCCGATCGTAAATCAATCTTCGAGAAGATTATAGCTCCTTGAAGCTGATCAAACAAGTCGTCAATCCGGGGCAAAGGGTATTGGTTTTTGATGGCCAACTTGTTTAATTTGCGATAGTTGATGCATAAACGAAGCGACCATCCTTCTTCTTAACAAAAAGCACAAGCGCACCCCAAGGCGACGCGCTCGGTCGAATATACCCTTTATCTAGCAATTCCCCCAAATGTTTCTTCAACTCCAACATCTCCGACAGTGCCATACGGTACAGTACCCGAGAGACATGAGCTGCATTCGGCTCTAGATCAATAGGAAACTCAACTTCCCGATGTGGTAATCCCGGCAAATCATCCGGAAATATGTCAGGATATTCGTTTACGATAGAAATAGATGATATGCCAACCCCATCATTATCCGCCTTCAAAACGTAACACTAATAGCCTACGCATCCATGGTTAAGAAGTTTATTCGCCTTCAAAGCGCTGATCACATTTCCTGATCTACCCGGCTTACAACCCACAAGAATATGCGCCATGCCATCATCAGCCACTATCGATATAGTACGTGTCTAATAGTCCATGATAGTAGCCTGACACTAGGCATACCCACTACAAACGGTTCACACGTAAATAAACGGTTAATACCAATACGACATACGCAATCCGAAGCAATAAAAGAGTGTGTAGCACCCGAATCAAAAAGCACCGAAACTGTATGAGAAAGGATCTGAGTGGTACCTGATGCCACCAGAGCGTCTGTTTTCTCAGTGCGTCTCATCTGATATAACCGGTGGTATACTGAGCCCGAATTCTATACTACACGGCGATCCGGCTAACCCCGACCTCTGCCTTGACCGGACTCTGAGGACCCTGTGACACTGGAAACTTCTGGCAGACACTAGGTTCTCTCCGCGCTGCAGTTATTATCGGAGCTCTGACTGCCCTGGAGACTGCCTCGCAATGACCACTCTGTCCGCATGAAAAACATGTAACTAGTGGAAACAGGCAATCTTTTACCAAATGCTCACTCTGACTACAATTAAAACACACTCTGCTACCAGGGATAGAGGACTAAACCAAACGGTTACTCTGGGAGCCTCCAGCCTGATGAAACAACCTCTTTCCCGATGCGGGAGCAGACGACGACTTAGGAAACCGATTCCCCTTTCCGGCTGAGATGTTACCTGAAGTCTTCTGTATCTTAGCCTCAGATCCAGACTCTGACTCTGGAACTACCATTTCAATAGCTAGGGCGCGGTCCTGGTATTCTTTCAAGGTGACACACATGAGTGGTTCCACACTCTGTTTGATATGCGGCTTCATGCGCATATTGAAGTAGAGAATCTTATCGGCCTCTATTCTCACTTGATCCTAAATGTATCCCAACTAGTGGTTATAGGTGATAATAGCCTGGGATATAGGTACATCCTGAGGTGTAGCTGTAAAGAACGCCACGATCCGACGCTTCCGAACCAACAGTGGACAGTATTCCGCCTCCATGGTGGTCTTAAACTCCTCCCAGGTGGCTATACGGTCCCTGGGCGTCACAGACTCCCACCACTCCGAATTTTCCTTATACAGGAGGTACTGAGCAATAGGTACCCTCCTGTCGTCAGGACAAGCTACGGCATCAAATGTCCTTCCCAACTGAAAAAGCCAATTCTCCCAACCTAGGGAGATAGTAGAGCCAGCAAAACGAGGGGGTGACTCTTAGTCACTTTCTGAAGCCATTTACTAGCTTCATCCTCCGGAGTCGGGGGCAGATTCTGACGACCACCCTGAGCTATCTGAGCGAGCTGAGCTACCAACTGCTGAAGTACAACAGTAGCTCTAGTGTCGGCATAATTACCCGATGGTTGATCCTGACTGACTGATAAGTTCTGTTGCCTGTCAGAACTCAAAGGTAGAGTATTTGGCACTGAATGAGAGGCCGAATCTGCAGATGACTGAGAAAGCGGAACTTCCACACTACTAGCACCATGACCATGGCCTCGACCGCGTCCCCTAGCTGGTCTACCACGACCTCTCAACAT
Source organism: Orobanche coerulescens (assembly GCA_033398695.1). Taxonomy (NCBI): domain Eukaryota; kingdom Viridiplantae; phylum Streptophyta; class Magnoliopsida; order Lamiales; family Orobanchaceae; genus Orobanche; species Orobanche coerulescens. Next base: position 133,625,007 of record CM065817.1, read on the forward strand.
ACTGAAAAAAAGAATTGAAGAGAACAAGATCAGAAAAAAAATTCACAATTTACAAAGATGGTATCCCAACACACAATTTCAGTTTACATAAGGAAAGTTGTAGCACCCCTGTGATTTACAGAGATATTACAGTGCCAAATATTCTTTTTGGAGAATCTACCAGGCTGAGACCAACATAGATCCACACACACATTGACAGTACTCAACTTTAAACCATATACATTACAGCACTCAACAATACACTGTCCTGTGGGACTCCAACTAACACAATAACATCATCAAAATGACTGAACCACAAACAAACCATATTACCCGACAGTACTCGCGCGAGCACAAGGAAAAACACAACTCGGTTCGTAACAGGACGACCAAATACTCAAAATAAGGCATGATATCAGTGTTGCTCGCCATCCTAGTGTCCTTCCTGCACCGGTTCATCACGAAGACCTTCACCTGAATACACAACAAGTATATTCACCCCGAAAGGGGTCAGCAAACAGCCGGTGCGAGTACAACGATTCATGAATATGTACTACAAGTGAATAAACATCCAAATCACAGTGCCATCACATATATTCTAGAATATAACACCACAATCATCATTATTGTATGTGCAATGCAATGCAATTCCCATGCATGCCATGACTCACGCACACGGGCCCATTCCGCTTGGCTCTTTTGGCCAACCCCGCTTACTTGTATTTCCGCTTTCCGCCATGCATGTTTATGACATATTATTTCATGTCAATAAGCAATGATACTGAATATCCACAAATACACATTTCCGCTGATCACACATGTCACAAACCACAGAAATTACCACTTCCTGAAATTATCACTTCTGAAACCACATTTTCTGAAATTACCACTTTTCACAACAACCATATTTTTCACATATTCATTATTTTCCACTTCGAAATGCATGTTTATGACATATTATTTCATGTCAATGCGCAATGATACTGAATATTAGGAAATTCACACTTCCGCTGATTACACATGTCACAAACCACAGAAATCACCATTTTCTGAAATCACATTTTCTGATATTCCCATATTTCACAGAAAACACATTTTTCACATATTCATTCACACGAAGTACATCAAATATAATCAAAGTACTTGCTTGGCATTCTAGCGAATGGAAAAGGTTCGGTTGACAAGGAAAATAGACTGAGTGATTAGCCAGACCTTCAACCTAAAACAGACCATATTATATAATTAACGGATTAAGATTTATATAATCATTAGAACCCTACATTCTAATTTAGCCGAGTCTGGGTGAGAACGTAGTTACGAACACACTCCGCGCGTTACTGGGGTGTAAGAATGTTGTGTTTCGAATTAGGATCCATTTGGCAGTCATTTGACCCATTTTGGATTGAAACCAAGAAGGTTATACACTTTTTAAAGAAAATATTAAAGTATTAGAGTCAAATGGAAGATTTAGAAAACTTCAATCAAATCCAACTTTATTTCTAATTCCCAAATTGCATAGCCATAGGCTTTCAAAATTCATGTTTTCCACCCCAAAACTTTCTACGACCACCTAATCCTCGTTTAAACTTCTCCCATCTACGGTAACATCACCGAGAGCTTCTTTAACATCGAATGACACTATTTTTATATGTAAAAACACACTGATGCCCCGAATCGGCAAGGTTCGTAACCACACCCATTTTCATCACACACACACTCATGGCTCACATCCACACTCATCATACACCAGCACACACACACACCCGCACACACACACGCACACACAATAATACACACATACACGCACATCACACACATAACACACACCTACAACACACACACCCGTACACACACACACCAGCACACACAACACACACACACTATAAACTCGACCGTGTCCAAACATGACACACGATCCCACAACTTATGACTGTGGTACCAGCAAAATAAGAGGGCGAGCTATGTTTCGCCAAAAATCGTAGTTACTTTACTCTTATTGGAAGAGGCGGCTTTATTTTACACGTTGATTTTGAAATCACTTTTAAATAATGCACAGACAATTTATATTTCTAACATTTTCGAAGATGTCTATAGTCCGAATACATACTCGTTTGATATAACGATATTAAATCATAGGTTTTCACCATTTGAAATAGTTTCAAAAACCACTTTAATCATACTCCCGCAGCGGTTAAAATTGATACTTAAAAATCTCATTCTTAAAAGAATGCAGGAATCGACAATATTCCTAATTTTCCAAAATATACTGTATAACTATTTTCACCCGGACCGTATATGCAATGTACATCTCAAAACCCTAATACCACCAACAAGTTCTAGCCCCTCGGCCAAGGTTGATCGAATCAGCACCACACAATCACCGCACAACTAAGAGGGACTTATAGTTGAGAGACTTACCATCTCCATATGCCAGTATGCTCAAGTTACACAAACATATACACGGAGGAAAATTAATGGACCAAGTTCAAAGAAATACAAACCGATTACTCTGGTTTTCCGCAGGGTTCTGATAAGATCAGAAGATGAATACAGCCCCAACAGAATACGGCTCACAAGAAGGACTTAAAATCCATATGTTCAGGACTAAAATAATTTTAAAAAAAATTGGGGATCAGAGGAACTTACAGCGCAGGTCGCACGAGGTAGCAGCAACCCAGTGATATCATAAACAGACGACCGACTTAACTTTGATCGACCCAAAACACCAACAGCCTAGGTATCCATAAACCTACGCTCCGATACCACAATCTGTAGTACCCCCGTGATTTACAAAGATATTACAATACCGTAGATTCTTTTTGGAGAGTCTACCAGGCTGAGACCAACATAGATCCACACACACATTGACAGTACTCAACTTTAAACCATATACATTACAACACTCAACAATACACTGTCCTGTGGGACTCCAACTGACACAATAACATCATCAAAATGACTGAACCACAAACAAACCATATTACCCGACAGTACTCGCGCGAGCACAAGGCAAAACACAACTCGGTTCGCAACAGGACAACCACATACTCAAAATAAGGCATGATATCAGTGTTGCTCGCCATCCTCGTGTCCTTCCTGCACCGGTTCGTCACGAAGACCTGCACCTGAATACACTACAAGTATATTCACCCCGAAAGGGGTCAGCAAACAGCCGGTGCGAGTACAATGATTCATGAATATGTAATATAAGTGAATAAACATCCAAATCACAGTGCCATCACATATATTCTGGAATACAACACCACAATCATCATTATTGTATATGCAATGCAATTCCCATGCATGCCATGACTCACGCACACGGGCCCATTCCGCTCGGCTTTTTTGGCCAACCCCAATCGCTTACTTGGATTTTTCCGTTTTCCGCAATGCATGTTTATGACATATTATTTCATGTCAATGCGCAATGATACTAAATATCCGCAAATACATATTTCCGCTGATCACACATGTCACAATCCATAGAAATTACCACTTCCTGAAATTATCACTTCTGAAACCACATTTTCTGAAATTACCACTTTTCACAGCAACCATATTTTTCACATATTCATTATTTTTCGCTCTGCAATGCATGTTTATGACATATTATTTCATGTCAATGCGCAATGATATTGAATATTCGCAAATTCACACTTCCGCTGATTACACATGTCACAAACCACAGAAATCACCACTTTCTGAAATCACATTTTCTGATATTCCCATATTTCACAGAAAACACAAATTTCGTTATTCACACGAAGTTCATTAAACTTAATCAAAGTACTTGCCTGGCATTCCAGCGAATGGAAAAGGTTCGATTGACAAGGAAAATAGACTGAGCGATTAGCCAGACCTTCAACCTAAAACGGATCATATTATATAATTAACGGATTAAGATTTATATAATCATTAGAACCCTACATTCTAATTTAGTCGATTCTGGGTGAGAACGTAGTTACGGACATACTCCGCGCGTTATTGGGGTGTAAGAATGTTGTGTTTCCAATTAGGATCCATTTGGCAGTCGTTTGACCCATTTTTGATTGAAACCAAGAAAGTTATACACTTTTTAAGGAAAATATTAAAGTATTGGGGTCAAATTAAAGATTTAGAAAACTTCAATCAAATCCAACTTTATTTCTAATTCCCAAATGGCATAGCCCTAGGCTTTCAAAATTCATGTTTCCACCCCAAAATTTTCTACGGCCACCTAATCCTCGTTTAAACTTCTCCCGTCTATGGTAACCTCAACGAGAGCTTCTTTAACATCGACTGACGCTATTTTTACATGTAAAAACACCGATGCCCCGAATCGGCAAGGTCCGTAACCACACCCATTTTCATCACACACACACACACTCATGGCTCACACCCACACACATCACACACCAGCACACACACACCCGCACACACACACACACACACACACCCGCACACACAATAATACAAACATACACGCACAACACACACATAACACACACCTACAACACACACACCAGCACACACAACACACACTATAAAACTCGACCGAATCCGGAAACTAAAACTAGAAGGATGAAGCTCGTCAAGAGGGCTTCCTAACGGTGTAAACGGTTTCAAGTTCCGGCAGCTCGAACGGCCGTACGGGGACCCAACGTCGAGCGGCGGTTTCGGCCACTTCGGCCTCGATTTGAAAAACTCAACATAGAATCATGATCTAGTCATTGAGACGAACAAATCGATATATAAGTTGATAAATTTTACCTTAGAAATCCTCTTCGCCCTTGTTCTCTTTCCCCGTCTTTTTTTTTTCATTTCATTCTTCCATTCTTCTTCTTCTTCTTCTCTCTCTCTCCTTCTTACGGGTTCACGACCCTTCTCTTCTTCTCATCTCTTTCTCTATTTTTTTTTCTTTTTCTTTCTTTCCTTTGGTGAGGCGGTTTACCGCCTCTACATACATACATACATATATATATATATATATATATATATATATATATATACACACACACATTACTAATAATAGATATTTATGTGTGTGTATATATATATATATACATATATAATATTATAATTATCCGAATTATTATTCCTATCTCATTCCGATAAATGTTGATACGGCGGTGACGTACAAAACATTATACATAAAATATATAGTACCACTCTGCAATTACCAAATTCAACTCTAAACAACATGGGCTGATATAGTTCTCAACTCCGACATGATGACCGAATTTATCCGACGGTTCACAAAATATAAAATCACTCGGTTTATTTGCTACGGGGTATCAGAGAAGTAGTACAGAAATGTAATAGCTTGAGGAGACTTACAGCCACGAGTAGCATGAAAAGATGGTACCATGATGATATTAGGCTCAACAACTGACTCTTACGACACAACTGACAGACCCAACTTAACCGACAACCTAGGTATTCACAATCTAAGGCTCTGATACCATAAATGTAATACCCAAATCTCATAAGAGACATTACATGCCGTAGAACCTTCAGCAAGGTCTACCAGGCTCGCACAAGACACATAATTCACAAAATAAATCCCATAGGATTCATCAATATTAATAAATAGGGTCGTGCCCTCGGCCAAAACATTTTGGTTCAACTTACGGAAAACAGAAAGTAAGAATAAGTTCGTTGCCCACGCAGGGGACTTCAACGACATCATTAAACCAATAATACGTTCGCTCGACTACTTCTGCAACAAACTGAATAAGCAAAATAAAATGAATAATACAGACTGGAGCCTCATCATCATGCTGGACCATACTTTGCATGCGTGTCCTGTGCTGGCTCCTCAGCTCGCCCGTTAGCTGAAATACATGAAATGCATTTCCCCTTGTAAGGGGTTAGCATTCGAATAGCTAGTGCAAGTACACATTTACATAATATTATATATGAATACAATTCAGCATGATTACCTTATTTGAAACTATTTAAGAAAACAATATTCTGGAGTACTACGTTTTCATCAAGACATGAACATCAACAAAGTTACACATCACATTTCATTATCACAAAATCCAAACTTGGTAAGCCGTGGCCGTACCCCTTAGTATCGACCCCCAGAGGCCCCATCAGACCGTTCCCAGGTGGGAAACCACTTCTGCAGCCGTACCCCTTAGTAGCGGCCCCCAGAGGTTCCGTCGAACCGTCCCCAGGTGGAAGAACAATAACAACACACACGCATTTATCATAATTCATTATTCATGTCGAAATCACATTCTACATAACATAATGTAAACTATGCACTTGCCTTGATCAATAAAACGAGAAGAAACAGTGGAAGGAAACGGTTTCGTCCGACTCCCTTCAAGAATCCTTTCCTAAATCATGATGGCATATAATCAATCATGACATTACGATAACATATGAACCCATCCTAATTTCTACTCGTAGACACCATTCGTCGAACATTACGAGCCATAATTCAACATAATCGAATAACAAAGGAATCTATGGATTTTATTCCACACAACCATAAGAATAACAAGGGGTTCGGATAAATAAAACTTAATCTAACAACAATCGCGGCCAAATCGGAACATAAAGTTAGAATCATTACAAATCAGAAGAACGAGTATAATACACAACATTAACCCCACAAAATCAAATCGAGTACCAATGAACCACAGTAGTTGCTTCACCCGACACTCCAAAATCTAAATCGGTCTCTCTTCAAAGGTAATGTCAGGACCTAACTCAATCTCTCCAAAATCAATAATGTGGCTAGTATCTGGTACGTACTTCCTAAGCTGGGAGACATGAAATACATTATGCACGTGGCTCAATGACGGCGGCAAACCCAACTGGTATGCAAGGTATCAAACTCTCTCCAAGATCTCGAAGGCCCCAATATATCTCGGACTAAGTTTACCCTTTCGATCGATGTGATAAACTCCCTGAGTCGGCGACACCTTCAGTAATACATGGTCTCCAACCTCAAACTCTAACAGCCATCGATGCGTGTCGGCATAAGATTTCTGTCGACTTTGAGCTGTTAACAACCTATCACGAATCAAGGCGATCTTCTCTCTCATCTCAACTACTAAATCTGGTTCGGTACCAATCAATTCGGATGCATCATCCCAGCACAACGGTGATCTGCACCTTCTTCCATACAAAGCCTCAAATGGTGCCATTCTAATCGAGGCATGCCAACTATTATTGTACGTAAACTCGATCAACGGCAGATGCGACTCCCAATCATCTTTCCAGTCTAAAGCACATGCTCTCAACATATCCTCCAACGTATGTATCGTCCGCTTCGACTGTCTGTCTGTCTGATGGTGGTAGGATGTGCTGAGTCTCAACTCAGTCCCCAAAGCTCGATGAACAGCCTGCCGAAAATGTGATACAAACCATCCATCTCGATCTGAAACAATACTCTTAGGAGTCCCATTCAACCGCATGATCTCTACAATAAACACTCGTGCTAGTCTCTCCGGTCCCCAAGTATCCTTAATACCTAGAAAATGAGCATATTTGGTTAGTCGATCGACAATGACCCAAATCATGTTCGTTCCTATTCGAATCCTAGGCATACTGATAATGAAATCCATAGAAATATCCTCTTATTTACACTCCAGAATAGGAAGTGGTCGCAATAACATTGTGGGTCGTTGATGCTTGATCTTAACTTGCTAACAGGTCAAACACTTTGACATAAACTCGCTAACGTCCGTCTTCAAGTTGCTCCACCAATAGTTACTTCTCACATCCTTGTACATTTTTCTTATAACATGATGTATGTAATAAGGCGTAGTATGAGCTTCTCTCAAGATTTTCTGTCTCAACTCAATATCACTTGGTATGCACAATCTGCCTCGAAACCTCAGAATTCCATCCTCCTGAACCACAAACCCAAGAGCTCTCCCTTTCTTCACGTCCTCCCTCAACTGGACTAAAAATGGATCATCATACTGTCTCGCCTTGATATCATCAACCAAAGACAAAGTGATTTATAACGCACATAACTGACCCTAAACTCTCTAAACCTAAACTTCGATATTCTGGCAAATAAAATCTCGCTGGATCCTGCTTTGAGGCGTAAGGACCTTTAACATCTGTAGAGCTATCGGCTTACGCTCAACGCATCCTCTACTACGTTGGCCTTTCCTGGATGATAAAGAATATCAAGATCGTAATCCTTAATTAATTACAGCCACCTACGTTGTCTCATGTTCAACTCCTTTTGGCTGAAGATATACTTCAGGCTTTTGTGGTCCATGTAAATCTTACACGATGACCCATACAGATAGTGCCTCCAAATTTTTAAAGCGAACACGACCATAGCTAACTCTAAATTTTCAACTGACGAGATGCATAAGCAATAACCCTATCTATCTGCATCAAAACACATCCGAGTCAGAGTCCCGAAGCATCACTATAAACCGCAAAATCCTCATTCCCCTGAGGCAAAGCTAAAACTGGCGCAGTAGTCAACCGTTTCTTCAACTCATCAAAGCTATACTATTTATCTGTGTTCCACTCGAACTTCTGAGTTTTCTGAAGTAATTGCGTTAGTGGTCGAGCGATCTTGGAAAACCCTTCAATGAACCTACGGTAACAACCTGCAAGTCCTAGGAAACTCCTCACTTCTTTCACGTTTTTAGGACGTTCCCATGCCAGTACCGCCTCTATCTTCTGTGGATCAACCCGAACTTCCTCTGCTGATATCACATGCCCAAGTAACGTTACTTCCTTGAGCCAAAACTCATATTTAGAAAACTTCCCCTATAACTGCTCAGCTCTCAAAATGTCTAACACAATACGAAGATGAACAACGTACTCCTCCTGACTCCGGGAATAGATAAGAATGTTGTCGATAAAGACGACTATAAATTTGTCCAGATACTCGATAAAAAATTTGTTCATCAAGTGCATGAACACTGCTGGGGCATTGGTTAGTCCGAAAGTCATAACCACAAACTCGTGATGGCCATATCTCGTCCGAAAAACAACTTTCGGTATGTCGCTATCCCGAATCCTTAACTTATAATAACCCGATCGTAAATCAATCTTCGAGAAGATTGTCGCTCCTTGAAGCTGATCAAACAAGTCGTCAATCCGGGGCAAAGGGTATTTGTTTTTGATGGTCAACTTGTTTAATTCGCGATAGGTGATGCATAAACGAAGCGACCATCCTTCTTCTTAACAAAAAGCACAATCTCACCCCAAGGCGACGCGCTCGGTCGAATATACCCTTTATCTAGCAATTCCCCTAACTGTTTCTTCAACTCCAACATCTCTGACGGTGCTATACGGTATGATGCTCGAGATACAAGAGCCGTATTTGGCTCCAGATCAATAGGAAACTCAACTTCCCGCTGCGGTGGTAATCCCGGAAAGTCATCCGGAAATACGTTAGGATATTCATTTACGACAAAAATCGATGACATGCCAACCCCATCATTATCCGCATTCAAAGCATAACAACAATAGCCTACGCATCCCTGGTTGAGAAGTTTCATCACCATCAAAGCGATGATCAAATTTCCTGATCTACCCAGCTTACAACCCACAAAGGTATGCTCCGTGCCATCTCAGCCACTATCGAGATAGTACGTGTCCGATAGTCCATGATAGCACCGTGGAGGTCCATCCAATCATCTCCGAGGATCAAATCATCACCTTTCAAGTCTACAACAATGAGGTTCGAGGGCCTATCTCGGTTCTCGATCCTCACTGGACAATCTCTAACTTCCCGATTCCCAACCATACGGTCCCCACTAGGAATACCCACTACAAACAGTTCGCACTCAAATAAACTGTCAATACCGATACGACATACACAATCTGAAGCCATAAAAGAGTGTGTCGCACCCGAATAAAAAAGAACTGAAACTGGATGAAAAAAGGATCTGAGTGGTACGTGATGCCACCAGAGCGTCTGTCTCCTCATTGTGTCTCATCTGATATAACCGGGGGTGTACTGAGCCCGAACTCGATACTGCGCGGCGATTCGGCTGACCCCAACCGCTGCCTCTACCGGAAATCTGAGGACCCTGTCACATGGGAAACTTCTGGCCGAAACTAGGTTCTCCCTGCGCTGCAGTTATCATCGGAGCTCTGACTGCCCTGGAGACTCCCTCGTAATGAGCCGCACGATGACGACTCCGTCCACATGAAAAACATGTAACTAGTGGAAATGGGCAATCTTTTACCAAATGCTCACTCTGACTACAGTTAAAACACACTCTGCTACCAGGGATAGAAGACTGAACCGAACGGTTACTCTGGAAGCCTCCAGCCTGATGAAATGACCTCTTTCCCGATGCGGGAGCAGACTACGACTTAGGAAGCCGATTCCCCTTTCCGGCTGAGAAGTTACCCGAAGTCTTCTGTTTCTTAGCCTCAGATCCAGACTCGGACTCCGGAACTGCCATTTCAATAGCTAGGGCTTTCAAGATAGCACACATGAGTGGTGCCATACTTTGTCTGATATGCGGCTTCATGCGCATATTGAAGTAGCGAATCTTATAGGCCTCTGTTCTCACTTGATCCTAAACGTATCCGAACTGCTGTTATAGGTGATAATAACCTGGCATATTGGTACATCCTGAGGTGTAGCTGTAAAGAACTCCACGATCCGACGCTCCAAAACTGGAGGTGGACAGTATTCCGCCTCCGTGGCGGTCTTAAACTCCTCCCAGGTGGCTATAAGGTCTCTGGGCGTCACGGCCTCCCACCACTCCGTAGCTTCCTTATCCAAGAGGTACTGAGCAATAGGTACCCTCCGATCGTAAGGCAAGCTATGTCATGAAATGTCCTTCCCAACTGAAAAAGCCAATTCTCCCAACGTAGGGAGTCAGTAGAGCCAGCGAAACGAGGGGGTGCATCTTAGTTACTTTCTGAAGCCATTTTACTGGCTTCGTCCTCTAGAGTCGGGGGTGGATTCTAACGTCGACCCTGAGCGAGCTGAGCTACCAACTTCTGAAGTACAGCAGTAGCTCTAGTGTCGGCATAATTACCCGACGGTTGATCCTGACTAACTGATAAGTTCTGTTGCCCGTCAGAACTCAAGGGTAGAGTATTCGACACTGAATGAGAGGCCGAATCTGCAGATGACTGAGAAAGCGGAACTTCATCACTACTAGCACCACGACCATGGCCGCGTCCTCTATATGGTCTACCACGACCTCTCAACATACTGAAGAAAAGAATTGAAAAGAACAAGATCAGAAAAATTTCACAATTTACAAAGTTGGTATCCCAACACACAATTTCAGTTTACATAAGGGAACTAGTACAAAAATGTAATAGCTTGAGGAGACTTACAGCCACGAGTAGCATGAAAAGATGGTAGCACGATGATATTACGCTCAACAACTGACTCTTACGACACAACTGACATACTCAACTTAACCGACAGCCTAGGTATTCACAACCTAAGGCTCTGATACCATAAATGTAATACCCCAAATCTCATAAGGGACATTACATGCCGTATAACCTTCAACAAGATCTACCAGGCTAGCACAAGACACATAATTCACAAAAGAAATCTCATAGGATGCATCAATATTAATAAATAGTGTCGTGGCCTCGGCCAAAACATTTTGGTTCAACTTAAGTAAAATAGAAAGTAAGAATAAGTTCGTTGCCCATGCAGGGGACTTCAACGGCATCATTAAACCAATAATACGTTCACTCGACTGCTTCTGCAACAAACTGAATAAGCAAAATAAAATGAATAATACAGACTCGAGCCTCATCATCATGCTGGGCCATACTTTGCATGTGTGTCCAGTGCTGGATCCTTGGCTCACCCGTTACCTTAGATGCATGAAACACATTTCCCCCATGTAAGGGGTTAGCATTCGAATAGCTAGTACAAGTACATATTTACACAATATTATATACGAATACAATTCATCATGATTTCCTTATTTGAAACCATTTAAGAAAACAATATTTCGGAATACTACCTTTTCATCAAGACATGAACATCAAGAAAGTCACACATCACATTTCATTATCACAAAATCCACACCTGGTAAGCCGTGGCCGTACCCCTTAGTATCGACCCCCAGAGGCCCCGTCGGACTATCCCTATATGGGAAACCACTTCCGCAGCCATACCCCTTAGTAGCGGCCCCCAGAGGTTCCTTCGAACCGTCCCAAGGTGGAAGAACAACAACAACACACATGCATTTATCATAATTCATTATTCATGCCGAAATCACGTTCTACATAACACAATGGAAACTATGTACTTGCCTTGATCAATAAGATGAGAAGAAACAGTGGAAGGAAAGGGTTTCGGTCCGACTCCCTTCAAGGATCCTTTCCTAAATCATGATGACATATAATCAATCACAACATTACGGTAACATAGGAACCCATCCTAATTTCTACCCGTAGACACTACTCGTCGAACACTACGAGGCATAATTCAACATAATTGAATAACAAATGAATCTCTGGATTTTATTCCGCACAACCATAAGAATAACAAGGGGTTCGGACAAGTGCACAAGACAAGTGTCCGGACACACCCGCACTTGTACCTTATTAGTCTCACGGAGGCACGTTACCGTGTGCACAGTCCATTGTGTTGGTGAACCCGATCACATGACTATCGTATGCCCGACTAAAAATTCCACACATAACCACCCGGCCACGCAATATGATCCCAGAAGGTCATAAGGACAAAAGTGACCATGATGAATATTAATGAATAATAATCCGACAAGGGTCAAGAATGACTCACCGAGATGAAATAATAATGGAATGAATAATAGCTCACTGAAATGATTGGAACCGTCGTTCCTCGTGAATTGAACGATTAGTTTGATAATTACAAGTCTCAACATGATTAATATACCATGAATGAATTATGAATATGAATGAACAACAAGGAAAGGAATGAGTATCCTTTTAACCGAGTAAGAATTAACTTACTCAATACCGGTGATGAAATGTCTTCTCGCGAACAAATGTCCTTAATGGAATATCGGTCGCTCGAACAACCTTGAATAACATAATTACCAACAAACGCTCAATATACGCATCAAGCATGAATCACGACCAACTCAAAAGTCGATACAACAATAACCAAACTCATTGGGACATTCTAATGAATACGTTGCAAACATACTTCCATTGGTTACGACCAACCCCAATAATATCGAAACCAACCTCCAAATGAGTAATAAAATCCAACAAAACACGTTCAATTATATCAATAATCTAATAGGAAACCACAACTCAAGGTTATGACAACATCAATCGGAAACCCCCAAAATAACCAAAGTCAACCATAAAGGGTTCTTGAATAAATTCCCATTACTCATCAAATCCGAAAATAACACCAATAAATCCGCAGGAATACATGTATCCAAGGTAGATAATCCATATCTAACATATTCCAACATAATATCAAGCTAACTTGAAGAGATCGGAAGTAAAACACTCAAATCTCGAAATTCTAGATTCAAGAAATATTTACCTTGATTTGGTGAGTTGGAGAGGATTGAATGATGATTAATCCGAACTAGAAGCTTGAATATTATGATAGGTGATTGCAGCTCGAAGAACACTTCACAAAATGCCCAAAATCGCCCAAAACCGATGGAAGGAGGAAGAGAGATGAAGAAATGACGAAATGGTGCGGCTAAATTGTCATATATATACTGAACCCAGCTTAGCGTGCGCTAGGTCCTGATATTTAGCATGCGTTAGCGGGTTCACCGGGCAGTCCAGTGAGCTCTGACTGCCTCGTTAGCGTGCGCTACGAACTTGGTAGCGTGCGCTAATGCCTTCCCCATAGCGTACGTTAATCCAAAATGTTAGCGTGCGCTAACTGATGTTTGATACCCAGCAACTAGAGTCCAGAACCTACTGTCCACTGCCTTGATCGCGTTAGCGTGCGCTACACCCAAAACTTAGCGTGCGCTACACATACCATTAGCGTACTCATAGCGCGCGCTATTAATTATTCCATTCCAGTCTAGTACCTATTGGACTGTCTGATCGACCCTTAGCACGCGCTACACTGATTGCTTAGCATGCGCTATACAAACTACTAAGGTACACTACTTACCATTCGTAGAGTGCGCTACTACAACTCAAATTCAGTCCAGTGCCTTCTGGACTGTCTGCCTGAACCACATTAGCATGCGCTAATGCTGAGAGGTAGCGTGCGCTACCCGTACTCAATTAGCGCGCGCTAAAGAGAATACGTAGTGTGCGCTACTCCTCACACACAACCCACTACATAGATGACAATGATGATATGCTCGGCCCGATTCTCCAACCGGGTTGAATGACGAATAATAACTGATACACAATACAAAATTACTCTGAACGGTGAATACAATGAATGAATATGAATGATGAATGATTATTAATGAGTGAAAAATTACTGAGTGACAATTTACTGAATGAAAATGAATGAATTTACAACCGGGTATTACATATATAAGGCTGAGCGCCATTACGTACGTAATACCTTAAGGGTTACGTACGTTAACTATATAACATATGTTACGCTATTGATTTTACGTACTCAACGAGCCCTGCCAAAACTCACTGACACGATACACAGCTACCTTTACATACGTTAGGTGGAAAGCTTAACGTACGTAATATATGCCAGCGTACGTTATGGTATAAACTATAGCGTGCATAATGAACTGTCCAAAGCTCACTGACTGAATACCCAGGCATCCTTACGTACGTTATGGGGTAGATATAACATCCGTAACGAACTCTTATGTGCGGTATGTCTGTAAGATAGCGTACATTATGCTCGTTGGATCAGCAGTACAGTTCTAACTAAAAAGTGACATGACAAGAAATACCACTATTCAACAGATATAGACTTCAATAACTAAATCAGGCATCACAACAGAAGAAGGAGTATAATACACAACATTAACCCTACAAAATCAAATCGAGTACCAATGAACCACAGTAGTTGGACTAAACGATTTGGAATAAACAGAAACGAAAAACGTGGTTATTACAGCATTATAGCTCTTAATGAAACCTAACTTCATCAGCCCAATGCATGCCGCATTGTCCTCAAAGGTAAAAGTAGGTGTTACTATGGTGGATTTAGGTCTACAAGTTTCTAGAGTATGGTCTATGACTGACCGAAGCTAAATGCACTCCCTTTTAGATTCGTGCAATGCAATTATCTCTACATGGTCCGAGGAAGTAGAAACTAGGGTCTGCTTGGTAGATGTATAATATCACCATATTCCAAATGGTGAACACATAACTAGTTTGGGAACATCCTTTACGTGGATGAGAGGAATAACCGACATCAGCAAATCCAACTAACATATCGTTGAGTTTTTCAGCATAAGGGACACATTTTTTAGTACTGGCACTTCTGACAGTCGAGCTACCATATTAGTGTTGGGTTTTTATCGAACTAAAAAGATTTATTTTCTCATCATATATTGAAATAGAGCAGCGGAAGTATAATATAATATGTAAAAACCCTCCGAGGATCCAAGTATATTATCAAAGTACGAAGAACAAGATTGTTACCTCTTGTAGCGTGTTTTCGATCGAGTCTTTTAGAGACGTTGCAAGAAGCAAGCGTCCTCTACGATATCCACACAACGAACAAGTCCCGAGCATCTAACGGATTGCTAGCTCCGATTCAACAAAGATTTCACTTAAATCAATTTGAATATAGGTATGTTCTTGATTATGGTAAGAACAAGAACACCAAGAATATTATTCAAATGTTCTTGAACTTTGATCTAAAATAACAACTATGAATCTTATTCAATATATTATTAAAGATCAAACTCACAAGATTAGATGAAGATTAGAAGAGTATTCTAAATACTTTCTTGGTCAAAGAATCAACCTTCAAAGATATGAAGATATATTCTTGATCCTTTTGATTATTCAACTTTTGAATAAATCTTCAAGACTTTTGAGAGAGAGAAATATCAAAATCGAATTTTTGATTCTTTCTCCACAAATGTCTTCACTTGTGATTTTTTCTTATGTGAGGGCTATCACAAGACACTCTTATATAGTCCTCAACATGGCTAAGGGTTCACCAACCCTTTCACCAACTTTTAATCAACTGGAACAAAATAGCTGCTCTGCTCGTTTAAGTGTGTGACCCTGCAGGTTCTAATTAATACGGCAATGAGTATAAAACAATTTTTACGACTCATAAATCATAAGTGTCCTCTAGCTAGACATTATGACTACCCGCATTAAAAGAATTAATTCGACGGCACGAACGAAATCCCGTTACTATATAATATTTAATCCTCTCGTCGCGCAATATCCTAATTAAGCATAAGGCATGGATAAGTCGACCTTATATAGCTTAATTAATATTCTTGATCTCAAGTTACAATTGTCCAATTCAAATATTTATCAATAACTCTTTATTGATCAATTTGAGCATGGCCATGCATTTAAACAATTTAACTTATCAAGGGACCGTGGATATCTTCTCTGTTTTATAGGAGGGACAAATCCCCTCTGGACAAACTACTTCCCTCTGCATAAATGTTACTGTAATATCCGACTGTAACTTTTCATTTTTACCTGTCGTTGTATTATTCGGATAATCTGATTATCATAAATCATTGCATTTAGTATTATGTTGAGGTATTATAGATTTGAATTTCATATCGTTGTTATTTCATTTCATATGTGATGATTCGATGTTAATTAGAGAGTTGCATTTTCGAATTTTTCTGTTGATGTAGCGTACGCTACACAGTACGATTAACGTACGCTAATCCTGTGCCTTAGCGTGCGTAAGGTTTCCTACATTGACGCTAAGAGGGAATCTGGCATCAGTTGACTTCAGCACGTGAACTCCTTAGCCGTTAGCATGCATGTGAACAAGGTCTGAGCTGTCATGTCGGCTAGAATCAACTTTTATTAGCGTGCGTAACCCATTTCTCATTAGCGTGCGCTAACGACCTGCGAAAATTCAAGACAGTAGCCTTTGTAAGCCGCTTACGTACGTAATATCGACCGGTTAGCGTACGTAAGTGCAATAACGTACGCTAAACTGTTCCGATAGCGTGCGCTAAGTATGTCCAGTCTATTTATAGGACCAGCCTGTTTTTCATTTCTTCACAACTCTAAACCGATTCTCTCTCCATTTATCGTCCCTCTGCACTCCCAAAACGATATCAACCTTCACCAACTTGCTTCTAAGCCTTAAATCTTGGAGTGGAGCTCATTTCCTTGGAGATTAGGAGTTGTTCTTGAGCTTGGAGTATATTTTCTCATAGCATTGAAGTTGTTCTTCATTTCTGGAGGTAGGTGTACTTTCCTCTCTGCATTATTTTCTTATGTTGATGATTAATGACGAATTATACTTCACCTAGAGTTAGATTAAGCAAGTAAAACATGGTTATAATTAAACTTTTTAAACACTTCTTGATGAATATGATAAATGAGGGTTTAGATTAGATGAGTTCTTGATGTTGTAGTGATGGTAACCATGTTTGTAGTTATCATTACTCATCTTACTGGACGAATTTAGCTCAGTAGAACATTGTTGGATCGGTTAGCTTCATCATAGCTGGATTTAATCAAGAACTTGATATCATAGAGTGTTTAAAACACCATTTTAGGTATTTAATTACCTTGGGAAGAACTTGATAATGTTAAAGATAGGATTAGATGATCTTGTTCAGAAATCTTAGAAGCTTTAACAATCATTATGGTTCAGCTTCACAAGTCTTTGAAGAATAATAAGGATCTTGATAATTACAACAATAACTTTTCATTAATCTAATGTGTTGATAACTTAGAATGTGGTTCATCATCATGCTAAATAGATAGTGTTCTTAAGAAGGTGATGCTGTTTATGAATGATCTCATCATGGTAGATTGAGTATCAAATTCATTATGACTATCCTTTTATAATAGTAGATGTTGTAGAACATAAGAATTTGATTAAACCAATTTTATTGGCGAATTGAAGATGTTTTGTTCATAGAATAACAAGAGGATTAAAGGACACTTTTGGTATGGTAATCCGATTTTGGAAGATGAATTAGATGTATTGAAACCTTTCATTAATCGTTAAGGTATTCATTAGGGTGGAATGAATTATTCGAGTAGGTTGCGGGCGTCGTTTCCTACGAATTGAGATTAATATTATGCGAATATGTTATTGAATGCATTACGTTTCATTCAAGGTTGCTTGTTCGATTGAGCGTTTAACCGAGGATACCATCCGTTTGATCATTTGGAGAACGACTATCTTTCGCTTACGGAATTGAGGCAAGTTATCTTGCTTGGTTATAATGATGATTAGATTCTCATGATGGTTATATATTTCATGTGTATGAATTGTTCATGTAATGGTTGTCGTGATTTGACATTGTCCTTGACGTTATTCCGTTATCTTCATGGGGTTGCATTCCCATGTAGGTCGTTTTGAATCATTGATCTCGTTGGTCTTATTTTCACTTCGGTGAGTTTTTCTTGATCCTTAATCGGATATGTGATTTATTGAATTCGTTGTCATGTTGTATCGTGACATATCCGGAATCATATCTGCGTTCCGATTGGTCATTGTGTAGGATTTTTAGCCAGTCACTTATATAGTCATGCGTGGATATTATTCCGCATTGGACTGTGCACACGAGATGTAGTTTCGTGAGGCTAATTAGGTACATTGTCCCACGTATATTCTGGATTCCGTATACGGGGCGGACGTGTACACGGACACATTTCCGGATCGGGCGTACTGTGATGTCCATCTTGAGCCATATTATTAATCGTCCATAGTATTGGATGTGTTCGATGATTGGTGACTAATTATTTCATACGCCCGAGGGGTATGATTAATAGTCGGAATGATTTCTTTGAGATCTATATATATGTGAATTGTATAATGTCGGAAGAATTGATTATCATGTATATCTGACCGTGTGTTGGGCAAAATACTTGTATTGTATTTTAGGTCGAGGTAAAGGCAAGGCACGGGAAGAGCATGTCGACGGCGAAGGGTTTGAAGGATACTAGTTCGGGGGGCCCACACCTTTTGTTGTCCGGTTATGTTAAACCGTGTTATGTTATTTCCTGTTTCATTTAAATTGCTATCTGGTTGTACTTGACATTTGAAGTATTTTCCATCTCCATATGGTTTATACTTGTTTTTCGGATCCTGTATATTATAAGGCCGTTGGCCATATTTTAATAAACTCCTAATCGGAGTAATGACTATTCATTGTGGCTCGGTATCACAAATAATATTTGTTTTAAATCTGTTTTGAATATCGCCTGGTGGGTCCCAGTGTGGGATTCACGGCACTGTAATAGCCGCCTTTTGGGGTGTTACAGAAGATGGTATCGGAGAGTTGTTTCTTTTTTTTTTTTATGAGTCATTGAGAAATGAACTAGTATCAAGAGACCTTCGTGTCACGTGTGACCTGTGCAAGCGCCTGACCCTACGAGCCAAATACGGTATGTACTTTATGAGCCATAATTTAATTACTGGCATGATATTGATATCAGTATGGGTCTCCTTGTTGATCATGTTATTTCGAGGAATTGTGACAGGATTTATCTGATTGATAATCCGAGGTAAATGCTGAATTGATTATACAATTGAAATTGTTCGACTTGACACCGATATAATATTCGGTGCGACATTTGTGGTATCGATAACCGTTTTCCTTGAATATGTGATTCCTTGTTGCTATTAACTTAGCATGAATTTTAGTATCTTGAACTGTACTTATGGTTATCATTATGATTGATTCTTTCAGTATGGAAAGAAATCTGAGAGGTCGTGGCAGAGGGGGACGAGGCCGCGGAAGGGGCCGAATCCCGATACCTCGAGCCAACAGATGCGCGAATGCGGATCAGAGTTCCGCAGACAGTGGTTCACCTTCTAGGGAACAATCGCACCACAGTGGGCGCGGGAATGCGCGTGTCGATCCTTACGTCGTAATGCAGGGCATGATGACACAGATGACCCAGATGGGTCAACTAATGGAAGCTATGCAGAGGGCCGCTACTGGCCAGCAGCAGGGGGCTCATCCTCCTCCTGTGATTGGCGGACCCGTGAGTCGGATTATCAGCGACATCTCTCGCCAGCGACCACCGACTTTTGAAGGCTCCTCTGAGCCTGCTGATATTGTGCATTGGATCGAGCATTTTGAGAAACTTTTTCAGATGGTGGACTGCCCGGAAGAGAATCGCGTTTCGGTAGCCGCGTATTATCTTAGCAAAGGCGCTCATACCTGGTGGCTTTCAGTAAGGCCAGCTGATGGTGTTTACACTTGGGAGGAATTTAAAAACCTCATGCTAGATCACATTATCTGGGGCCACTCCGTGAGGCCAAACTGTCGGAACTTTTGAACCCCGACCCGTCTGAAGACGATGATGTATTATCTGTTGCTGAGAAATTCCAGGCACTCCTTCCTTTTGCCACGACAATTATCCGAACAGAGGCCGATAAGATCAAATACTTTCTCAAGAGGCTTAAACCCCGAATGAGAATGCAGCTGTTGAATCACCACTGTACTACCTTACCAGAGTTCATCGAGAAGGCTCTGGAGTACGAACTCACCGCAAAGGAGATTTCCAAGAAACAACCACAGTCCAACAACAAAAGGTCCAAGAACTAGAACCAGACTGAGAGCAATCGGGGGACATTCAGGAAGCCCCAGTCATTGCCAAACCCTTCTGATCAACCACCCATGGCGTCAAAGCCCGCCGGATCGCACTCTCGAGCGGTTCCCTCTTCCGTGGTGTGTCATAACTGTGGGGGCCAGGGGCATATCAACTTCAAATGCCCAAAGCCTGCCATCACATGCCATACTTGTGGGAAGAATGGTCACCGTGCTCGTTTTTGCAGGAGTGGGCCCGGACATGATCCAGTAGCGTCTCATGCTCCAGTTCAATCCTCTGTCCAGAACCGGACGCCTCCATCCGCTTCCTATCAGACCACCGGCGAATAGGGAATGGGCCGTGGGAATCAAAGTGGTACACAGTGCCGGAATCTGAAACCCTGGATTTACGAGATGAAGAAAGCTGACGATCCCGAGGCCAGCATGATTTCAGGTATACTCGAGATCCACTCCCAGCCTGTATGTGTTCTTTTTGATACCGGTGCTTCACACTCCTTTATATCTTCTTCTTGTTTAAGTCGTTTGCCTCTAGACCATGTTATCGATTGTGAGCCCTACGTGATTGGCCTACCTGATGGTAGAAGAATTATTGGAAATCGTGAAGTCCAGGACTGTTCGATTCGTTTGAACAACCGTGAGTGGTTGTCAAATCTGATTGTAGTCGATTTACCTAAGGATGATATAATCTTGGGTATCGATTGGATGGATCGTCATGATGCAATACTCAGTGTCCGCAAGCGAATGGTTACCGTCACTTCTGATGATGGATTCGAGTGTATTTTTCGAGGTGATAATCCCAGTCGTTCTGGGAGAGTCATCAGCGCTATGAAAGCAGTGAAACTGCTTAATCAAGGGTGTATTGGTTATTGGTGCTACATGACCAAAACAGCAGATCGACCAGTTGAATTGGCCGACATTCCGGTAGTCCGAGACTACCCAGATGTATTTCCAAACGAGTTTCCAGGCTTACCTCCTCATCGTGACGTGGAGTTTATTATTGAGTTAGAACCAGGTACGTCCCCGCTCTCAAAAGCACCGTACCGTATGGCTCCGACTGAGATGCAAGAATTGAAGAACCAGCTTGAGGAGTTGACTGACAAAGGCTATATTCGACCTAGTGCGTCCCCTTGGGGAGCACCAGTGTTATTTGTACGGAAGAAAGATGGATCTCTACGCTTATGTATTGATTACCGTGAGCTGAACAGGGTAACCATCAAGAACAAGTATCCCTTGCCTCGTATTGATGATTTATTGGACCAACTTCAGGGAGCTGCCGTGTTTTCTAAGATCGACTTGAGATCGGGTTATCATCGATTGAGGATTCGAGAGTCGACATTTCAAGACAAAGATTCGCATCGCTATGGGCATTATGAGTTCGTGGTGATGCCATTTGGGTGACTAATGCACCGGCGGTGTTCATGGAGTTGATGAATCAAGTTTTTATTAACTATCTGGATCGCTTTGTAGTCGTTTTTATTGACGACATTCGATTTACTCTCGCGACCACGAAGAGCACGAGCGTCACCTCCACCAAGTTCTCGATACATTGAGGCGGAATGCTTTATGGGAAATTTTCTAAGTGTGAATTCGGATGCCCGAGGTTGTCTTTCTCGGGCATGTGATATCAGAAGGGGTGAGAGTGGACCCACAAAAGACGGAAGCCATTCGAGATTGGCTACCACCGAAGAACGTGAAGGAAGTTCGTAGTTTCTCGGCCTAGCTGTTACTACCGACGATTCGTAGAAGGATTCTCTAAAATTGCTCAACCAATGACAAACTTATCGCGAAGGACAAGAAGTATTTGTGGTCGAAACATGTCAAGAAAGTTTTGAAGAGCTCAAGAGTCGATTGATTTCGGCACCTGTTTTGGTCTTACCAAAGGGAACGGAAGGATTTGTGGTGTATAGTGACGCGTCGAGACAGGGTCTGGGATGTGTACTAATGCAGGAAGGGAAAGTAATCGCCTATGCATCGAGACAATTGCGACCCTATGAAGTTAACTATCCGACCCATGACTTGGAGTTAGCAGCCGTGGTGTTTGCTTTGAAAATCAAGGCGTCACTATCTTTATGGAGTTACTCGCGATCTTTACAGACCACAAGAGCCTAAAGTACATTTTTACTCAGAAGGAGTTGAACATGAGGCAGAGAAGGTGGCTAGAATTAATCAAGGACTATGATATCGAGATCCTTTATCATCCGAGTAAAGCAAATGTGGTTGCCGACGCATTGAGCCGTAAGACAGTGCATGAGCAGATGCTGAGCCGTTTGACAGCACATAGGGAGTTGCAGTTGGACCTTATGAGGCCAGAAATTGAAGTTTGGTTACAGCGTGTTCAGGGACAACTTTGCACCCTTGAGATTTCTTCGTCTCTTGATGATATGATCAAATCGAAGCAAATTACGGACCCATTCTTATCTCGAGTTCGGGATGAAGTAACCTGTGGGAAAGCCCTGGATTCGTGATCCACGAGGATGGATTGATACGTTTTAGAAATCGAGTTTGTGTACCCGCTGACGAAGAGTTGAGGAACTCTATCATGAGGGAAGCCCATGCTACCCCGTACTCTATTCACCCGGGCTCTAGCAAGATGTATAAGGATTTGAAGCAGAATTATTGGTGGGGGAATATGAAACGTGAGGTTGCCGAATTCGTTTCGAGGTGTTTAACCTGTCATCAGGTTAAGATTGAGCACCAGCGACCCGCAAGAATGCTGAAACCGCTTCCGATTCCTAAGTGGAAATGGGAGGACATATCTATGGATTTTATCACTAGCTTGCCGACGAGTCGTCGAGGAATGAATACGATTTGCGTGATTGTGGACCGTCTGACCAAATCAGCCCACTTCTTGGAGATTAAGGACACGTGGGGCCCCGAGAGATTGGCCCAGCTGTTTATTAAGGAAATTGTGAGACTACACGGTACCCCCAAGAGCATTGTATCAGACCGTGACGGGCGATATGTGTCACACTTCTGGAAGGCAGTTCATCGTACGATGGGCACGCAGTTGAATTTCAGTATGGCTTTTCATCCACAGACCGATGGTCAGTCGGAGAGAACCATCCAGACTCTAGAGGATATGTTGAGAGCATGTGCTCTTGATTGGAAGAACGATTGGGAAGCCCAGCTGCCTTTGGTAGAATTCACTTATAATAATAGTTGGCACGCTTCGATTCAGATGGCACCTTATGAGGCATTGTATGGCCGTCGCTGTAGGTCCCCTTTGTGCTGGGACGAACTGTCAGAATCTCTGGGTACGGAACCCGATATGTTGTTAGAAGCCCGTGAGAAGATCACTTTGATTAGGAGTCGGTTGTTAACGGCTCAAAGTCGACAGAAGTCTTATGCTGACCACCGCCGACGACCGCTTGAGTTCGAGGTTGGTGACCATGTGTTAATGAAGGTGTCTCCTACCCGAGGTGTTTTTCGTTTCGGGAAGAGGGGCAAGCTGAGCCCAAGGTACATTGGGCCGTTTGAGGTTTTGGAGCGTGTAGGCGATCTGGCCTATCGACTAGCTTTGCCACCGACTTTGAGTAAGATTCACAACGTGTTTCATGTCTCCCAGTTGAGGAAATATGTTGCTGATCCGAGCCATGTACTTCAGTTCGAAGAGATTGAATTAGCAGAGGATCATTCGTATGAGGAGCGTCCTGTACGGATACTCGAGAGGAGGATCAAGCAGTTGCGGAACAAGACGATTCCCCTACTGAAAGTTCAATGGTCACGACACGGAGTCGAGGAGGCTACGTGGGAGACCGAGGATAGTATGCGAACGAGATACCCCGAGTTATTTACCCCTTAGTTTCGAGGACGAAACTCCTTTTAAGGAGGGGAGTATGTAATATCCGACTGTAACTTTTCATTTTTACCTATCGTTGTATTATTCGGATAATCTGATTATCATAAATCATTGCATTTAGTATTATGTTTAGGTATTATAGATTTGAATTTCATATCGTTGTTATTTCATTTCATATGTGATGATTCGATGTTAATTAGAGAGTTGCATTTTCGAATTTTTCTGTTGATGTAGCGTACGCTACACAGTACGATTAACGTACACTAATCCTGTGCCTTAGTGTGCGTAAGGTTTCCTCTGTTTCGTATGCTAAGAGGGAATCTGGCATCAGTTGTCTTCAGCACGTGAACTCCTTAGCCGTTAGCATGCATGTGAACAAGGTCTGAGATGTCATGTCGGCTAGAATCAACTTTTATTAGCGTGCGTAACCCATTTCTCATTAGCGTGCGCTAACGACCTGCGAAAATTCAAGACAGTAGCCTCTGTAAGCCGCTTACGTACGTAATATCGACCGGTTAGCGTACTTAAGTGCATTAGCGTACGCTAAAATGTTCCGACAGCGTGCGCTAAGTATGTCCAGTCTATTTATAGGACCAGCCTGTTTTTCATTTCTTCACAACTCTAAACCGATTCTCTCTCCATTTATCGCCCCTCTGTACTTTCCTCTCTGCATTATTTTCTTATGTTGATGATTAATGACGAATTATACTTCACCTAGAGTTAGATTAAGCAAGTAAAACATGGTTATAATTAAACTTTTTAAACACTTCTTGATGAATATGATAAATGAGGGTTTAGATTAGATGAGTTCTTGATGTTGTAGTGATGGTAACCATGTTTGTAGTTATCATTACTCATCTTACTGGACGAATTTAGCTCAGTAGAACATTGTTGGATCGGTTAGCTTCATCATAGCTGGATTTAATCAAGAACGTGATATCATAGAGTGTTTAAAACACCATTTTAGGTATTTAATTACCTTGGGAAGAACTTGATAATGTTAAAGATAGGATTAGATAATCTTGTTCAGAAATCTTAGAAGCTTTAACAATCATTATGGTTCAGCTTCACAAGTCTTTGAAGAATAATAAGGATCTTGATAATTACAACAATAACTTTTCATTAATCTAATGTGTTGATAACTTAGAATGTGGTTCATCATTATGCTAAATAGATAGTGTTCTTAAGAAGGTGATGCTGTTTATGAATGATACTGTCATGGTAGATTGAGTATCAAATTCATTATGACTATCCTTTTATAATAGTAGATGTTGTAGAACATATGAATTTGATTAAACCAATTTTATTGGCGAATTGAAGATGTTTGTTCATAGAATAACAAGAGAATTAAAGGACACTTTTGGTATGGTAATCCGATTTTGGAAGATGAATTAGATGTTTTGAAACCTTTCATTAATCGTTAAGGTATTCATTAGGGTGGAATGAATTATTCGAGTAGGTTGCGGGCGTCGTTTCCTACGAATTGAGATTAATATTATGTGAATATGTTATTGAATGAATTACGTTTCAATCAAGGTTGCTTGTTCGATTGAGCGTTTAACCGAGGATACCGTCCGTTTGATCATTTGGAGAACGACTATCTTTCACTTACGAAATTGAGGCAAGTTATCTTGCTTGGTGATAATGATGATTAGATTCTCATGATGGTTATATATTTCATGTGTATGAATTGTTCATGTAATGGTTGTCGTGATTTGACATTGTCCTTGACGTTATTCCGTTATCTTCATGGGGTTGCATTCCCAAGTACGTTGTTTTGAATCATTGATCTCGTTGGTCTTATTTTCACTTCGGTGAGTTTTTCTTGATCCTTAATCGGATATGTGATTTATTGAATTCGTTGTCATGTTGTATAGTGACATATCCGGAATCATATATGCGTTCCGATTGGTCATTGTGTAGGATTTTTAGCCAGGCACTTATATAGTCATGCGTGGATATTATTCCGCATTGGACTGTGCACACGAGACGTAGTTTCGTGAGGCTAATTAGGTACATTGTCCCACGTATATTCTGGATTCCGTATATGGGGCGGACGTGTACACGGACACATTTCCGGATCGGGCGTACTGTGATGTCCATCTTGAGCCATATTATTAATCGTCCATAGTATTGGATGTGTTCGATGATTGGTGACTAATTATTTCATACGCCCGAGGGGTATGATTAATAGTCGGAATGATTTCTTTGAGATCTATATATATGTGAATTGTATAATGTCGGAAGAATTGATTATCATGTATATCTGACCCTGTGTTGGGCGAAATACTTGTATTGTATTTTAGGTCGAGGTAAAGGCAAGGCACGGGAAGAGCATGTCGACGGCGAAGGGTTTGAAGGATACTAGTTCGGGGCCCCCACACCTTTTGTTGTCCGGTTATGTTAAACCGTGTTATGTTATTTCCTGTTTCATTTAAATTGCTATCTGGTTGTACTTGACATTTGAAGTATTTTCCATCTCCATATGGTTTATACTTGTTTTTCAGATCCTGTATATTATAAGGCCGTTGGCCATATTTTAATAAACTCCTAATCGGAGTAATGACTATTCATTGTGGTTCGGTATCACAAATAATATTTGTTTTAAATCTGTTTTGAATATCGCCTGGTGGGTCCCAATGTGGGATTCACGGCACTATAATAGCCGCCTTTTGGGGTGTTACAGTTACTGTATCCAATCACAAACTGTATGGTCTCTTGTTACAGAAGATGTTGGTATTGTGTTAAAATATGATACTCATTATGTAAGAAACTGTAGTGTCTTTAGGTAATAAGGACTTAAATAATATATAACAATCAGAGGAATTATAATGACTTAATCCATATATAATTCTCTTTATTAGGTCATATCCAATACGGTGTCTCTACATGTATCTATGACGTGATATAACATCTCATGTTCGTGACTAGTAAAATATAGTCATCGTATCATCATCACAGTAGTAATCATATTACTAGGGATATCTAGAATAAATATTCTTTAATGCTTTAACGAGTTTTACTATCAAGTCACATACTTGATGATCGTAAGCAGAATATTAATTCAATAATATAATCAATATTATATAATAATAAATGTCTCCATATTATTATTAAACAGTAGACTTAGAGCATTATACTAACAATCTCCCACTTGCTCTTAGTCCTACACAGACATAAACTGAAGACCCGTAGCCTTTATATGACCTTCATTCTTCGCTTGAGAAAGCGGCTTGGTTAAAGGATCCGCTATGTTATTATCCGTGTGAACTTTGCATATCCTCACATCGCCACGAGTGACAATCTCTCGAATGAGGTGAAACTTTCTAAGTACATGTTTGGATGCTTGTTGTGATCTTAGTTCTTTAGCTTGTGCAATAGATCCATTGTTATCACAGTGCAAATTTACTGGATCAACAATGCTAGGAACCACATCCAGTTCACCAATGAACTTCCTCATCCAAACAACTTCTTTAGCTGTTTCCGAAGCAGCCATGTACTCGACTTCCGTTATAGAATCAGCTGTGGTTGGTTGTTTGGAACTCTTCCAGCTAACAGCATCACCATTCAAGCAAAATATATATCCCGACTGCGATTTTGAATCATCTTGGTCTGTCTCAAAACTGGCATCGATATAGCCATTAAGGACCAAATCACTATCTTGACCACCATATATCAAGAACATATCTCTGCTGGTTGCACTCAATGCAAATGATACATTCGGTCTAGTACATATAATGGCATACATGATAGATCCTATAGCCGAAGCATAAGGTATCAAGCTCATTCTATCTCTCTCTTCCTTCGAACAAGGACTTTGAGTTATACTGAGCTTTATGCCATGTGACATAGGTAAGAACTTATGATGCATGGATTCTTCAAAATTGACCAGTATGCAGTATCGGATACTGCATGGGTGCGGGTGCGATTCGCGTGGGATTCGCACGGGATTCGCCACGTGGCGAATCCGTGCAAAAAAAAAATCAGACTCGCGTATCCTTGCACAGGATACGCGTATCCGGATAGTTTTTTTTTATTTTTTTTTTATTTTTTAGGGTTTTTTTGTAATTTTTAAAAAGTAAATTAAATAAACTAAAATACAAAAAGTAAATCATTTAATAAGTAATTACTTTTACCTTTAGCACATTCACGAACAGCATCAGAAAGCTCCGCTGCTCAAAGCCATTTTGAATTGCTTTTTGTATGACTTGTTTTATGTATTTGAATTGGTTTTATGGTGATATTTGAATTGTTGTTTTTTATATTTACCAAGTGTTATATATAATAAAATATAAAATAAACAGACATATCCTTGCCGTATCGCACCCTAACATTTTCAAAAACCCGTATCCCCGCACCCGTATCTGCCCGCACCTGCCCCCCGCACCTGTGCAACATAGGTAAGAACCCTTTCTTACTATTAAGCACACTGAATCGTTTCAGTACCTTGTTAATATATGTACTTTGACTTAGGGCAAGAAGCCTTTTAGATCTATCTCTATAAATCCTTATACCCAATATATAGGCAGCTTCCCCTAAGTCTTTCATTGTAAAACATTTACTTAGCCAAAGCTTAACACTTTGCAAAGTAGGGATGTCATTTTCAATGAGTAGGATATCATCCACATAGAGTACTAGAAAAACAATTGCGCTCCCACTAATATTCTTGTATACACAAGGTTCGTCTTGATTTCTAATGAAACCAAACTCTTTGATTTTTTCATCAAAATGAAGATTCCAACTCCGGGATGCCTGCTTCAAACCATAAATGGCTTTTAGAAGCTTACATACTTTATTAGGATTATTAGGATCGACAAAACCTTCAGACTGTATCATATACACATCCTCATCTAACTTCCCATTAAGAAAAGCGGTTTTGACATCCATTTGCCATATCTCATAGTCATATTATGCTGTTATGGCAAGTATAATTCTAATTAATTTAATCATTACGACTGACGAAAAGGTTTCATCATAGTTAATACCATGAGTTTGTCTGTATCCTTTCGCCACGAGTCGTGATTTGTATGTTTGTACAATGTCATCCATGTCCTTTTTCTTTGTAAAGGTCCATTTGAAACCAATTGCTTTGGAACCTTCAGGAAGATCAATCAAAGTCCATACTTGATTATCATACATGGATTGCATTTCGGATTTCATCCCTTCAAGCCAACTTTCGCATTCAATGCTAGTAGTTGCTTCATTGCAGGTTGTGGGCTCATCTAGATCCATGAGTTCCACATTTTTGTCATATGTGATGAGAAATCCATGTCTCTCAGGTTCACGATGATAACGTATAGACCTACGTGGAGCTGGTATAGAAGAAGTGGTCTCAACATCTCTATGTGAGTTTAAATCAGTTTTATCTAAATGTTCAGTATCTGTTTGTGGCTCTCTCATCTCATGAAGAGTTATTTTGCTCCCACTATTCTTCTTGGAAATAAATTCCTTCTCAAGGAATACTCCAGATCGAGCAACAAACACTTTGTTCTCTGATGGGATGTAAAAGTAATATCCTTTAGTTTCCTTAGAATATCCTACAAACAGACATTTATCCGATTTGGGTGATAATTTATCAGTGATAAGTCGCTTCACATAAGATTCACAACCCCAAATCTTAAGGAAAGACAAAACAGGTTGTTTCCTTGTCCATATCTCATATGGTGTGCTTTGAACTGATTTATATGGTACTCGATTTAAAATAAACGCAGCAGTCTCTAAGGCGTAACCCCAAAAAGAAATTAGAAGATCAGCTTGACCCATCATCGATCTAACCATGTCTAACAAGGTTCGATTTCTCCATTCCAATACACCATTCCATTTAGGTGTTCCAGGTGGAGTTAGTTGTGAAACAATTCCACAATCTTTGAGATGATTGTCAAATTCATGGCTCAAATATTCACCACCACGATCTGATCGTAGCGCCTTAATAGTTTTGCCTAACTGATTTTGTACTTCATTTTGAAATTGCTTGAATTTCGTGAACGACTCAGACTTATGACTCATTAACTGATTTTGTACTTCATCTGTGAATGTTATGAAGTATTGGAAACCTCCTCTAGCATTTGTATTCATTGGTCCACATACATCAGTATGTATTAAGCCCAATAAATCTGCAGCTCTCTCAGTATGGCCCGTGAAAGGAGCTTTGGTCATTTTGTCTAATAAGCAAGATTCGCACGTATCATATGATTCTAAATCAAATGTGTCCAAGATTCCATCATTACGGAGTTTGGTTATACGTTTCTCGTTTATATGGCCCAAACGACTGCCAGAAATATGTTTGGTTTAAATCATTTGATTCAAGTCTTTTGACATTCAAGTTATAGATAGATTTGGAACTTTCAAGATTTATGGGATATAATCTCCCACTCATCAAGGCATCTCCATAAAAAATACCTTTATTAAATATGGACATTACACTATTCTTAATAGTAAAATCATATCCTTCCAAATCAAGGCAAGCAACTGATACAATATTTCTACCCATAGCAGGAACGCAATAACAATTATTAAGTTCCAATACAAGTCAACTAGGTAGCTTTATATCATAAGTCCCTACGGCAATAGCAGCAACTCTTGCTTTATTTCCAACACGTAGGTCCATTTCACCTTTTGCCAGTTGTCTACTCTTTTGCAGCCCCTGCGCATTCACACAAATGTGAGCTTCACTACCGGTATCTAATACCCATGATGAAGAAGTAGATAAATTGACTTCTATAACAAGAATACCTGAAGCAACAGTCTCACCGCTCTTCCGTTTCCTCATTTCTTCCAGGTAAACCTTGCAATTCCTTTTCCAATGACTAATTTCATTGCAGTGGTATAAAGTCCCCTCTTTGGGTTGTTTTGATGACTTCTTGAAAGGTTTAGGTTTGGGTTTAGGCAACATTTGCATTTTACCCTTACCTTTTATCTTTCGGGGCCATCTTATTCCCTTTCTTTTTATTCCATTTCTTTTGAACCATTAAAACATTCGGAACAACTTTCTTAATGTTTGTCTCAGTTTGTTTTAGCATCCCATGCAACTCAGTAATAGTCTTCTCCATGTTGTGCATGTTGAAGTTTATTACAAACTGATCGTACTCTGAAGGCAGTGATGCTAAGATCATATCTGTAGCGAGTTCCTGACTGATAGGAGCTCCTAGTCTTTCAAGATGCTCAATGTATCCCTTCATCTTAAGGACATGAGCACTCACAGAAGTACCCGAAGACATTTTACAACCATTCAATGCCTTCGTAGTGGCAAACCTCTCCTGACGGGCTTGCTCTTGGAACATTTCCTTAAGCTGACCCATCATTTCATAAGCTTCCATGTCCTCGAACTGTATTTGTAGCTCCGAGTTCATGGTTGCTAGCATAAGGCATGTCACATCCAAAGAGTCATTCATATGCTTACTATAAGCATCTTTTTTAGCTTTGGTAGCGGTTGATTCCGGTTCATCAGGAATTGGGTTTTCTAGAATGTACTGCTTCTTTTCAGCTTTGAGAACGATTCTCAAGTTCCTTGACCAATCAAGGTAATTAATGCTAGAAAGTTTTTCTTTGTCAAGAATTGATCGCAAAGAGTTTGAATTTATTGTCGGCATTGATTCTACAATATTAATATGCAAAGTTATTCATGAGATATATTGATTTTAAAATATAACTATCAAGTAAATGCAAGCACAACTTTGGCATGTCCCTCGCAAATAAAAGAAATTTAGTTTTTTATCAATAGAGATGATATCTTATGTCAACATGTTAGTCTCAAATATTATGTATCACATACACATATATGAATTATAATCTAACGGTAAAATAACCACAGACACAACTTTGGCATGTCCCCTGTAATTAAAAGATGCTTTAGATTATCATTTGGGATGACATCTTATGTCGTTTTAATCGTATTAATCCCAAATAAGCCATAGGTCCAAAACCGTTTTGTATAACCTATATAAGTCTTAACCATTTAAAACATATGTATAAGCTTGTTATTCATCTCGCCTCCTTAAGATAAAATCCATACACCCTGCTTTGGTAGACCCATATTAGAAATGATCGAAAGTTTGACGAGTGTTTTGAAATGATTGGCTTTTGAGACTTATGTTCCATATCAATTAATTTAATAAAACTATTTTATCAAAATTTGATTATCTCAAAATTATTACCATGTATCTCATACATGGAAATGTTTTAATGAGTATGATTTATTTGGTAATCACGATTATTAAGCAACTAAAAATAAATATGATGCATCTCATACAATCATATGCTAATTTAAATATGATGCATCTCATACAATCATATGTAATGTAAATATGATGCATCTCATACATTCACATGAACAAATTAGGTGTGCTGTGGTATATCCATAGAACCTATTATGATATTCGTTAATATCAATAGGTCGGTTGGTGTAATCTTCGATAACGCCTTTCTTCTTGAATTCCTTGTAAGTAGCTCGTCTCCTTCGTCTTCCTCTTATAGCTAGAACTATTCTAAACTATATCTTTACATTTTGTAATAGAAACCTCGAGTTACATTCGAGGGGAATAAGATGAGAAGAGAAATTACAACAAGATAATAAGAAGGCACGACATATAAGACGTATTATAAATATTACAACCATAATCGAATCATCAATCTAATTGATCTAGTACGGCTATACCAACCACGATGCATAAACCATTTAAGCATTCACAAGCACATATAATACATAAAATGTACTAAATATCGACTATCGATAAGTTATATAATATATAAAATATGCCAAATATCGACAATCGATAAGTTATAAAGTTCCGAGTGTAACACCCCCAAGACGATCAGGGCATATTACAGCGCCGTGGACCCTACACTTTGGAATCCACCAGGCTAACAGACCGACCCGACATACGACAAAGACATACATCATCAATAAACAGACAATTTCTCAATCCACGACATTTAAAACAAAAGACTGAAATTCGACAATACTATTCGACATCAGATCCATTCCCAAAATGGGTACACAACATAAATAAATTCAAGAAACAAGTACTCGAGTACTTAAACCAATGACATAGTAAATAAATTCCTAAAACAAGACACCAACAGACAACCACTGAACAGAATCATGCTTTCCCATCATCCTCGTACGGTCGCATGCTCGTTTGCCTCCATGACCTGTACCTGAAATACAAAACTATTTTCCCCATTTAAGGGGTTAGCGACAACTGCTAGTGCAAGTACAATCCATTTGAACTACCATTCTAATCAGATGAAATATGCGCTAAAATCATTTTAGAAATAATTTATATTCCGGAATATTCATGGTGCACAAGCATAAAACACATTTTCCCAACAAAACAATTCAAAGTTAACCGTTGGTACGAGACTCACGGCCACCGTACCCTGCAGAGCCCCGTCGGACATCCCTGGGTGGTTAACCCTAGTTCGTGATACGCACACACACGGCAATACGTATCCCTAGAGGCCCCATCAGACCGTCCCCAGGTGAACATATACATATACATCCAGAACAACCACGAAAAGCCATAATCCAAATATTAGAACATGTAAACAAATGCAAAGTACTTGCCTTTGAGACAAACGGAAACGAACAACGACTACGAATGGTCCGGAAGGAAAACGACTGTTCCTAAATGAAGGATGAACATAATTCAGTCTTATACGATAATAATAATCGAATGGAATACGCCCACAACACCGATTACAAGCTATGACAAAGTACGATCAATCGATATGGGCGAGGGTTTACGAAAAATCTCCCTGAATCGATAATTCACTGATTAAACTCGACGAAATCGAATTGGGAATCACCCAATAACAACAATCGGTAAGGAATATCACAACATACTTGAACAATTCGAGTTTAACAAGTAAAACCCGGAAAACCCCTAAAAATTGACAAGTTAGGGTTCTAGACGAAAATACCTTGAATTCGGACGGAGGAAGATGATTACGTTGATGATGTTATGTTCCTACGATCTCACAGTGATGAAGGATGAAGAATACATGGATGAGAAGTGGAAGAAATCGCCCTGGAGGTTCTCTGATCGCCCGACGAGGAAAAACAAAAGAAAGAAGTGAAATGAGGTTCTGACCTCTGCTCGCTGTTTTAAAACAGCGGGCTGTTACGGCCGTAACATGGGCTAGATTACGTCCGTAACACGGCCAACTTACATCCGTAACGAATGGGGTGTTACGGCCATAACACCCTACTGGACAGTAGTCTGGGCAGCTGATGTCTAAACCGGCCTAAACGACCCCGAAAACCCGGATCTGCTATCGAACCAAAAATATGGTTACGAAGTATTCTCGATGACGAATCTAAGCGTTAAAAGGAAACACAATTCTGATTCCCCAAAGGTTCGGAATTCGATGACAAAAGTAAATTTCCCTTAAGTTTAGGAAATTGCAAAACGGCCCAAACGCTCGGAAATCACGATACGACGTCGGATTAACAAACTGAAAGTCACAACATGAACAACTCAACCGTACGAACTCATGTAAACAAAGAAACAACAAAAACGAACGAGTTTAACGAGAATCGAACGTACATACGGCAAAACATAACATAAAATAGAATTACGTAAAAACATCTCTGAAACTCGTCCCAATGGAAAAACTCCAAGAATAAAGTAGATTCAAAACGTCGAAACGGTTACAAGCGAGTCGATAAAAATAGACATACACCAGAAATGGAAACTGCTAAAAATAGAAAGGTACGAATATTATATTCTCCCCCTCTAAAAAGAAGTTTCGTCCCGAAACTTAAGAATCAAAAAGCTCGGGGTGCCTCGAACGCATATCCTCCTCCAACTCCCACGTTGCTTCTTCTACTCCGTGCCTCGACCATTGCACTTTAACCAAAGGAATGGTTTTGTGCCTTAACTGTTTGTCTCGACGCTCCAAAATTATAACGGGCCTCTCCTCAAACGTGACATCCTTCTTGATCTCCACATCCCCAAAATCAATAATATGGGATGGGTCCGGAACATACTTCCTCAGCTGAGAGACGTGAAAAACACTATGCACATGACTCAATGACGGAGGCACTGCCAAACAGTATGCCAACTTGCCAACTCTCTCCAATATCTCGAAAGGTCCAATATACCTCGGGCTGATCTTCCCCTTTTTTCCAAAACGGAAAACTCCCTTCGACGGAGACACTCTCAACAAAACGTGATTTCCCACCTCAAAGTCCAAAGGTCGACGCCTAACATCCGCATAAGACTTTTGTCGACTCTGAGCCGCCAACATTCTCTCTCTAATCAATCAACTTTCTCCCTCATCTCTAACACAAGATCCGGATCGGTGCCAACTAAATCGGATGGCTCATCCCAACATATAGGTGATCGACATCGTCGGCCATAAAGCGCCTCATACGGTGCCATCTTAATCGATGCATGCCAGCTATTATTATAAGTAAACTTGATTAAGGCCAGATGCTCCTCCCAGTCACTACTCCAGTCTAACGCACATGCGCGTAACATATCCTCGAACGTCTGAATGGTACGTTCGGACCGCCCGTTGGTCTAAGGGTGGAAAGATGTGCTCAAACGCAAACGTGTCCCTAATTCCTTATATACCACCTGCTAAAAATGCGATACAAACCGACCGTCTCTGTCCGAAATAATAGTCTTCGGCATCACATGAAGTCTCACGATCTGTGCGATAAAAATACGAGCTAATTTTTCTGGACCCCAAGTGTCCTTGATGCCCAGAAAATGTGCCGACTTAGTCAGTCGGTCCACGATCACCCACACCATATTCATTCCAGTCTTCGTCCTCGGCAAGTTCGTGACAAAATCCATCGAGATATCTTCCCACTTCCATTCCGAGATGGGAAGTGGTTTCAACAATCCGGCTGGCCGCTGATGCTCGATTTTGACTTGTTGACAAGTCAAACACTTAGCCACAAACTGAACTACCTCATTCTTCATGTCATTCCACCAGAAATTCTTCCTCAAATCTTTATACATTTTACTCGAGCCCGGATGGACTGAGTAAGGTCACGCATGAGCCTCTCGCATAATATTCTGCCTCAATTATAAGTCATTCGGAACACACAGCCGACCTCGGAATCTCAACACACCGTCCTCATGTATCACGAATCCCGAGGCTTTCCCCTTCACCACATTCTCGCGGAGCTAAATACACATCGGATCTACTAACTGCCTCGATATAATGTCGTCGACTATATACGAAGAGATCTCAAGAGTGCGCAACTGCCCGACACTCCCTAGTAGCACCACCTCAATACTCAACCTCATCAACTCTCGCTGGAGCCCTGGCTGGGCCGTAAGTAACTCAAGTGCACGAAGCGATACTGATTTCTGGCTCAAGGCATATGCCACCACATTTGCCTTGCCCGAATGATAAAGGATATCGAGGTCGTAATCCTTAATCAACTCCAACCATCTTCTTTGTCTCATATTCAGCTCTTTTTGCGTGAATATGTACTTCAGGATCTTGTGATCGGTGAAAATCTGACACGATGAGCCATACAAGTAATGATGCCAGATCTTCAACGCGAACACAACTGCGGCCAACTCAAGATCGTGGGTAGGGTAATTCGACTCATATCGTTTCAACTGACGGGAAGCATAGGCAATCGTCTTCCCGTGCTGCATGAGTACACATCCGAGCCCTTGGCCTTAAGCGTCGCTATAAACTGAGAAACCCTCATTACTACTCGGTAAAGCCAAGACGGGAGCAGTCGTCAACCGCTTCTTCAACTCCTCGAAACTATTCTGCCTCTCATCGGTCCACACAAACTTCTCTGACTTCTGTAACAACTGAGTCAGCGGTCGAGCGAGCTTAGCGAACCCCTCGACAATTCTATGATAATACCCGGCCAAACCCAGAAAACTATGGATCTCCTTCACGTTCTTGGGTGGCGCCCAATCCAACACTGCCTCTATCTTATGTGGGTCCACACGAACACCCTTGGCCGAGATCACGTGATCGAGAAACATAACCTCCAACAACCAAAACTCACACTTTGAGAACTTCGTATAAAGACGATGAGTCCTCAAGATTCCCAACACGATATGCAAATGACGTGCTGTAGGTCACAAGTCGTCCAGGAATAAGTCTAGAGGGGGGGTGAATAGACTTATTGAAACTATTATACTCTTTTTCTCAAAGAGTAAGTTTCTTCAGCTGATAGATAAACAAATGACTTGGAGTCGTTTGTTCTTAATACGTGCGGAAGTCAGCTGATGACGAATACAAAATAATTAATGAAACACTTAACAATGAATGCAGCAGTTAAAGTATGATGCTATAAAACAGTAAAGTACGCAGGCAATTATAGTGGTCTCAGAGGTGGGGTAATTCTCTACTAATCCACTTTTCTCCAAACCAGTTGGAGATGAATTCACTATAATTTTCAACTAGTGATAAATATTACAGTGATTCAACCAAACTACAACAGCTTCCAACCAGTGGAAATCCGTGCCGTTGTAACACACTTGACTGCCTTGCACCTCTTGATCCTCGATCCTTGGATGCCTTTACAGTCTCGAACTTCAACCAGTGAAGTACCCCGAACTCAGGATTTAAGACACGAGTTTTTGTCTTCTCCAACTAAGAGCTTCTTCAAGTATGAACTTATTAGAACCGCTCTTTTCACGATGCTGTATTTCGCTTTTAGATTGCTTGAATGCTTTGATCGCTTGAAAGTATATTCGCACCGGTAGTAATTGTTCTGTGGTAAGCTCAGCTTTAAATCTTCGGATATATATAGGTCACGATCTCTGAGCTTTCCTTCATAGCCGTTGCAAATCTTTTCAACAAATCCGTCCGTTGGAGAGGTAGACTTCATTGTTTTCTTTTCTGAACGTTGCAAGGCTGGATTCTCATATTTTAATCTATCTTCCGACCGTTGTGAAGACTCTACATGTGATTCGCCGAATCTTTTGAATATAATACGATTAAAGTCTTCAAGGTGGGTCTAGATGAATTATTTAATTCATATCTTCTGCGGGAATCTCTCCAATTTGTCTCTTCACGTTGCATGTGACTTTCCGTAATACTTGACTTTTCAACACATGCTGACGTGGACTTTGGAGTACTTGGCTGATCTCGACTAGGCTGATGAGCAGTTAACTTCTCTGCAGTCTGGATCTCTCTGATGTTCACTGTTTAGGACTTATCTGATCAGATGACTTGTCTGAGGTATCTGACTGCAGTCTGGTCAAACATCCCTGATGATTTTTGTTGACCAGAACTTCTCTGATATGACTCGGATGTTCCTCTCTGATGAACTTAGCTGTTCTTTAGTACTTAGCCGATTTTTAGCCTAACTTATTTTTGGCCTATAGAAGATACTCATTTGGTTCTTCTTTACATTTTGTCAAGTTTTACACTTAACATAATTTGGCCTATGGAAGATACTCATTTGGTTCTTCCTTACATTTTTGCCAAGTAAATAAGCATTTGAATTTATATTAATGACATCATCAAAATCTGACAAGTATTCCTAACAAATTCCCCCTATTTTGATGATGGCAAAACTTAAGGAAATATTCAAATGAACAAGTCTGCACTTGAGTGCAAGACACAAACTAAAATCAGTCTTATTTTTGAGACAACTAGGAGTTGTCATTCAAATGACTGTATATATTAATTTTCTGTTGATTACAAGTACATGGCTTGAATAGAATAAATACAGAAAAATTAAAAAATTACAATTACATCCAAAAACTATCTGCCCCTTTCTCTGCGAACAGTTTGCTTGGGAGGTCTAAATAGTTTTGCACCGATTGGTCTACTTTTGATGGGTGCAAGACCATATTTCCTCCTTATGACTAGGGCAGCAAAGTCTTGGTCTTCTTTTGAAGAGAACTTGTGCTCTTCACATAGCTTTCTAATTTCTTCTTGAAGCTCTAGCTCGTCAAGCTCATTATCCAAACGGGTCGGCGCTTCCACTGCTCTGAATGGAGGAATCATAGGATAAGCATGCCATTTGGCTGCATATTTAAGCATTATCTTCCACAAAGTAGGCCATCTAGCATCCATGTAGTTGATGAATGACTGTTGGGGCGAGCATTCTTTATCTTGGAGAATCTCCCAGAGGTAGAACTGCTCTGTGAATTGTTTCTTGGCATCCGCCCAATTGGTCATGAATTCTGTTGGCAAGAATTCTTCAACATACCACAACTGTTTGCCTTCCCATTCGAATCTTTGTTCTTCTTTCTCTCTTGTTCTTCTCTTCTTCTCCACAGACTGCTCTTCAGGTTGGCTGGGGGCAGATATCTCCTTTCTTTTCAGACTTGATGGTCCTCCTTCAATTTGGAGAATATCTTGCCTCTTCTTTGATCTTAGCTCTTCCCTTATTTCTCCTTGAGTACTTCCTTCCCCCTGTATTCTATCTTCCCCCTTTTTGCCAGCATCAACTAAAGTAGTCAACTGCTGCTCTATCCTGCTCATCCAGTCAGACATGCCAAATGGCATTCTGTTGTTTGTAGGGGGAGGAGGTTGAGGTACTTCCCTCTGCAGCAAAGTATCAATCTTTGCATTGATGGATTGAAGGTCAGGAGTGACCTGAGATGCCAACAACTCTCCAATAGTGTCCTTCACTATTTGTCTTATCAGCTCAGTCATCACAGGTGAGATCTGTGATGGTGGAGAGTGCTCGCCTGAGCCTTCTGCAAATGAGCCACTGGACTGCAGGCTCCTATCTGCAGCTGGTACTCCAGATGGGGTCTTCTCTGGAGTCCCTGATCTGGAGTCCTCAGCCAACTCCGCATCCAGGCTGGTATACCGGGCAGGCACCCCAGCCTTGACTGCAGCCTTCCGGCTCTTTCTCCGGCTCCTTTTCTGCTTCCTTTTCTTTCTCCTCTTCTTCCTTTTCTTCATTAACATTCTCCTTTTCTTTCTCCTCCTCTTTTTCTTCTACATCTTCTTCCTTTTCTTTCTCAGCTCCTTGATCTCCTCCCTCATCTTTATCATCATCCTCATCATCATCATTATTATCATCATCCTTTTTCCCATCCTTTTCTCCTTCATTCTCATCATCTTTTTCACCTTCATCATTATCCTTCTCTCCTTCATCATCCTCCTGTTCTACTTCTTCACCTTCTTCTTCTCCTTCATCAATTAACTCTTCTGTTTTCTCCACTTCTTCAGATTGTTTTTCAACTAAAATGTTTTCTTCTTCTCTTTTCTCTTCCTGCTCTTCTTCTTCGTCATTTAAAACAATAACTTCCTCATCTTCTTCTCCATTTACTTATTCAATTCCTATTTCTTTTTCTTCATCCTCCTCATCTTCTTTTCCAAATGAACCATCAAAAATACTGTACATAATGGAATGGATGAATTGGTCCATGTTGGTTTTAAAATGAGACATGAACCAATTATCCTGGATGATCAACACTATGTCTAATTCTTTACAAAAATGAATCAGTACATCCTCTGTGGCTTGGGGATATCCCCAACCACTGATTTCAATATAAGACTAAAGTTCCGTAAATGACAGTGATTTGAAAAACTTCCACTCTTCAAAAATATTGACAAAAGAGTGTTTTAAGGCTTGTGGTTTAACAAGTTGTAATTGTTCAATGGACAGGTTGAGCACATTATTTTCCAGCAGGTTAAATGTGTAATTTGCTTCAGGAATTGAGATGATTAAACCTGCTTCTTCTTCCTATGGAATGTATGCTGGAGTGAGAACAGCCACGATCTGAGTTTCAGTGCTGGAGCAGCCGGGTCTTCAGTGAGTAGACGACACAGGCTGCTGGATAGCATAATGATCATTGCTCCTCGACTAAATCAGATGCTGGGCCTCTTGGGAGAGGGTTCTGGGGATGACTGCATGATGGATGGCTCTCCAGGGGCTGGTCCCCTTCTCTTCAATCGGACAGCTATTGGGGTGTTATCTGACTCGGAGTCTGACTCGACTGCAGTTGGGTTGACGGCTGCAGGTCGGTCCGACTCGCCTGAAGAATAATATCTGGGGTAGGTCCTTGAGTCAGGCAGCTCCTTTAACATCTGAGCTGCTCTTCTGTTATTTCCTAACTTCCTCAAAGTTTCTTGGTCCAGATGACCAAGTCTCTTGTTGGTGTGGAAGGGGTCAGTACTTCCCTTCGCCACACCTGTCTTCTCAAGGATCCAACTCAGCTGCGTTCCAAACGCCAGCTTGGATCTGAATCTCTTTTCATCAGAAAGCCATTCGGCTTTGTTGACTTCTCGAACAAGCTGCCTAAAGATATAGTCAGCCCAATCAATTTCCTCGTCTTGAATCAGTGCTCCCAGCACTGTGAACTTCGCCGACGACAGTTGGTCGTAACTGTCGGCCATACCCATAATGATTTTGTTGGTAATATCCAACGCATATCGATAGACCTTCTTAATCTCACTCCTTTTGGCGGTGAGCTTCAGCTTCTCCGGCTGATTGTCCGCCTTGATCTTTATCCAGGTGTCGGCTGCTTTCTGCTTGAGAGCTTCGACAGCTATGCCGTGGTGCTTCATACCAAAAACTGTACGAATCGACTCCCGCGATATGTCGACTTGTCTTCCGCCAACTGTGCTCCTAATTCCATCCTGAATCAAATAGGCTTCGCGGTAGAACGCGATAACATCTTCCTTGTACAAATGTTGAGGATTGATATCCAGAAATGGGTAGATCCCATTTAGCTTCATTGAACGGATTAGGTCAAGCACGTCGTAATTCTCCAGATTTGCTTCCAATAAACCTTCCAAATCAACGACCAGAGAGAAGATAATCTGGTCCTTGACCGCCTTCATGTTGACGCCTTCGAAGTACGATTCCATTTCTGCAAACAAAGGATTTTTTGTGTATTTGGAGTTCAAAGAATTTTTGCTCTGTAAAAATCTAGGGTTTGAAAGAGTGGTAAGCGTAAAGAGTAAAGTGAAGGGTTTCTTTCCTTATAAAGGAGATGAAAAGACGTAGGATTAAATTATTATTTATTTTGAAACGGTGGTACGCCTTTTGAGATTCTATTTGAATTTCAAATTCGAAACGGTGGTCCAGGTTTAGATTTTAAAATTTGACGGTTGGTTTTAATTGGCCACCGTGGAGGTCGATTTATCAAGTGATTGCCACGTGTATTTAAATGCCACTTGAAAACCAAAATTAATATAATATTATTATATATATGGCATATAATAATTAAATATTCAGAGGTCGGTTGAGTTTAGAAAACTTGACTGTTGACTGTTGACTGCTCTGCATCAGGTGAGTTGACTCTTTGGACTTCTCGCCTGAGATTTAGATCAGCTAGGTTCCTTTGTCCGTCCTTCGTCCTCTTGCCTGCATCAGCTAGGATCTGATTTCTTTAATCAGCTGGGTCTGACTTTCCTCTGAAATGCTTCAGCTTGCTTCTGTACTAGATTCCCAATCTAGTAGACCAAGTTCTCTGCTCAGCTCCAAAAACCTTTCTTCTAGCAAAGGTTTGGTAAAGATGTCAGCTATTTGGTAGTCTGTGCTGACTCTTTCAACTCTAACTCTTTTGTTAAGCACGTGGTCTCTAATGAAGTGGTGCTTAACATCAATGTGCTTGGTCCTTGAATGCAAAACCGGATTGTTGGTTATTGCAATAGCACTATTGTTATCACACCAGGTAGGGACTTCATTGGCAGTGATATTATAATCCCTTAGCTGTTGTCTGATCCATAAGATCTGTGCACAACAGCTACCTGCAACTAGGTATTCTGACTCTGTGGTGGAGATAGAGTTAGAAACCTGCTTCTTGCTAAACCATGATATCAGTCTGGTTCCTAGGAATTGGCACGTTCCACTAGTGCTTTTCCTATTAATTTTGCATCCTGTGAAATCTGCATCTGAATATCCTGACAGCTCGAAGTTATCGTCCTTGGGATACCATAGTCCAACATTGATTGTAGACTTAAGGTACTTAATTATTCTCTTTGCTGCATCAAGATGTGACTGCTTGGGCTTAGATTGGAATCGCGCACAAACTCCTACGGCATAGGATATGTCAGGGAGTCTTGCAGTGAGGTAAAGCAATGATCCAATGAGTCCTCTGTAGTGGGTTGAGTCCACTGATATGCCTCCCTCATATGCATCTAGGTGAGTACTTGTGCTCATAGGGATTCTTGCTGGTTTGGCTGATTCCATTCCAAATCTCTTGATTAGATCTTTGGTATACTTAGCTTGGTTGATGAAGATTCCATTTTTCATCTGCTTAACTTGTAGTCCGAGAAAGAAGTTAAGCTTTCCCATCATACTCATCTCAAATTCTCCTTGCATGAGGTTAGAGAATTTCTCACATAGCTCTGGATTGGTTGAGCCGAATATGATGTCATCCACATATATCTGGACTATTAATATGTGGCCTTCGTGCTCCACTCTGAATAGGGTCTTGTCCACCTTTCCTTTGCAAAAACCATTCTTCTCAAGAAACACAGACAATGTTTCATACCACGCTCTTGGTGCTTGCTTAAGTCCATAGAGAGCCTTCAACAGCTTATAGACATTGTCTCCTTTGACAAAACCTGGGGGTTGCTCTACATAGACTTCTTCTTCTAGAATGCCATTTAGAAAAGCACTCTTTACATCCATCTGATAGACTTCAAAATCATTGAATGCAGCATATGCGAGGAATAGTTTGATTGCCTCTAATCTTTCAACTGGTGCATAGGTTTCATCAAAATCTATTTCTTCACACTGTGCATATCCTTTAGCAACGAGTCTGGCTTTATTCCTAACAACAGCTCCGTCTTCATCACTCTTGTTTTTGTACACCCATTTGGTGCCAATAACCTTCTTGTGATCAGGTCTGTCTGTTAGTTCCCAAACTTTGTTTCTTTCCATCTGCTCCAGTTCCTCTTGCATGGCATTTATCCAAGAATAATCTTCCAAGGCTTGTTCTGTTGTTTTAGGTTCTATCTGTGACATAAAGCATGAGAACATAGCCATTCCTGCGGGTAGAATTGACTGTCTTGTCTTAACTCCAT
The DNA here is from genome assembly GCA_033398695.1 of Orobanche coerulescens. Lineage (NCBI taxonomy): Eukaryota > Viridiplantae > Streptophyta > Magnoliopsida > Lamiales > Orobanchaceae > Orobanche > Orobanche coerulescens. Next base: position 133,669,314 of record CM065817.1, read on the forward strand.
CAGTCAGCTTTCCGATGATTTGCTGGATTGGATGGTCTTTGAGCCACTTGGGGACATCGTCTTCTTCTGGGTCTGTTCCCCCTGTTGAATTGCTCGAGTGGATTTCTGCATCAGCTGAGTTCTGGTCTCCTTGGTCTGCAGCTGGATCAGCTACCGTCTTGTCATCTGCAGGTTGGGTCTGATCTGCAGATGAGTCTTTATCCGCTACAGCTGAATCTTCATCAGCGGCAACTGGATCAGATAGGTTTGGTAATCCTGTCTGATCTGCAGTTGGGTCTTCAGCAGCTACAGTTGGATCTTCAGGCTGGTCTGCAGGTGAGTCCACCATTCCAGTGTCATGTACAATGACTTCTTCAAGGGATGCTGATTTGAGCTTGTTCCCAATTAGCTCAACTTGCTTCCTGTACTCAACAGTAGATTCATCAAAAACAACATGGGGTGTTTCCTTCACAACTAAGGTTCTTTTGTTAAATACTCTATATGCCTTGCTTCTTTGTGAGTATCCCATAAAGAGACCATCATCAGTTTTAGCATCAAAGGCATTTAGTTGTGTTTTACCGTTGTTGTGGATGAAACACTTACAACCAAAAACATGAAAGTAAGCAACTGTAGGAGTTCTATGATTCCAAACCTCATAGGGAGTTTTGCCATGTCTCCCTACTATCATACTCCTGTTCTGAGTATGGCAAGCTGTGTTGACAACTTCAGCCCAGAACCTCTTGGGCAGGTCCGCTTCTGCAATCATGGACCTTGCTGCTTCCTTCAAGGTTCTGTTTCTTCTTTCAGCAACACCATTCTGCTGGGGGGTCCTGGCTGCAGAGAGCTCATGCTAGATCCCATTCTGATCGCTGTAATCAGTGATCGCTTTGTTGAGAAACTCTCCTCCTCTATCTGATCTAATCTTGATGATGGATAGGGACTTCTCATTCTGTATCCTTCTCAGCAGCTCAGGTAGCTTGGTCAAGGTTTCACTTTTCTTATATAGAAAGATAATCCAAGTGTACCTTGAATAATCATCTACTATAAAAAGTGCATGCTTTCGGCCGCTTAGAGTCCTTGGCTTGATAGGACCAAATAGATCCATGTGGAGTAGATCTAATATCCTTGTTGTGAGAGTTGTAGGCTGGACTGGCTTGAATGATGCTCTGGTCTGCTTTCCTTTCTGACATGCATCACAAAGCGCTTCCTTCTTGAATGCTTCATCTGGAAGTCCTCTGACCAGCTTCTGAGAACTAATCTTGTTGATGGCCTTGAAATTCGGGTGACATAGTCTTTTGTGCCACAACCATCCATTCTCAGCCACTGTCTTAGATAGAAAGCAGGAGTTAGGTGTTCCTGTGTTCCAATCTATCATATAGACATCTCTCCTTCTAAATCCTTGTAGCTTCACCTCTCCAGATAGGATATCTATCAGCATACATTTCCAAATGGTAAAGACTACTAGATTCTTCTCATCGCAAAACTGGCTTATGCTCAGGAGATTATACTTGAGCCCTTTGACATAGTGAACTTTGGATATCACAATATTTCCTCGGTGCAGCTCTCCAAAGCCTTTTGTTTGTCCTCTAGAGCTATCTCCAAAAGTTACATCAGGACCTCTTTCTTTGGTGTAATTAGACAGTATTTTCTTATTCCCGGTCATGTGCCTTGAGCATCCAGAATCTACAAACCATTCTTCACCTCCAAAGATTGAATTTGTGGAGATGTGGTTGTAGTCCTTCCACCTTTTCTGCAATCAAACAAGCAGAGATTTAGGTACCCAGATCTGTGTGGGTCCTCTCGGGTTAGCTGGTTTCCTGGAGAATTGATTTCTCCTTGGATTGTGAAAATTGTTATTATTATTACCCTTATAAGGTGTGTGAGGTCGAGGTCTAAATCTCCTGTTGGGATTGTATACCAGATATTCCTCAAAATATTGATAGTGTGGGCCATTTCTAAACCTTGGCTGAGACCATTTATTAAATCTTTGAGGTCTCCACACTTGTTCATTTTGGAAATTAGGATAACCTTGAGGTTTCCATCTGCCCCTCCCATTTTGAAATCTGTTTTTAGGGAGTTGTTGATAATAGTGGGCATGTTATGCAGGCTCTTGTTTACGCACGGGCCATTGCCTAGTTGCTTGTCTAGGTGGTCGCCTTGTGTACCACAGGCTGCGGCTAGACTTGTGACTTGGTTCTTTTTATTTTTAAATATCGGTTTATATGTAGGCTCAGCAATCGAGACAATTGTTTCTCCCTTGACGAAAGTGGTTTTGGAACTAGAGGGAGTATGAGGATCATATCCAAGGCCTGATCTGGAATATAGTGGCCTTTTATTAGTACACAATTCGTCCAGAGTTGAAGACGCCTTCAGGGAGGTTATTTCCTGCGCTTGAGTCTTATTTGCCTGAGTCAGCTTAGTAAATTCAGCTTTGACATGAGCAAGTGCAGCTGATTTTTCTTTAAGTAAAACAGTTAGTCGATTTATCTCAGCTGTAGATACATCAGCCTGGTTTTTCAAGTCAGCTGCAGTTATCTCAACCTTATTCAGTTCTAGGCTGAGTTTTTCAAAATCATTTTTCAGCTGCCTATTCTCATCTTGCAGCTGAGTCTTCTCGGCTGATACAGCTAGGTGTGCAGATTTAAGTGTCTCAAAATCTTTAAATAGCTGATTTACAGATTCATGTAGATCCATATCTTGTGACATGGCTGAACTATTATTTGAGCCGGAGGGTTTTGATGTTACCTCTTCATCAGCTAGGTTGGCCATCAGACAGTCATACTCTTCATCATCATCAGAGAAGAATCCGCTGCTTGATTCTACATGCTCCTGATCTTCTCCGATGAGGGCCTTCCTTCTGTCTTCTTTTCTGCCCACCTCCTTCTTGCTCTCGTCCTTCTTAAGCTCAGGACAGTCGATTTGGATGTGTCCTGTCTTGTGACAATTGTAGCATTCCACCTTCCAGCTCCCGGCTTTCTGGTTCCTTCTAGGATTCTCCTTATAATTTTTCTTGTATTTGGAGTAGTTTTTCCGGAAGTTGCTGAATCTTTGCATTATGAACGCCATTTCTTCCTCAAAATCTAATGGATTTGGAGGCTTCACATCAGATAAGCTCTTGGCGGGGGACTCGGCTGCAAAGGCTATTCCCTTCTCTGCAGGCTCAGTTGAGGATGAACTTGGAAGCTCGAACTCATAAGCCTTCAGATCAGAGAACAGCTCTTGGATCTTTATCTTATTGAGGTCCTTGGATTCTCTCATGGCCACTGCCTTCATACTCCATTCAGGATTGAGAGATCTTAGAACCTTCAACGCCATTTCCCTATTGCCATAGGTTTTGCCGAGGGAGTTGATTTCATTGATAATCTCAGTGAACCTTGTGTCCACTTGGTCAATGGATTCACCATTCTTCATTTTGAAGTTGTCAAATTTTTGAATAGCAATTGACAACTTGTTTTCCTTGATCAGCTCCGTTCCTTCACACATTAGGGCTAATGTGTCCCAGATTTCTTTGGCATTCTTGCAGTTCTTGATCTTGACCATGGTGGATTTGTCAAGAGTTTGATATAGCACATCTCTGGCCTGGTTATCAAGATTGTGACTTTCTTTCTTCGGGAGTCAGCTCTGTCCTCTTCTTTGGGATCTTCTCTGGCTTCCCTGCTGCGATCTCCTCTGCAGTGTTGTCCTTCTCGAAGATAAATGGACCATCCTCTATGATGCACCACATGTCATCATGGATTGAAGATAAGTGTGCCTGCATCCTTATCTTCCAAAGATCATACTCGTCAACTGAAAACACAGGTAGTCTAGAGTGCATGTGTTCCATTTTAAAATGAGAGTAAAGATATATCTCTGATATAGATCTAGTTCGTGAAATAAATGAACCAACCGCTCCGATACCCCTTGTAGGTCACAAGTCGTCCAGGAATAAGTCTAGAGGGGGGTGAATAGACTTATTGAAACTCTTAAACTCTTTTTCTCAAAAAGTAAGTTTCTCCAGCTGATAGATAAACAAATGACTTGGAGTCGTTTGTTCTTAATACGTGCGGAAGTCAGCTGATGACAAATACAAAACAATTAATGAAACACTTAACAATGAATGCAGCAGTTAAAGTATGATGCTATAAAACAGTAAAGTACGCAGGCAATTATAGTGGTCTCAGAGGTGGGGTAATCCTCTACTAATCCACTTTTCTCCAAACCAGTTGGAGATGAATTCACTATAATTTTCAACCAGTGATAAATATTACAGTGATTCAACCAAACTACAACAGCTTCCAACTAGTGGAAATTCGTGCCGTTGTAACACACTTGACTGCCTTGCACCTCTTGATCATCGATCCTTGGATGCCTTTACAGTCTCGAACTTCAACCAGTGAAGTACCCCGAACTCAGGATTTAAGACACGAGTTTTTGTCTTCTCCAACTAAGAGCTTCTTCAAGTATGAACTTATTAGAACCACTCTTTTCACGATGCTGTATTTCGCTTTTAGATTGCTTGAATGCTTTGATCGCTTGAAGGTATATTCGCACCGGTAGTAATTGTTTTGTGGTAAGCTCAGCTTTAAATCTTCGGATATATATAGGTCACGATCTCTGAGCTTTCCTTCATAGCCGTTGCAAATCTTTTCAACAAATCCGTCCGTTGGAGAGGTAGACTTCATTGTTTTCTTTTCTGAACGTTGCAAGGCTGGATTCCCATATTTTAATCTATCTTCCGACCGTTGTGAAGACTCTGCATGTGATGCGCCGAATCTTTTGAATATAATACGATTAAAGTCTTCAAGGTGGGTCTGGATGAATTATTTAATTCATATCTTCTGCGGAAATCTCTCCAATTTGTCTCTTCACGTTGCATGTGACTTTTCGTAATACTTGACTTTTCAACGCATCTGACGTGGACTTTGGAGTACTTGGCTGATCTCGACTAGGCTGATGAGCAGTTAACTTCTCTGCAGTCTGGATCTCTCTGATGTTCACTGTTTAGGACTTATCTAATCAGATGACTTGTCTGAGGTATCTGACTGCAGTCTGGTCAAACATCCCTGGTGATTTTTGTTGACCAGAACTTCTCTGATATGACTCGGCTGTTCCTCTTTGATGAACTTAGCTGTTCTTTAGTGCTTAGCCAATTTTTAGCCTAACTTATTTTTGGCCTATAGAAGATACTCATTTGGTTCTTCTTTACATTTTGCCAAGTTTTAGACTTAACATAATTTGGCCTATGGAATATATTCATTTGGTTCTTCCTTACATTTTTGCCAAGTAATAAGCATTTGAATTTATATTAATGACATCATCAAAATCTAACAAGTATTCCTAACACGTGCATGCTCCTCATCGCTCCTCGAGTAAATCAAGATATCGTCAATAAAGACAACTACACACTTATTGAGGTATTCGATAAAGACTTTGTTCATAAACTGCATGAACACGGCTGAGGAGTTGCTTAGCCCAAAAGGCATAACCACAAACTCGTAATGACTGTATCTCGTCCGAAAGGCCATCTTCGGAATATCGGAATCTTTCACTCGGAGCTGGTAATACCTCGATCTCAAATCAATCTTTGAAAACCCGGTTGCCCCTTGCAATTGATCAAACAAGTCATCAATCCTAGGGAGCAGATACTTGTTTTTGATAGTTATTTTGTTCAACTCTCGATAGTCGATACAAAGACGAAGTGACCCATCCTTCATCTTTACAAACAAGACCGATGCACCCCAAGGAGAAGCGCTCGGTCAAATATACCCCATGTCTAGCAACTCTCCCAACTGTTTCTTCAACTCAAGCATCTCGCCAGGCGCCATACGGTATGGCGTCTTAGAAATCGGTGCTGCACCCGGCTCTAAATCGACAGTAAACTCAACCTCTCGGTCTGGCGGCAAACCCGGAAACTCGTCTGGAAAGACATCAGGACACTCACATACTACCGGAATAGACGAGAGTTCGACTCCCCCTTCTTCCGATCTCAAAGAATAACACTAGTAACCCGTGCAGCCTCCTCGAAGAAGTCTCGCCGCTTTCATAGCGCTGATCAGAAATCTCTGACTAATCCGCTTACGCCCCACAAAAGAATGCTCAGTACTGTTAGAGGCTAACATTGAAACGGTTCTCGTTCTATAATTCATGATCGCCCCATGACGGTCCAGCCAATCCTCACCCAAAATCAGATCCTCGTCTTTAATATCTACCGCAATCAAATTAGAAGGACAATCCCTCCTCGCGATACTTACAGTAAAATCTCTAATCTCACGATCCCCCACGATGCTATCCCCACTAGGCAGTTTAACAACAAATGGTTCACACACAACTAGAAATCAACATGGAGACGATGCACACAATCCAAAGATATGAAAGAATGCGTAGCACTAGAATCGAATAACACGGAAACAGGGTGGTCAAGGATGTGAACGGTACCTGTAGCCACTGTCGCGTCAGGGTCTCCAGCTCGTCTCATCTCATACACACAGGGCGGAACAGACCCCGCACTAGAATCTCCCCCTCTAGAAGGCTGCCCACGTCCTCGACCTCTGCCAAAAATCTGCTGGGGCTGAGAAACTGTCGGTGCCTTATTCACACTCGGTTCCCCCGCAGCTGGGGCTGACACCTGAGTAACTGGTTCCCGAGCCGCATCTGTACAATACTTGGCATGATGCCCCATCCGACTGCAAGTAAGACACTGAATCAGAGGCCTGTCACACTCACTCATCATGTATCCAGGGCGACCACAGTTAAAGCAGGTAAGACCACGAACTGAACCAGTAGGAGCAGACTTAGAACCATTTCCTCACCCAAATGGCGGGGACTGATTCCCGAAGACTCGCGAACCAGACTGGGCCTTCTGATACACGCCAGACTTGCCTCCCAAAAACTAACCGGAGGTCTTCTGTTTCTTACCCTCGGTTGCCGTCTCTGTCGCAGAAAACAACATCTCATAAGTCATTGCCTTGTTCTGATATTCTTTCAAAGTTGCACACCCCAGACCGGGCATGTAGTGACGAACCCTCTTCTTCATCCGCATATCAAAATGGCGGATCTTATCTAACTCATCTCTAATCTGTTTTCTCACATAGTGAAGTTGCTGGTTGTAATCCTTGATCGCCTGTGAAATAGGGACATCCTAGGGCTTAGCCTCAAAGAAGGGTCGGATCCTCCCCTCTTTCACTGGCCATGGAAAAAATTCGTCCTCCGTCAACTCTCGGAACTCTGTCCACGTGGCTGCCCGGTCACGTGGTTTCACCGCTTGCCACCATGTTGCCGCCTCCTTTGCGAGGAAGTACTGAGCGATGGGTGCCTTCCTCTCCTCAGAGTAGTTAGCCGTTTCGAACACTTCCTCCATCTCAAATAACCAACTCTCCCAACCGGAAGGGTCGGAAGCACCATCAAACTGCGGAGGACGCATACGAATCACGTCCTTAAGTAACTTATCATTGCCGGATCCAGTAGGCGGAACCGGGTTGACATTAGCTTGGCCGACCAAGACGGCCTGAGTCAGTAGCGTCATCTGGTTCGCTACTTGCTGCAAAATATTCGCCACACCGATATTCTCATGAGCATTGCTGTAGCTAGCAGACTGATCCTGCTTGCCCCCGGCACTAGGTGGAATACTATTCGACAAGGAAGGGTTCGCCGAATCAGTTCCTTAGTTATCGGACATGGCCGCCCCACCGGCTGCGCCACGTCCCTTACCGCGACCGCTTCCGCGTCCTCTACCAACAGGTATTCTGAAGAAGTAACAGATGAGTACAGTTCAAACGCAAAACACAACAAGATACCAAGAAAGGAACAGAACAGAACAACGTAGTGAGTCAAGTTAGGAAAAACTTACGAGCACCGGCGTACTGAGATGATGGCGTAGCAGTGATACTGTTCAAAAACGACACTCAACTAGACCCAAATAACCGACAGCCTAGGTATCCATAAACCTAAGCTCCGATACCATATTCTGTAACACCCCCAAGACGATCAGGGCATATTACAGCGTCGTGGACCCCACACTTTGGAATCCACCAGGCTAACAGACCGACCCGACATACGACAAAGACATACATCATCAATAAACAGACAATTTCTCAATCCATGACATTTAAAACAAAAGACTGAAATTCGACAATACTATTCGACATCAGGTCCATTCCCAAAATGGGTACACAACATAAATAAATTCAAGAAAGAAGTACTCAAGTACTTAAACCAATGACATGGTAAATAAATTCCAAAAACAAGACACCAACAGACAACCACTGAACAGAATCATGCTTGCCCATCATCATCGAAATCTTCGCTTTCAATAAATTGGGAAATCACATAAATTATATTAATCAAGATTAATTCGGAATAATCGAGGTGGATTCTCAATCCTAGATTTTTCTCTTATTTGATCTCCTTTCTCCGGATTATTTATTTTATTAGCTATTTTTAGTTTTTTGCATTATTTAGTTATTAATAATTCTTCAACCAACAAATTCGATTGTTCAAATAAAACTAGAATGCAAATAGATTGGTATTTAGTACGTCAGTCCTCGTGGGAACGATACTTTTCTTATCAATTTATTACTTGATTACGACATGTGCACTTGCGTTCACAAAAATACGTAACAAGTTTTTGGCGTCGTTGCCAGGGACTGATTGTTTTACTAATATCAATTTCAGTATTTTTAGTCTTAATTTAAACATTATTTTATTTTTTTTTTAAATTTGTTTTTATTTGTTTTCCTTTCAGGAGTTCGTCTAGTGCATGAGAAAATTTGGTAACGAAGGTTTATTTCCTTTGGATACCGAACTCGAGCGCACTTTACGGAAAAGCAGGAAGGAGAAACGTGAGTTGTCAACTACGGATACCATGGCTGACAACACCAGAAATCAAGGGGTTGACAACCCTATTCAGCAAGCTCAACCGGCATTAGCACTCCGTGATTATGCAATGCCACAAGTCAACGCGAATTTTTCGGGGATTCGGCGTCTAACCATCCAAGCGAACAACTTCGAGATTAAGCCGGCTATTATTCAAATTGTCCAAGCGAGCCAATTCTGCGGACTGGCGAATGACGACCCCAATGCTCATATTGCATCCTTTCTCGAGATATGCGATATATTCAAGAATAATGGAGTTTCTGATGACGCCATTCGTCTACGGATTTTTCCATTCTCTCTAAGAGACAAAGCCAAGTTTTGGTTGAATTCACTCCCGCCGGGCTCTATCACTACTTGGGCGGAACTAGCACAAGCTTTTCTGGCCAAATTCTTTCCACCAGCGAAGACAGCGAGACTTCGGAATGAGATAACTACTTTCGGGCAATTTGAGATGGAATCGCTTCATGAAGCTTGGGAGCGATACAAGGATTTGCTAAGGAGATGCCCACATCATGGTCTTCCGAATTGGCTACAAATTCAGACCTTCTACAACGGATTAAGTTCTTCTACATGCACTCTTGTTGACGCAGCTGCTGGAGGAGATTTGATGGGAAAGACGATGGCCGAAGCTCATTCTCTATTAGAAGATATGGCCGCAAATGCTTATAAATGGCCGTACGAACGTTTGAACCCAAAGCGAGTTATGGGAATTTCCGAAAACGATCCAATCTCTACACTATCAGCCCAAGTTGCAGCTCTAACTCAACAATTACAAGCTTTTTCACATACCCCTTCTACCAACACCATGGAAACATGTAATTGGTGCAACGGGTATCATCCGAGTGCTGAATGCCAAGTCGGAAATCCTTTCGAGCAATCTTAGATGCGACAAGCTCAGTTTGTGGGGAACGGAAATCGGCAGAACAACCCATATTCCAACACTTACAATCAAGGGTGGCGAAATCATCCAAATCTCTCGTGGAGGAATGGGCAAGCTTTAATAAACCTCTGCAATCTCAATTCATGCAGCCCCCACAGCAGCCCCCTCAACCACCGAAAATCTCTTTGGAAGATGCTCTTGCTCAAATGGCGGCTAATACGAGCCAATTCATGACTCGCACGGAGACTACTCTACAAAATCATTCTGATTCTATTCGAAACTTGGAAGTACAAATGGGGCATATCACAAATTTATTATCCTCTCGACCTCAAGGTGTATTACCCAGCACCACCGAGATGAACCCCAAGGAAAATGTGCAAGCAATCGACCTACGAAGTGGAAAGGAGCTACACGAGCAGCCCCAGAGTAGCAAGAATAAGAGCAGCTCCATTGAGAAAACAAAGGACGAAGAGCCCAAGCCAAAAGCAGTCTTGACCACTCATCCCACACCATCAATTCCATTCCCAATATGCCTGCAAAAGCAAAAATTGGACAAGCAATTCTCCAAGTTTCTTGACGTCTTCAAGAAATTACATATCAATATTCCATTCGCCGACGCCTTAGAACAAATGCTGAGCTATGTAAAGTTTATGAAGGAGATCTTATCGAACAAAAGGAAGCTCGAAGAGTATGAGACAGTGGCCTTGATGGAAGAGTGCAACGCTATTTTACAGAAGAAGCTCCCACCTAAATTGAGGGATCCGAGAAGTTTCACCATACCATGCACCATTGGAAATTCATCCTTTGATAAAGCCTTATGCGATCTCGGAGCCAGCATTAACCTTATGCCCCTTTCCATTTTTAAGACGCTAGGAATTGGGGAGGCCAATCCGACTACAGTCTCTTTGCAACTAGCCGACAGATCTATCAAGTATCCGATGGGGGTAATAGAAGACGTTTTGGTCAAGGTCGATAAATTCATCTTTCCTGCCGATTTTATTGTGCTCGATATGGAGGAGGATCATGACATCCCAATTATCTTGGGATGACCATTTTTAGCAACCCGCCGAACTCTCATTGATGTGGAACAAGGGAAGCTCACTCTACGAGTCTAAGAGGAGCAAGTTACATTTAATATATTTCGATCTATGCAACATCCTAGTGATGTTGAGAATTGCTTTCAAATTGACGTTATTGACTCGTGTGTAAGAAAAGCTTTTCGGGAGAGCTATCCATTAGATCCATTGGAGTCCGTTTTAGTTGGATCTTCTACCGAGTTGAATCTAGAACATGTTGCCTATCTACGACACATGGATGCGTCACCACTATTTTTTACTCGTAGACCATGTGAGGAGATTGGAAGTTCAGCCACTCAACCCGTCCCATCAATTGACAAGCCCCCAAAGCTAGAGCTCAAGCAGCTACCGATTCATTTAAAATATGCATTTTTGGGACCCGACGATTCCCTACCGGTCATTCTTTCTACCACTTTGACGGGTGATCAAGAGGAGAAATTATTGAGAGTTTTGAGGGAGTACAAATCTGCCCTTGGATGGTCTATTCATTTAGACCAGCACATTTAAAATCATTTTAGAAATCATTTATATTCCGGAATATTCATGGTGAACAAGCAAAAAATACATTTTCCCAACAAAACAATTCATAGTTAACTGTTGGTACGAGACTCACGGCCACCGTACCCCGCAGAGCCCCGTTGAACATCTCTGGGTAGTTAACCCTAGTTCGTGATACGCACACACACGGCAATATGTATCCATAGAGGTCCCGTCAGACCGTCCCTAGGTGAACATACACATATACATCTACAACAACCACTAAAAACCATAATCCAAATATTAGAACATGTAAATAAATGTAAAGTACTTGCCTTCGAGACATCTTCGATAAGACGGAAATGAACAATGACTACGAATGGTCCGGAAGGAAAACGACCGTTCCTAAACGAAGGATTAATGTAATTCAGTCCTATACGATAACAATAATCCAATGGAATACGCCCACAAACCCGATTACAAACTATGACAAAGTACAATCAATCGATACGGGCGAGGGTTTACGCAAAATCTCCCCGAATCAATAATTCACGGATTAAACTCGACGAAATCGAATTGGGAATCACACAATAACAACAATCGGTAAGGAATATCACAACATACTTGAACAATTCTAGTTTAACAAGTAAAACCCGGAAAACTCCCCAAAATTGACAAGTTAGGGTTCTAGACGAAAATACCTTGAATTCGACGTTGATGATGTTATGTTCCTACGATCTCACGGTGATGAAGGATAAAGAATACACGGATGAGAAGTGGAAGAAATCGCCCTGGTTCTCTGATCGCCCGATGAGGAAAAACGAAAGAAAGAAGTGAAATGAGGTTCGACCTCTGCCCGCTGTTTTAAAACTGCGGGCTGTTACGGCCATAACATGGGCTAGCTTACGGCCGTAACACGGCCAACTTACGATAAATAGCAGAATGGGGTGTTACGGCCAGTAACACCTATTAGACGATCTGCAGGCATTTCTTTGTCTAAAGCGAAAACAACCCCGAAAACTCGGACCTGCTATCGAACCAAAAATATGGTTACGAAGTATTCTCGATGACGAATCTAAGCATTAAAAGGAAACACAATTTCGATTCCCCGAAGGTTCGGAATTCGACGACAAAAGTAAATTTCCTTTAAGTTTAAGGAAATTACAAAACGGCCCAAACGCTCGAAAATTGTAACACCCCCAATCCGCTCAGGGATATTACACGTCGTAGACCCCTTACCGCAAGGAGCTACCAGGCAGGAGACTGTAAAATCAAACCCACATGCGATCGACTGGACCAAAATATAAGACCATAGACCGATTAGGTCTCTCAAAAACATAACATATCCGAACATCTGATAAACCAAAATACAACTCGATCACAATATACATAAAATGTCCATCCCCTCGAGGATGACAAGGAAAACTCAACCCGACAGATCACTAATGTACAACCGACTCCAACTGTGACTAATATCGCTGCTATACATCATCCTCCGATCCGATCCTCTGATTGCTCTCTCAACAACATAACACCTGGAAAAGATAACAAATCCCCAACGAGGGGTTAGCGATGGAGTCGCTAGCAAGTAACCAAGCTATAAAGTTATACATCAAGAATACAACCGTTATGAAAATAACCTTTCAACAAGGTAGTAACGCGATCCCCGAGTCTAAAGTCTTTTCGAAGACATTTCCCCAAAAAAAGGGGGGAGATCATAAAGATAACTTCGAAACACATTTGAAAGAATAATTGAGGACGTCGGGGGTCTCAGTGTAAAATCATGAAAAGAATTATAATTCTCAGTTTCAAAAGGATTTTCTTACCAAAATACGAAAATGATCAGATTCCCAAACAAGTCAATCACGTTTGCCCAGGACCGGGATGAAGCCACAAATCCCACTCGAGGCCTCTAAGAACCCTCTCGAGCTGGCTAGCGAAACAAATCAAGCACAGGCATCGCCTAGGACCGGGACGAAGCCACAAATCCCACTCGAGGCCTCTAAGGACCCTCCCGAACTGGCTAGCGAAACAAATCAAGCACAGGCATCGCCTAGGACTGGGACGCCACCACAGACATCCCACCCGAGGCCTCAAATGACCCTCCCGAGCTGGCTAGCGAAACAAACTCAAACCACCCATAAGTTATCTTGACATCGTACTCGCAAGTACTGATTCTCGTAGCCCTCTCCAGACCTACCCGATTAGATAACCTTATGGTCAAATCATACACACCGGCTGTACTCGCAAGTACACGTCGCCGGAGGCCTCATAGGTCCCTACCCAGTCAAACATCAATCGAACATACCCACAAGTTATCGTGACATTGCACTCGCAAGTGACGATTCTCGGAGCCCTCTCCAGACCTACCCGAATTGATAACCTTGTGGTCAAATCATCAATGCATCGAGTTCATAACAACAAGGGTTTCACATTTGCCACAATCACAAACACATCAAATCATGAGTTAATGCAACCAACACTTTCACAACACGTAACATTCACGTCACAACATCATCTAGTACACATTCTTACAAGCGTACAATACAATTATTCCAAAATTCCTCAGATAACCACCCACTTCTAAATATCCATCTTGAACATAATACCACATAAAATGATGGCTATCATTCTCTAAGAAATCCAAGTTATGTTCGTACTTACTTTCGTAAAATCACATATTTATTTAGAAGTACGTTATGGTTAAACGTTCAATCACTATCAAGTCCACGTTAAATTCACGACACACCACATTCTCAAAGTATAAAGATTATAGACGAGATACTCGCCTCAAGTCCAAAGCACGCAGAACAACGGGGAAGCTCGACCGAAATCCTCGTACACCTATATATCTCTGACAAACACAATGAAGATACGATCACAACGAGAATGAAGGCAGAAAACTACGGAAATCCCAACAAAACATCGAAAGAAAACTCATTGGGACATTTAATCGAACATTCAGTGTTCGATAATTCCCAAGAATACTCGAATCACCGACCGAGTTGAATAAACTCGAAATACGGATATACAATCCATAGAATATGATTAATAAGGTTCAATAACATCAACCAATCCATCGAAAACGGATGAATAACAAAGATTAAAAGGAAAAACCCGAAAGTCACCCTTAGGAGGTTTCAAAGAATTACCTCAATCCGACGAAGAACACGGATTAATAATGTAAACCAACGTCAAGAGCTCAAGGAAGATGAAAACTTGGAGTTACAAGACCCAAAAATCGCCTCCCAATCGCCTACAAGTCGCCCTAGCCGCGGCGTGATGAAGAAATGGTGAAGAAATGACGAACTCGGTCAACTCCCGGGTATATAATGTAACACTCCCGATATATTCAGGAATATTACAGCGTCGTAAATCCTTTACATAAGAATTTACATGTCTGAAGAAATGAAAAGACAATAACGAATACTCAATATGAAAAATAACTGAAATAAAGTACAACAATTCTGGGCCAAAACCGAGAATGCAAATATCCGAGGGAAGAATATTAATACAACACCAAAATTTAATCATCACAAAACAACGACATACTCGAGTACTTAGTAAAAATGACACAACAACAGACAATAGAACTCGGCCGGAACATCACTCTGCACCCTCGTCGTCATGCAAATCCAGTGGTTGCTTCCCTACTCTCCTGGATCCTGAACACAAACAAATATTCACCCCGAAGGGGTTAGCACAACGATGCTAGTACAAGTACGATAATCATACAATAATGATTTAATCGACAAAAATCATGACAAGTTTCTCCAATGAGAAATAATAACAACACATATCACATCATGACAGTCTCAATATACTCATGGTATTCCAACGATCCAGCGCACACGGCTATAGATTCCCATGATGATCCC
Organism: Orobanche coerulescens; assembly: GCA_033398695.1. NCBI lineage: Eukaryota > Viridiplantae > Streptophyta > Magnoliopsida > Lamiales > Orobanchaceae > Orobanche > Orobanche coerulescens. The sequence goes on from CM065817.1 coordinate 133,684,454, forward strand.
ATTGGACTAAAGCATGGTGGAACTACCTGTCCAACAATCCAGCGCACACAGCTATAGATTTCCCGTGATGATTCCCGTCGGATCAATGCATGGTGGACAATAAGTCACAACACATGTACACAGTACAACCATTACATAACCGACAAGATATGAGCAATTCTAATAAATGTACTTGCCTCGATTCGATGACAAGAATAATACTTCCACGAGTAAAACACTTCGAAGGTCGTCCCTTCGATCAATCACGCTGCTAAGCTCGAACCTTAACAAAAGAAATAACATAGAATTCATTTCATGTCGAACGAACGTCTAACAATCCAAAATACAGTCGATAGTTCATAAAATGCAACCTGACTGACCTGCTTAACGTACGTTACGTACCTTTGGTAACGTACGTTAAACTTACATGTTAGTGTACGTAAGCTACTAAGACTAGCGTACGCTAACTATGTATCAACAGTCCCTCACTGATCAGTCGACTTGACTCGTCTGATGGTATAACGTACGTTACGTACCAAGCGCAGCGTACATTAACCTAGCCCGTTAGCGTACGTTAACTACACAGCTTAGCGTACGCTAAACTTGCATGGCAGTTTCTCACTGGGCAGACGACTGTTCTAACGGTGATTAAGCTTACAAAATCCTCAGTGATTAACGTACGTTATCCCCAAATATATCATGCTCATACGATTAAGAATACTCTAAAGGATTCAAACATTTCGAGATACAAGGATACATATAATCATCACAACGCTATAATCCATCTTTGATTATAATTCTCATGTGAAGTTCGGTGATCTTTAAGGTTGATGCACTAGATTTCCAATATCATTACAATCAGATTTCACCATAAAGATGAACTAACAAACCCAACTTATAAGAAAGGATATAATCTTCGATGATTCTTTCTTATGTCCGTTTATACCAAAGTGATATCAACTCCAAGTCTACATTCAATATGGCAACGTTATTCAATATGGATAATCATTCTCAGAACAATACTCTCATCATTTGACGAAAAAGGATTCCAACTATGATGTTTTCCAATAATAATATCCTAAACATAATCATCCCAACTTATAAGCATGATGTTTGGTTGAATACTTCACCAACGGAACTTAAAATGTTGCTAGCATGCTCATCATATCCTTAAGAACATGAATCCAAGGTTGGAGATAGTATTAACATACCTTAAGATGAAGAAAACACCGAGACAATAAGTAGAATCCAACTCCGGTTGCTTGTGTGCCAATCCAAAATGATTCTTCACTTCAATGATCAAGTACAAGTAATCTTCAATCCTCAATGATCAAGTAGATATGAATTATAAGTGTTTAAGGAGGCTGGGATCTTTCTGGGCATGAAGTATCATGAAGGCTAAGTGAAACAAACGAGTTGAAATGAAATGGGTGATGTCCTATTTATAATTTTCTGACCTAAACATACGTTAGCATTCAACCATAACGTACGTAAGTCCCTTAGCGTACGTTACCCTGATGTCCTTAGCGTACACTATCGTCCTGATAGTTAACTGTACTATTTCTGACCTCGCTTACGTACGTTATACCATTCAAGTTACGTACGTAAGCATCACCATTTAGCATACGCTAGTCATACTTCCTAGCGTGTGTTAACAATCGTTGACTTAAAAGGTGTCCAGGTTCATCCGTGGGAATCTTATCCGGACCCATGTCCGGCTGGCGCACGTTCTAGCCGCCCAGCTCAATTATTGGGTATTTAGCGTACGTTATGCTACATTCGTAGCATACGCTAATTCTGACAGATAACGTATGTTAAGTTTTCTTCTTAACGTACGTTATCACGTATTTGCATGGAAAGATTTACATTTTGCCAAACTCATGTACATGGATATGAATACGAGAAATATCATACTTCCATTATCGATATTACAATTCTGAAAAAAAATACAGGGTTCAAATACAGATGAAATACTCAATAAATAATCCGGATATTACATACTCTCCTACTAAAAAGGAGTTTCGTCCCGAAACTCAAGACGAAAATAACTCTGGATATCAGGACCTCATGTTATCTTCTGTTTCCCAAGTGGCTTCCTCCACTCCGTGGCGCGACCACTGAACTTTAATCAAAGCGATCAGTTTGTTCCTCAATTGCTTAACTCGACTTTCGAGTATCTTGATTGGTCTCTCTTCAAGCGTGCCATTCTGAGCGACTTCGATCTCGCCGAAATCAATGACATGACTAGGATCTGGTATATACTTCCGTAACTGGGATACGTGGAACACGTTATGAACATGGATCAATGACGGCGGTAATACCAACCTGTATGCCAATTTTCCAACTCTCTCAAGAATCTCAAACGGTCCAATATATCTCAGACTCAACTTCCCCTTCCTTCCGAAATGAAAGATTCCCTGAGTAGGAGAAACCTTTAAAAGCACGTGATCTCCAGTACGGAATTCCAATGGGCGACGGCGTATGTCTGCGTAAGATTTCTGTCGACTCTGGGCGGTTAACAACCTCTCACGAATCAAGGCTATCTTCTCTCGTGTCTGTACAATCAGTTCTGGTTCCGTTCCGATCAAGTCCGATGAATCATCCCAACATAGGGGCGATCTGCATCTTCTCCCGTATAATGCCTCAAACGGTGCCATCTTAATGGAATCATGCCAACTGTTGTTGTAGGTGAATTCAATCAACGGTAGATGAACTTCCCAGTCGGCTGACCAATCTAAGGCACAAGCCCTCAGCATGTCTTCCACCATTTGAATAGTCCTTTCGGATTGTCCGTCTGTTTGTGGGTGATAAGCTATGCTGAAGTTCAATTCGGTCCCCAAGGCCTTATGAACTGCCTTCCAAAAATGAGACACAAAGCCACCATCTCGGTCAGAAATAATGGTCTTCGGTGTGCCATGCAATCGGACTATCTCTGAAATAAATACTCGTGATAACCTCTCGGGTCCCCAAGTGTCCTTAATACCTAGAAAATGAACCGATTTGGTTAGACGATCAACTATCACCCAAATCATGTCCATTCCTGTCTTGGTTCTCGGCATATTAGTGATAAAGTCCATTGATATGTCCTCCCACTTCTATTCAGGAATCGGGAGTGGCTTCAGCATCCCGGCAGGTCGTTGATGCTCGATCTTAACCTGCTGACAAGTTAAACATTTCGATACGTAATTGGATACGTCTTTCTTCATATTGCCCCACCAGAAATTCTGCTTCAGGTCCTTATACATCTTACTGGTGCCCGGGTGGATAGAATAGGGCGCATTGTGAGCTTCTTTCATAATTGTCTGCTTCAGAATATCGACATCGGGAACGCAAAGTCGGTTCTGAAATCTCAAGACTCCACCATCATGAGTTACAAATCCTGGGGCTTTTCCCTTGTTCACTTCATCATATAATCGAATCATTAGAGGATCATCCAATTGCTTAGATTTAATTTCTTTGGTTAACGATGAAGTTATTTCCATCACACACAGTTTTCCTTGGACTCTTTGCAACCATACTTCGATTCCTTCGCGAATCAATTCTCGTTGAATGCTAGGCTGGGAGGTCAGAGTCTCCAGCATCTGAATGGAAATAGGCTTGCGGCTAAGTGCATCAGCTACTACATTTGCTTTGCTTTGCTTGGATGATAAAGAATCTCCAAGTCGTAGTCCTTAATCAATTCCAGCCATCTCCTTTGTCGCATGTTCAAATCTTTCTGACTGAAGAAGTATTTGAGACTCTTGTGATCCGTGAAGATCTGACAGTGAATCCCGTATAGGTAATGCCTCCAGATTTTTAAAGCAAAAACTACCGCTGCTAGCTCCAAATCATGCGTTGGGTAATTCGCCTCATAAGGTTTCAGTTTCTGTGACGCGTAGGCGATCAGCTTTTCATTCTGCATCAATACACATCCGAGTCCATAGTTCGAAGCATCACTGTAAACTATGCATCCTCGAGTTCCCTGTGGGAGCGCTAAAATCGATGCCGTCGTCAATCTCTTCTTCAATTTATCGAAGCTAGTTTGGCACATCTCGTTCCACTCAAACTTTTGAGTTTTCTGTAGTAGTCGAGTGAGTGGGCGGGTAATTTTGGAAAACCCTTCCACGAATCGACGATAATACCCAGCAAGTCCTAAGAAACTCCGGACTTCCTTCACGTTCTTAGGAGGCTTCCCGTCCATAACTGCTTCGATTTTCTGAGGATCCACTCGAACTCCTTCGGCGATACAACATGGCCGAGGAACATTACTTCCTTTAGCCAGAATTCACATTTAGAAAGCTTAGCATACAATTGTTCGTTTCTCAAGAGGTCTAGAACAATCCGCAAATGTTGTGCATGCTCTTCCCGACTCTTAGAATACACCAGAATGTCATCGATAAATACAACCACAAACTTGTCCAAATACTCTATGAATATTCGGTTCATCAATTGCATGAATACAGCAGGTGTGTTAGTGAGACCAAATGGCATTACTACAAACTCATAGTGTCCGTAGCGAGTTCTGAAGGCTGATTTCGGAACGTCGGATTCCTTAATCCTCAGCTAATGATATCCTGATCTCAGATCAATTTTAGAAAACACCGTTGCTCCCTGTAACTAGTCAAACAAGTTATCAATCCGTGGCAACGGATACTTGTTCTTAATCGTCATCTTGTTCAGCTCTCGATAGTCAATACACAATCGAAGCGATCCATCCTTCTTCCGAACAAAAAGAACTGGTGCACCACAGGGCGAAACGCTAGGCTGGATATAGCCTTTGTCCAGTAACTCTTCCAGTTGCTTCTTCAATTCATACATCTCAGTAGGTGACATACGATACGGCGCCTTAGAAATTTGTGTAGCTCCTGGTTCCAGCTCGATGGCAAATTCTACATCCCGTCGTGGAGGTAGTCCAGGGAATTCGTCAGGAAACATATCCAAAAATTCGTTCACAACAGGAATTGATGAAAGTTCTACCTTTCCGTCTTATTTCTTCATTGTATAGCACCAGTATCCGGTACAGCCCTGTTTCAACAATTTGACAGCTTTCATCGCCTTGATCATCTTTCCTGAGCTTTCTGGTTTCCATCCTTCAAATAGTATTTCAGAGCCATCCTCAGCTATCACTGAGATATTCCTCCTTCGGTAGTTTACAATAGCTCCATATCGGTTAAGCCAATCATCTCCGAGTATCAGGTCGTCTCCTTGCATCTCTATTACAATCAGATTTGAGGGCCACTCTCTGCCTCCAAATGATACAGGGGAATCTCTAGTTTCTAAGTTTCCCACAATCCTCTCTCCACTCGGTAAACCCACAACATAAGGCTCACAACTATGAAAACCATAAATATTTAAGCGATTTACACAACACAAGGATATAAACGAATGCATAGCTCATGAATCGAATAAAACGCTAACTGGCTGTGAAAGAATCTGAACAGTACCTGATGCGACAGCAGCATCCTGATTATCTGTCCTCCTCATCTTGTACAGACGTGGGGGAGCGGACCCGACACTCGAGGCTCCCTTGCGGTCGAATTGTCCTCTGCCTCGACCTCGACCGTAAATTTAGGGCAGCTGAACACTCTGTTGCGTCTGCTGAATACTCGCTTCCTTCTGAGTTGGCTGTGATGTATGGGTCCCATTAAACTTTGTGGCATCCTTGCAAAACATCGCACGATGCCCTTCCTGTCCACAATCAAAACATGTAACTGGAGTACGAAAACAATCACGCCAAAGGTGGCCCTGGGCAACCACAGTTAAAGCACTTCCCAATTGTATCCATCATGACTGATACTGCTCCGAAGTTCCTTCCACTCTTGGATGGGTGCAGAGGTTTCTTGTTAGAATGAAAAGATGACTAGGCCTTGCGGGGCTCATCGCTCTTGTGCTTTGTGAAACTACCAGAGACTTTATGCTTCTTCGATTCTGCAAACTTCTCCATTGCTACCTCTTTGATCTCATACGCCAATGCTTTATCCTGATATTGACGGAGAGTGGTACATTCAAAACCGGACATGTACCTCTGGACTTCTGGTTTCATTCTCATATCAAAAAGGATCATCATTTCCGCGTCTGTTCTAACCAGGTGTCGAACAAACACCATCTGCTGATTGAATGTTTTAATTGCTTGCGATACTGGCTCGTCTGACGGCTGTGCGGAGAAAAATTCCTGAACTTAGGCTTCCCTCACAGGACGAGGGCAGTACTAAGCTTCCATCATCAATTTAAATTCTGTCCAGTTAGCATCATGATCTACAGGTCAGATGGCTTCCCACCACTCGGATGCTTCCCCTATCAGAAAGTACTGAGCAATAGAGGCTCTCCGGTCGTCTGGGAAATTAATCCCGGCAAATATTTTCTCCAGTTCCTTCAACCAATGATCCCATATGGGAGTCTCAGAAAAGACGTCGAATTTGGGTGGTTGCATCTTTGCCACCTCCTGCAGCCATCGGTCGCCTTGATTTCCCATGTCTGGGATACCTTGTTGTCCACCTCCTTGTTGTAGTCCCACTGCCACCTGCATTCTATCCACGACCTGGGCAAACTGAGTCATATGGTTCACCACCTGGCGAAGGATTTCGGGCACAGCAGGTTCTGGTTCATTATTAATAGATCTTTGTGGCTCGCCTGAGCTGTGACTGGCCTGATTAGAAGGCGACGCTTCCCTTTCAGCATTCCTTCTTCCACGTCCGCGACCGCGACCACATCCACGTCCACCTCTCAACATACTGTAAGCACAAATACTCAATATACATGAAACAATTTCATTCAAATGTTCAAGTATAAAGAAGTATAACAGGTAAAAGACGAGATAGAGTTTAGGAACTTACAACCACTGTTTGCACGAAGACGTAGACAGTACAGTGAAGTTATTCATGGCCAGTTACCTCAAAAGACATATATGACCCCTATTTTAACCCAACGGCCAAGATATCCAAAATCTTAGCTCCGATACCATATTCTGTAACACTCCCGATATATTCAGGAATTTTACAGTGCCGTAAATCCTTTACATAAGAATTTACAAGGCTGAAGAAATGAAAAGACAATAACAAATACCCAATATGAAAAATAACTGAAATAAAGTACAACAATTCTGGGCCAAAACCGAGAATGCAAATATCTGAGGGAAGAATATTAATACAACACCAAAATTTAATCATCACAAAACAACGACGTACTCGAGTACTTATTAAAAATGACACAACAGATAATAGAACTCGGCCGGAACATCACTCTGCACCCTCGTCGTCATGCAAATCCAGTGGTTGCTTCCCTGCTCTCGTGGATCCTGAACACAAACAAATATTCACCCCCGAAGGGGTTAGCACAACGATACTAGTACAATAATCATACAACAATGATTTAATCGACAAAAATCATGACAAGTTTCTCCAACGAGAAATAATAACAACACATATCACATCATGACAGTCTCAATATACTCATGGTATTCCAATGATCCAGCACACACAGCTATAGATTCCCATGATGATCCCGTCGGACCAAAGCATGGTGGAACTACCTGTCCAACGATCCAGCGCACACATCTATATATTTCCCATGATGATTCCCGTTGGATCAACGCATGGTGGACAACAAATCACAACACATATACACAGTACAACCATAACATAACCGACAAGATATGAGCAATTCTAATAAATGTACTTGCCTCGATTCGATGACAAGAATAATACTTCCACGAGTAAAATACTTCGAAGGTCGTCCCTTCGATCAATCATGCTGCTAAGCTCGAACCTTAACAAAAGAAATAACATAGAATTCATCTCATGTCGAACGAACGTCTAACAATCCAAAATACGGTCGATAGTTCATAAAACGCAACCTGACTGACCTGCTTAACGTACGTTAAACTTACATGTTAGCGTACATAAGCTACTAAGTATACCATACACTAACCATGTATCAACAGTCCCTCACTAATCAGTCGACTTGACTCGCCTGATGGTATAACGTATGTTACGTACCAAGCGTAGCGTACGTTAAGCTAGCCCGTTAGCGCACGTTAACTACACAGCTTAGCGTACGCTAAACTTGCATGGCAGTTTCTCACTGGGCAGACGACTGTTCTAACGGTGATGAAGCTTACAAAATCCTCAGTGATTAACGTACGTTATCCCCAAATATATCATGCTCATACGATTAAGAATACTCTTACGGATTCAAACATTTCGAGATATAAGGATACGTATAATCATCACAATGCTATAATCCATCTTTGATTATAATTCTCATGTGAAGTTTGGTGATCTTTAAGGTTGATGCACTAGATTTCCATTATCATTACAATCAGATTTCACCATAAAGATGAACTAACAAACCCAACTTATAAGAAAGGATATAATCTTCGATGATTCTTTCTTATGTCTGTTTATACCAAAGTGATATCAACTCCAAGTCTATGTTCAATATGGCAACATTATTCAATATGGATAATCATTCTCAGAACAATACTCTCATCATTTGACGAAAAAGGATTCCAACTATGATGTTTTCCAATAATAATATCCTAAACATAATCATCCCAACTTATAAGCATGATGTTTGGTTGAATACTTCACCAACGGAACTTAAAATATTGCTAGCATGCTCATCATATCCTTAAGAACATGAATCTAAGGTAGAAGATAGTATTAACATACCTTAAGATAAAGAAAACACCGAGACAATAAGTAGAATCCAACTCTGGTTGCTTGTGTGCCAATCCAAAATGATTCTTCACTTCAATGATCAAGTACAAGTAATCTTCAATCCTCAATGATCAAGTAGATATGAATTATAAGTGTTTAAGGAGGCTGGGATCTCTCTGGGCACGAAGTATCATGAAGGCTAAGTGAAACAAACGAGTTGAAATGAAATGGGGTGATGTCCTATTTATAATTTTCTGACCTTAACGTACGTTAGCATTCAACCATAACGTATGTAAGTCCCTTAGCGTACGCTACCCTGATGTCCTTAGTGTACGCTATCATCCTGATAGTTAACTGTACTGTTTCTGACCTCGCTTACGTACGTTATACCATTCAAGTTACGTACGTAAGCATCACCATTTAGCGTACGCTAGTCATACTTCCTAGCGTGCGTTAACAATCGTTGACTTAAAAGGTGTCCAGGTTCATCCGTGGGAATCTTATCCGGACCCATGTCCGGCTCGCGCACGTTCTAGCTGCCCAGCTCAATCATTGGGTATTTAGCGTATGTTACGATACATTCGTAGCGTACGCTAATTCTAACAGATAACGTACGTTAAGTTTCCTTCTTAACGTACGTTATCACGTATTTGCATGGAAATATTTACATTTTGCCAAACTCATGTACATGGATATGAATACGAGAAATATCATACTTCCATTATCGGTATTACAATTCTGAAAAAAATACAGGGTTCAAATACAGATGAAATACTCAATAAATAATCCGGATATTACATATAAACCCACGCCGGCATTACGTACGTTATACATGAGGGATAACGTATGTAATCCATGTTACGTACGTAAGGCTCAAACACATTACGTACGTAATCGAAACCCACAACTAACTGCCCGAAAACTGGAGTACCCTTACGTACGTAATGAAAAGGTTATAACGTACGTAAGGGACAGATAACGTACGTTATGCTTATAGCATAGCGTACGTAAGTCACTTAGCAGTTCCAAACTGCTAAGTTCAGCTCGTCGAGTACGAGCGCGACGAAACCGCGAAACGACAGCAACAACACGAGACAAGGAGATGTCTATGAAGAGTGCACAACGCCGAACTCAAACGTTAAGAGAATAATACGATTCCGACTACCCGAAGGTTCGGAACACGTCAACAGAAGTAATTACACTCAAACTTTGGAAAATTACAAAAATGGCCCAAAACGTCCGAAAATCACGATACGACATCGAACAACCAAATCGAAGCTCACAACACGCATAACAAAGTTAAACAGACTTATAGGAGACATGAAACCATAGTTTCGAATCATCTTCACACGAAATGAAACGAATAGCGAAAAAGCCGCTCAAAGCACGGATTCGGGTAAAACAGCCCCGGAACAAACTCGGATGACAAAACTCGAAGAACAAAACATTATCAAAATGTTCAAAATGCTCGCAAGTGAGTTCTGAAAATCAGTAAAATGCCAAAAACGAAAAATTACCGAAAGAGAAAATCACGGGTATTACAAAAATCACGATACGACGTCGGATTAACAAACCAAAAGTCACAACATGAACAACTGAACCGTACGAACTCATGTAAACAAAGAAACAACAAAAACGAACGAGTTTAATGAGAATTGAATGTACATACGGCAAAACATAACATAAAATGGAATTACGTAAAAACATCTCCGAAACTCATCCCAATGGAAAAACTCCAAGAATAAAGTAGATTCAAAACGTTGAAACGGTTACAAGCGAGTCGATAAAAATAGACATACACCAGAAATGGAAACTGCTAAAAATAGAAAGGTACGGATATTACACCGAGGGCCAAAACAGGTCCGGAAGTGGCCTGGACCGCGACTCGGCACTGATCGACTGGCCTTGGCCGGTACTGCTCGGCAGCGCTCGGCAGCCCAAGGCTGGTAGTGCTCGGTAGCGCTCAGTAGCCCCTGGCCGATACCGCTCGGCAGACCGCGGCCCCCCTGCCAAGACCGCGTGGCAGGGACCTGCTCCAGGTATATAAATTTTTTTTTTTAGTATACATCTTATGTATACTACATGTATACATCTTATGTATATCATAACTAATACCTTTTGAGCAATATAAATGTATAAATCAAATAGATCAAATCTATATTTATACAACCTCAGAATCAAAATATAATTATGTTCATATAAAAATTTTAAAGAAGCATAATATTTACATAAATAAATTTATGTTCATATGCACCTCTTAAAATTCATAATCCTAACATAAAAAATTATATGTAGATCAAATCATATGTTCTTCGATTCTTGGATTATTAGTAGAACTAAATCATCACATTATTCCCCATATATCAAAGAAACCATATATGACAAGATCAAACATATAAAATCAAAATATATATATATATCACCATATACATATTAAGATAGGCATCATATATATATATATATATATCATATATCATATATATATATATATATAGATCAAAACAGAAATCTATTAAAATTATATATCATATATATAAACATCATACATCACATATATGAAAATCGAAACAATGAAAATATAGTAGTCGCTCCGATACCACTGTTTGGGTTTTTATCGAACTAAAAAGATTTATGATCTCATCATATATCGAAATAGAGCAGCGGAAGTATAATATAATATGTAAAAACACTCTGAGGATCCAAGTATATTATCAAAGTACGAAGAACAAGATTGTTACCTCTTGTAGCGTGTTTTCGATCGAGCCTTCTAGAGACGTTGCAAGAAGCGAGCGTCCTCTACGGTATCCACACAACGAACAAGTCCCGTGTGTCTAACGGATTGCTAGCTCCGATTCAACGAAGATTTCACTTAAATCAATTTGAATATAGGTATGTTCTTGATTATGGTAAGAACAAGAACACCAAGAATATTATTCAAATGTTCTTGAACTTTGATCTAAAATAACAACTATGAATCTTATTCAATATGTTATTAAAGATCAAACTCACAAGATTAGATAAAGATTAGAAGAGTATTCTAAATACTTTCTTGATCAAAGAATCAAACTTCAAAGATATGAAGATATATTCTTGATCCTTTTGATTATTCAACTTTTGAATATATCTTCAAGACTTTTGAGAGAAAGAAATATCAAAATCAGATTTTTGATTCTCTCTCCACAAATATGTCTTCACTTGTGATTTTTTCTTATGTGAGGGATATCACAAGATATTCTTATATAGTCCTCAACATGGCTAAGGGTTCACCAACCCTTTCACCAACTTTTTATCAACCGAAACAAAATAGCTGCTCTGCTCGTTTAAGTGTGTGACCCTGTAGGTTCTAATTAATACGGCAATGAGTATAAAAAAAATTTTACGACTCATAAATCATAAGCGGCCTCTAGCTAGACATTATGACTACCCGCATTAAAAGAATTAATTCGACGGCACGAACGAAATCCCGTTACTGTATAATATTTAATCCTCTCATCGCGCAATATCATAATTAAGCATAAGGCATGGATAAGTCGACCTTATATAGCTTAATTAATATTCTTGATCTCAAGTTACAATTGTCCAATTCAAATATTTATCAATAACTCTTTATTGATCAATTTGAGCATGGCCATGCATTTAAACAATTTAACTTATCAAGGGCCCGTGGATATCTTCTCCATTTTATAGGAGGGGCAAGTCCCCTCTGGACAAACTACTTCCCTCTGCATAAATCGTACTGTATCCAATCACAAACTGTATGGTCTCTTGTTACAGAAGACGTTGGTATTGTGTTAAAATACGATACTCATTATGTAGGAAACTGTAGTGTCTTTAGGTAATATGGACTTAAATAATATATAACAATCAGAGGAATTATAATGACTTAATCCATATATAATTCTCTTTGTTAGGTCATGTAACACCCCAACTCACAAAGGGGACATTACACGCCGTAGAACCCTCTTGAGGTCTACCAGGCTAACACATGACACATAACCACGATGAAAACCCCAAAAGATGCACTCAGAAGTAAATAGGGCCGTGGCCTCGGCCAAATCATTTCAACGGAATACATAAAACATAATGTAAATATCAATTCGATGCCCACGCAGGGGACTTAAACCAAGTTCAAGAATAAACAGTTTAATTCCAATACTAGACATATGCAATATCCAAACATAGAAATAAACAAAACACACTCTAGACAATATCATCAAGCCATCCCGTCCTTCGCGTGCGTGCCCGTGCACTGCTCCTCGGCTCTCCGTGCACAGAAATGCATAAGACGCATTTCCCCATTAAAGGGGTTAGCATTCGAATAGCTAGTGCAAGTACACAATTACACCACATTATATACAAAAATGCGGTTTTACACAATCATCTCAACATAAGTCATTTGCCACATATATATTAGGAATACTACATTGGCAATCACATCAATTTCAATCATCACGACATCACAAAATCACAATCTGGTATCCGTGGCGTACCCCTTAGTAGCGACCCCGGACATCCCGTCGAACACTCAGTGGGATACCACTTCCGCCGTACCCCTTAGTATCGACCCCGGACATCCCGTCGGACACTCGGTGGAAGTTCAATCACACACGCACACATGTTCCCTTCCGGCCGTACCCCTTAGTATCGACCCCGGACATCCCGTCGGACACTCGGGTGGAAGGAACACATCTCACGCACCCAAAAATTCACCATTCATCATTCATTTCGAAAATCACAATATACATAATGAAATGTAATGCATGTACTTGCCTTGAATGAAACGAAGCGAAGGAAACGGCGACGGAATAGGTTTCGGTCGAACAATCCTCCCAAATCGATCCTAACACAATAACGGTATACACAAGTCTCAATAATGCGAAGGTAAGAATTAATCTAATTCTACCCGTTGGGACAATTAAATCGGACACCAAGAGTGCAAAAGGAAATGAAATAGGTCAATGGTATAACAACGGGATTTCATCCCAACCAAAAACAAGAAAACCAAGGGTCACGAGTATACTATCAATTCTAACAACAACATCGGCTAATTCGGATTAGAACACAAAATCACCACCAAACCCTCCCCAAAATCATACTAGGGTTAAAGGAATTCTTACCTCTTGAAGAATCAAGCACTCAAATCCAAAACCACGTGTTAGATCCGCAATCCGAGCCACCCGATCGAAAGAGAGGAAGAAATCTACACAATAAGTGGTGTATGGAGGAACTCTCCCTCTCAAGACTCTCTCTCTCGCACGGTTGAAGAAGGGGAGGAAATGGGCGATTCTCGCCGAATAAGAAGCAGATATAGCGGCCGACCGCGCCGTGTGCCGCGGCTCGGCTAAAGCGTGCCGCGGCACAGGCAAGTACCCCGGTGGTGGTGCCGCTCGTTGTGCGCGGCTCATCTGAAGTGTGCCATGGCTCGGACTCGGCATGTGCCGGCAACTGCCGGGTGTGCGCGGCACGCGGTCTGATCGATTTTGGCCGGCAAGTGTCACCGGGTGTGCGCGGCCGGACAAGTGTCTTGCGCGGCTTCGACTGTTGTGTGCCGCGGCGCACAATCCTTGTGCAGCTGCAGTACGGTTTGTTTAGGCAACAAGCTGGGCGATGTGTGTGCGCGGCTCACAATTCTTGTGCCGCCCACACCCCCTCGGGTCCCAAAATGACGAAAAATGATCCGGAAGGAGAATAAAAGCAACAGGGATCGATATTTGGGCAACAATAACACGAAATGGAAGTACGGAACCCAAAACGATCTGAGGTACACAACCAAAGTCGAATAAGGGACAAATTCCTAAACTTCTAGGAAATTACAAAAACGGCCCAAACAACCGAAAAGTCACGACACAACGTCGGATTAACAATCCGAAACTCGCAACATGCTCTACATAAGCATACGAACTCATGGAAGTAAGAAAACGACGAAATCGAACGAATTTAACGAGAAACGAATACACATGCGACAGAATATAACACGAGATGAAATTACACAAAAACATTATCAAGACCGGTCTAAGCGGAAAACTCCAAGAATAAATTAAGTTCATAATTACAAAAGCGATTGCAAAGTAGTTGTCCAAAGCGAAAATGCACCAAAAGAAAGAAATTACCAAGGATAGAAAACGCGGATATTACATTATCCCCCCCTAAAAATAAGTTTCGTCCCGAAACTTACAACACGAATAATTCGGGGTATCTCGACCTCATACTCTCCTCTGTTTCCCACGTGGCCTCCTCGGATCCATGCCTCGACCACTGCACTTTGACCAAAGGGATGGTTTTGTGCTGAGTTGCTTAACCCGACGCTCTACGATCGAATCGGCCTCTCCTCGAAGGTAATGTCGGGCCCCAACTCGACCTCTCCAAAATCAATAATATGGCTAGGGTCCGATACGTACTTCCTAAGCCGAAACATGAAATACGTTATGCACGTGGCTCGGGGCGGCAAGCCTAACCGATACGCGAGTTCTCCAACTCTATCTAAGATCTCAAACGGCCCGATAAATCTCGGACTAAGTTTACCCTTCCGAAGCGGTAAACTCCCGTGTCGGCGACACCTTAAGCAAGACGTGATCTCCCACCTCAAACTCCAATGGTCGGCGACGTGTATCGGCATAAGACTTCGCCGACTCTGGGCCGTCGACAATCTACCACGAATCGGGGTAATCTTCTCCCTCGTCTCAACTATCGGGTCGGGCTCGGTGCCGATTAGCTCGGACGTATCATCCCAACACAACGGTGATCTGCACCTCCTTCCATACAACGCTTGAATGGTGCCATTTTGATCGAGGCATGCCAACTATTGTTATACGTGAACTCGATCAACGGCAAGTGTGTCTCCCAATTATCCTTCGATCTAATGCACGGGCTCTCAACATATCTTCTAGTATGCGTATCGTCCGCTCAAATCTGCATCGAGGGTGGTAGGATGTACTAAGTCTCAACTCGGTTCCCAAAGCTCTATGAACGGCTCCAAAATGTGATATGAATCGGCCATCACGATCCGAAACAATGCTCTTAGGGGTCCCATGCAATCTCACTATTTCCGCAACAAACACTCGTGCAAGCCTCTCCGGCCCCCAAGTGTCCTTTATACTCGGAAAATGAGCTGATTTGGTTAGTCGATCAACAACGACCCAAATCATGTTCATCCCCGTCCGAGTCTTGGGCATATTGGTAATGAAATCCATAGAAATATCCTCCCATTTCCACTGCAGGATAGGAAGTGGTAAATAACAGCCCAGCGGGTCGCCGATGCTCAATCTTAACTGTGATGTGTCAAACACTTCGCCACAAACTCGCTAACATCCATCTTCAAATTACTCCACCGGTAGTTACTCCTCACGTCCTTGTACATTTTACTCGTACCGGGATGTATGGAGTAGGGCGTGGTATGAGCTTCGCTCAAGATCTTACATCTCGGCTCATTATCACATGGTACACAAAGTCTCGCGAAACCTCAAAACTCCATCATCGTGAACCACAAATCCAGGGGCTTTCCCTTTCCTCACATCCTCCCTCAATTGGACCAAAAACGGATCGTCATATTGCTTCGCCTTGATATCGTCGATCAAGGACGAAGTGATCTCTAATGCACATAACTCGCCTGAACTCTACGAACCCAAACCTCAATATTCCGACGGATGAAATCTCGCTGGATCTTACTCTGCGTTGTAAGTACCTCTAACATCCGCAAAGCCATCGGTTTTCTGCTCAACGCATCGGCCACTACGTTGGCCTTACCAGGATGGTAAAGTATCTCGAGGTCGTAATCTTTAATTAACTCTAACCACCTACGCTGCCTCATGTTCAACTCTTTACGGCTGAAGATGTACTTCAAACTCTTGTGATCCGTAAAAATCTTACATGATGACCCATAGAGGTAGTGCCTCCAGTTTTTAAGGCGAAACGACCGCATGACTAACTCTAAATCGTGCGTGGGGTAGTTTACTTCATAAGGTTTCAATTGGCGGGACGCATAAGCAATCACTCTGTCTCTCTGCATCAAAACACACCTAGACCAAGGCCGAAGCATCACTATACACTACGAAGTCCTCGTTCCCCGAGGCAATTCTAAAGCGGGCGCGGTAGTCGACGTCTCTTTAACTCGTCAAAGTGTCTGCTGTCTGCGGTCCACTCGAACTTCGAGTTTTACGGAGCAACTGAGTGAGTGGTCTAGCGATCTTAGAAAATCCCTCAACGAATCTGCGGTAATAGCCGGCGAGACCCGAAAACTCCTCACCTCCTTCACATTCTTAGGCGGCTCCCAAGCCATCACCGCCTCTATCTTACGTGGATCTACCCGAACTCCCTCTGCTGAAATCACGTGCCCGAGGAACGTCACTTCCTCGAGCCAAAATTCACACTTAGAGAACTTCGCGTACAAGCGCTCGTCCTCAAAGTGTCTAATACAATTCGGAGATGTAAGGCGTGATCCTCCCGACTCCGTGAATAGATAAGAATATCGTCGATAAAAGCGACTACGAATTTGTCCGGATACTCAATAAAAACCTTGTTCATCAACCGCATGAACATCTGCTGGGCATTGGTTAGCCCGAAGGCATAACCACAAACTCGTAATGGCCATATCTCGTCCGAAGGCGGCTTTGAACATCGACGTCCCGAATTCTCAATCGTAGTAGCCCGATCGCAAATCAATCTTGAAAAAGACTTCGCCCCCGATCAAACAAATCGTCAATCTGGGCAAAGGGTATTTATTTTTGATGGTCACTTGTTTAATTCTCGATAATCGATGCATAAACGGCGACCCATCTTTCTTCTTAACGAAAATGCGGGCGCACCCCAAGGCGATGCGCTCGGTCGAATATACCCTTTATCTAGCAATTCTCCCAACTGGTTCTTCAACTCTAACATCTCCGACGGTGCCATACGGTGCGGTGCTCGAGAAATAGGTGCATTCGGCTCTAGATCGATAGGAAACTCCACCTCTCATTTGTGGTGGTAATCCCGTAAGTCGTGCAGGAAGACATCGGGATACTCACTAACAAGCTGGAATTGACGACATGTCAACTCTACCATCTTCCGCCTTCAGGGCATAGCACGATGGCAAACACGGCCACAGTTCGAAGTTTCATCGCCTTCAAGGCGCTAATCACGCTCCCGATCTACGGCTTACCGCCGGCGAGTATGCTCGGTGCCATCCTCGGCCACGATCGAGATAGTACGAGTCCGATAGTTCATGATAGCACCGTGACGCTCTAACCAATCGTCCCCGAGGATTAAATCCTCACCCTTAAGGTCGATAACGATGAGGTTCGAGGCCAATCTCGGCTCCCGATCCTCACGGGCAATCCTAACTTCTGGTCCCCAACCATACGATCCCGCTAGGCGTACCCACCACAAACGGTTCACACTCAAACAAGCGGTTAAAGCCAATACGATTCACACAATCCGACGCAATAAAGGAATGGGTAGCACCCGAATCGAAAAGCACGGAAGCTGGATGAGTAAGGATCTGAGTGGTACTGGCCTGGAATGTCTGCATCCTCTGTTCGCCTCATCTGATACTGTCGGGGGTGGATGAACCCGAGCTCGAGGCTGCGCGGCGATCCGGCTGTCCCCGACCTCTACCGCGACCGAACCTGCGGAACTGAGTAGCCGGAGTATTATGATCCTCGGATCGGTAGTGGTAGTCGGAACTCTAGCGACCTGGTGGCTCTCTCACAATGAGCCGCCCGATGCCCGGTCTGCCCGCAAGTGAAGCAAGCAACGGGGAAAAGGACAATCCTTCATCAAATGCTCATATTGGTTGCAGTTAAAACAAACCACGGCACCCGGCGATTTGGCCCGAGCGGTTACCCCGAGATCCACCGGCTGATGGAACGGCCTCTTCCCGGTGTGGGAGCGAGCGAGACCTCGGCCGACCACCCTTCGGTCGAGAATCCACGGTAGTCTTCGCTTCTTAGCTTCGAAACCGACTCGATTCCGGAACCGCCATCTCGATCGCTAGGCGCGATCACAGTATTCTTTCAAAGTGGCACACATGAGCGGTGCCATACTCGCCTAATATGCGGCTTCATGCACATATTGAAGTAACGGATTTTATCGGCCTCCGACCTCACCGATCTCTCACGAAACCCAATGCGATTGTAAGTAATGATGGCACGAGAAATAGGCACGTCCCGAGGTGTAGCGGTGAAGAACTCCACAATTCTGCGCTCCTTGACGGCGGCGGACAATACTCTGCTTCCATAGCAGCCTTGAATTCCTCCCAAGTAGCTCGACGGTCTCTGGGCACAACGGCCTCCCACCATTCCGCAACTTCCTTATCCGGGAGGTCTTGGGCAATATGTACCCTCTGTCTTGGGACAAGCTACGGCATCGAAGGTCTGGACAACCGAAAGAGCGATTCTCCCAACAGGGAGTCGGAGGATCTGGAGAAATGAGGAGGGTGCATCTTAGTCACCGTCTGAAGCCACTTACTAGCCTCCTCTTAGGTGTCGAGGCGGATTAAGCGTCCACCTGAGCTATTCGAGTAAGTTGGGCTACCAAGCTGGCGAAATCTGGCATAGCCAGGCGTCGGCATTATTACAGCGGCCGAGTGAGAGGCCGAGTCTGCAGGAGGCGAGAAAGTGAGCCCTCCTCATTATCAGCACCCCGACCACGGCCTCGGCCGCGTCCCCTAGCCGGTCTACCACGACCTCTCAACATACTGAAGGAAAATAAGAAAAGGACAAGATCAGAAAGATTCACAATTCCCAAAGTTGGTAACACAAGTCACGATTCCGAACAGCACAAGAAAATGAATTACAGAGGTATAAGAGTTCAAGGAGACTTACAGCCACGGGTCGCACGAAAAGACGGTAGCATGATGATATTAGGCTCAATGACTGACTCTAATGACGCAACTGACAGACCCAAAATTCACCGACAGCCTAGGTATTCAAAACCTAAGGCTCTGATACCATAAATGTAACACCCCAACTCACAAAGGGGACATTACACGCCGTAGAACCCTCTTGAGGTCTACCAGGCTAACACATGACACATAACCACGATGAAAACCCCAAAAGATGCACTCAGAAGTAAATAGGGCCGTGGCCTCGGCCAAATCATTTCAACGGAATATATAAAACATAATGTAAATATCAATTCGATGCCCACGCAGGGGACTTAAACCAAGTTCAAGAATAAACAGTTTAATTCCAATACTCGACATATGCAATATCCAAACATAGAAATAAACAAAACAGACTCGAGCCACTATCATCAAGCCATCCCGTCCTTCGCGTGCGTGCCCGTGCACTGCTCCTCGGCTCTCCCGGTGCACAGAAATGCATAAGACGCATTTCCCCCATTAAAGGGGTTAGCATTCGAATAGCTAGTGCAAGTACACAATTACACCACATTATATACAAAAATGCGGTTTTACACAATCATCTCAACATAAGTCATTTGCCACATATATATTCCGGAATACTACATTGGCAATCACATCAATTTCCAATCATCACGACATCACAAAATCACAACTGGTATCCCGTGGCCGTACCCCTTAGTAGCGACCCCGGACATCCCGTCGAACACTCGAGTGGGATACCACTTCGCGGCCGTACCCTTAGTATCGACCCCGGACATCCGTCGGACACTCGGTGGAAGGAACACATCTCACGCACCCAAAAATTCACCATTCATCATTCATTTCGAAAATCACAATATACATAATGAAATGTAATGCATGTACTTGCCTTGAATGAAACGAAACGAAGGAAACGACGACGGAATAGGTTTCGGTCCGAACAATCCTCCCAAATCCAATCCTAACACAATAACGGTATACACAAGTCTCAATAATGCGGAAAGGTAAGAATTAATCCTAATTCTACCCGTTGGGACAATTCGTCGGACACCAAGAGTGCAAAAGGAAATGAAATAGGTCAATGGTATAACAACGGGATTTCATCCCAACCAAAAACAAGAAAACCAAGGGTCACGAGTGTAATATCCGCAATTTTCGATTTTCGGTAAATTTCTTTTTCAGCCGGAGTCCGTTTTGACGACTCACTCATGACCGTTTCGTCATTTCGAGAATGATTAATTCTGCACTTTTTGTCATCCGAGTTCGTTTCGGTATCGTTTTGTTGAATTAGAGCTTTTAGCGACTTTTCCGCACTTGAGTTCGATTCTTGCGAATCTCGTCCAGCTGTTGTTTGAGTTTCTCGTAAGTTCATTTAATGATATTATTCATGTTGCGAGCTTTGGTTTGGTGTTTCGATCGCGTATCGTGAGTTTCGGACGTTTTGGGCCATTTTCGTAATTTCCCAAAGTTTTGGGTAATTACTTCCGTTGTCGAATTCCGAGCCTTCGGGTGGTCGGAATCGTGTGTTCTATTAGCTCTTAGATTCGTCTTTGCGAGTACTTCGTAACCGTAACTTGATTCGTATTCGGAGTTCGGGTTTGAAGTCGTTCGGACGTAATTTTCGTGTCGGGAGGGGCTGCCAGGCTGTGCAACACCCTGGCAAAACGCCTGCATGCGCCGTGTCTGCGCCGGGTCGGCCGGGTAGCGGCTGCCGAGACACGGCGAGACACACGGCGTCTGGGCCGTTCTTTGCGCCGTGTCCGTGAGGGTATAAATATGGCGAAGCGATCGGGTTTTCTTCATTTTTATCACTCGTTTCATACCCTTCCGGTGGAGATTTCATGATCATGGAGGGATGTTGTTAGGGGTTAAATCCATGAAGTTTTGGAGTTCATAACATCGATTAATCCTTCCATAACTTGCTCCGATCGACCGAATCAAGGCAAGTTTTCTTAAAATCTAGTGTTGGGGGTTTTAGTTGATTTTGTCCGATTTGATCGTTTTAACTCATATTTACGATGGATAATTTTAGATTAAGTAGTATTCTATCATTTTTATCATCTTCCCACGGTTTTACCATTTCCTATTAAATCGTTTATATGAACTTTCGTTTGGCCTTCAAGGTGTCAGGAAAATGCCGCGAGAGAGAAAATTGGTCGTTTTGCGATGTTTTCCTCGTGTGATTTGTTGTTTATTTGATGATAGGATTCTAGGGGAATTCCCTACAAAAATCTAGTGTTGAGCCTTTAGATCGCCGTTTTCATTGGAGTTAGGATTTCTCCAATCAACCGCATTTTCTGAAGTATTCGTGAGAGATTTCCAAGGCAAGTACCTTGATATACGAATTGTAACTGCGTGAAATCATCGTTGTCGAAGTGTATGAATTTATACGGATATGTATATATATATATATATATGTGTGTATATATATATATATGTGTATATATATAGATTTATATATATTTATATGTTAAATATATGTATGTATATACGTATATTGATATATATATGCCTATGTCGGTGAACGACGAGTGGTGAATGCTAACACTAGTTGGCGTACTCAACTTGTATTGATGGATGAACTATAGTTATTCATATAATATAGTAAGGTTATATGTATATATACATATATATATCTAAATATCTATATATATATATATATTTGGTTGAGTCGCAATACAAGGATATATGTGTAGTGTTGGTTGGTTGTGCCGAAGGCTTATTGGGTTGGATCTTGATTGATAATGTATGTGTTATCGTTTATTGTGTGGTTATGGACTGTCGGATAAATTGTGTGAATTGGAGTATTGATTTGATAATTGTTGAATTGATTGATTGTGTACTTGATGTTTGTAATAATGTGAATACTTGTTGTGAGAGACGTCGTATCAAGGGAACCTCGAGGCGGGGTGTGTACTCCGGCTGGTGTCTGTATGCAATGTGCGGCTCCATATGTTTAGTGAACACGGTGTTACCTAATGCGCGTGCAAGGCGGCTCTGTCGGGAGTGATCGCCGGCGCGGTGACATGTTCAAGGCGGCCAACATAGTGGAGTGAACGCGGTGCCTGCAGTGTGCAAGGGAGGCGCTGGCAGGCTTATTGGTAACGGATATTCGAGTGATAGCTAAGACCCGTTATCGAACAATCCTCGTATTTCAAAGTTCTTTCAACTCTTTTAAAATACTGGTCTCGATATAGATTGTGATTCGTGTTTTTGAAAGCTTGTTTCAAATTGTTTTTAAGACGTTGGTATTGGGGTTAATTAACCAAGGATGTTTGTGAAATCTCAGGGTTAATTAATCAAGGGTCTTAATGAGGAATTGTCGAATGAGAGGCTGTGCCTTTGATTGTCTTTGTGATGATTATTGTGCATTGGGTCGAGGACCGAATAACGTTGTAATGGTTTTCTTGCAAATTGTTTTATACATGTTGGGTCGAGGATCCGAGAGTTTTGAAGTATTTTCTAAAAGTATTCCCTTTTGATTTTCCAAAACCCCATGATGGCACGAGTCGATAATAATGTTTTCAAACTTTCTTATCAAATACTTTTCCTTTTTATAAAAAGGGATTTTTAAACTCCTTGGGCTCGTTTAAAGTTTCATTGGTGTTATGTTCCATACGAGAGAATATGACTATGTGATTATCTTTCACTTTGGGTATGTGATGCTATTACGTGTGGACTATGGGAATGTGTGGTTTGTGTTAAGGCTTCACATTGTTGAGATTTGTGTTGTTATTATTCGTATATCTTGTATATTATGTACTTGCACTAGCAAAATTCCGGTTGCTAACCCCGAGTTTTCGGGGGTGGGTGCTGTTATGCGCTCAGTTTTGGCGGCTCGGGAGCGATCACATGATTGGCTTGGAAGGAGATGGAGGACAATGATACTAATCACACGAGTCGAGTCTTTTCTTTTGTCTCATTAAGTCGGTATTTTCTCTGTCGTTCGAGTATTCACCCTTGCATGGGTGTAGTTTTCATTTATTAAATTGAGTTGTCATTCTTTTTAGTGTTCAAGTTTATTATTGTCATTGTAATGTGAATGTCGTTATTTTACGAATTGGTTAATGACCTTGTCGATGCCTTTGCATTTAATTTTGACCGATCGGTCAATCATTGAGTAGTCTTTTGGAGCTTAGCTGGTAGATCCTTGTGATAAGGGTCTACGGCGTGTGACATTCCCGGTCGTATGCGGGGTGTTACATTTATGGTATCGAGCTTAGGTTTGCGAAAACCTAGGCCGTTGGGTCAAGTCCATGTCTTGTGTAAGTCGCGCGCATCGAGTTGTGATTAGTATCGTGGTTCCGACATCATCTTAGGCAATCTGTGATGGTAAGCCTCCGATCGTAAGTCCCCTTATATACGTATTTGATTATATTGTGCTAATGTGTTTAATGTGAACTAGGGATTGGAACTTGTTGGTGATATTATTGTTTTAGGATATAACATGCGTATGCGGTCCGAGCAAAAATGGTTATGTAATATGTTTGAAGTCGAGCATATTTATACATTTCTACACTTAATAGAATAAACTTATGAAAGTTAATTTAATCCGCCGCTAGAGTAATTTCAAATAACTTTTGGTATCTTGTAAGCGAGTTTTGATATTTTGTTCTTGCGTTTTGATAGTATTCTTATGACGGTATTTGATATTTTTATAAATGACTTAGTGAGTATTCGAGAATATTACCAACATCGGCCTTTTTGGCAATTTGAACATTTTTTTTTAAATGATTTTTAGCATGGTGGGTTCCAGTACGGGGCCCACGGCGCTGTAGTATCACGAATATTTTAAAGTGGTGCTTTGCAATTTTCTAACGTTGTGGAAAGCCATGATTTAATGTCGTCATGTCAATTCGTCACGTATCTCGGTGGAAAATTCTTTCAAAATAAACGTTTTGGTAGGAGAGGGTAGATTTTCAAAATTGTGGTATTTGGGGCTCAACACTTTTGAAATACTTCAAATTGGTTACAATTCATTTCCAATTTTCTTTTATACATCACTCGAAAATAAATTTTAGAGTCGTTGTATAAACTTCCTCTTCTGAAATAAAGGACAATATTTACAAGCTTTGGGCGTAACGTGACTCGCTCTCTTTTTCAAAAATTTGTTTTATTAAGCACATATATATATGTAATGATCATCCTAGTCGAAGGACCGGAGTTAACTTCATAAAACTTTATGCTTTACGATATTACCGTTATTCTATAGATGTTAACTAAACCTTGTGTTGATAAGTGTGGTATCTTTATCTGTGATTATTTGATAATCTTTGAATGGTACTATCTGTATTAGTATGTCGAGCCTTGGCGGACGTAAGTGTGATGACGGAAGTGGAAGCGACAAGGTGGTTCGTACGATAACTATCCATGCTACGGTGAAGGAGTATCGAGATCAAACGATATCTATGAAATCTCCTCGGTGATCGAGCCCACGAGCGAAGCAAAGAGACCGAGGATATCGGGAAAATTTCAGGCGGTGAATAGACTAAGGCTCCCAAGCCCTCACGTCGTTCGAAAGCGTCATCTTCGCGGTCGGGAGTGAACGCTGGAAATCCCAAACCGGCATCGGTGACTCGCGGTAAGAAGAGAAGATGTTTCAAGCAGAATCGTAAGGGACATGTTCGTGCAAATTGTCCCTCTACACTATTGACTTGTTACAGGTCTGGTGGAGAAGGTCAACCGGAGAAACACTGAGAGAAAGTTTCCGAATTGGCAAAGAATTCCGCCCTGAGAGAGAGCAGAGCTAGTGATCGGGAAGTGTCCCGAAACCCTATGTTTCCTTCTGAAGATCCTAGCATGGGAGAATGAAGATTTTGTACTATGTCTTAAACGTTGCTGTTTCAAACAACGTGACTTCGATCGTATTTCGTTTCATTGCTTTACGTTTCCAACCCTTGTTGTTCTAAGTTTCGGGGTCGTAATATCTTTTTAGTATGTGGGAATGTGTTACCCGTACTTTTCTTGATATTTTCAGTATTGTGTGACCTTTCATTGTTGGTAATTCAATTGTTACCCGTACTTGTTTCTATCGCATAGCCGTTTTAGTCGGGTGCGACTTGTTGTAGCGTACGTTTCTTCGATTAAATGTGTGCATGTGATGTGGTATGTGATGCGTCGTTAATTGCTCGTTATTGTTTGAAACATAGTCGGTGGCGTTGCGTTAGTCGTCGTGGGGCGTGTTTTCACGCCGTATATTCCTTTGCGTTACTTGTAGCGTTTCGCCGATGGGCGTAAGTTACGCGCTTCCTTGCGTATCTTGTTGAGTTTTCCTGGCGGGATATTTCTTCTCCCTACTTGTTTTAAGTTTCGGGACGAAACATCTTTTAAGGAGGGTAGAATGTAATATCCGCAATTTTCGATTTTCGGTAAATTTCTTTTTCAGCCGGAGTCCGTTTTGACGACTCACTCATGACCGTTTCGTCATTTCGAGAATGATTAATTCTGCACTTTTTGTCATCCGAGTTCGTTTCGGTATCGTTTTGTTGAATTAGAGCTTTTAGCGACTTTTCCGCACTTGAGTTCGATTCTTGCGTATCTCGTCCTAAACTGTTGTTTCGAGTTTCTCGTAAGTTCATTTAATGATATTATTCATGTTGCGAGCTTTGGTTTGGTGTTTCGATCGCGTATCGTGAGTTTCGGACGTTTTGGGCCATTTTCGTAATTTCCCAAAGTTTTGGGTAATTACTTCCGTTGTCGAATTCGAGCCTTGGGTGGTCGGAATCGTGTGTTCTATTAGCTCTTAGATTCGTCTTTGCGAGTACTTCGTAACCGTAACCCGATTCGTATTCGAGTTCGGGTTTCGGTCGTTCGGACGTAATTTTGGTGTCGGGAGGGGCTGCCCGGTGCCTGTACACGGCCACAGCGGCCTGCTGCATGCGCCGTGTCTGCGCCGGGTCGGCCGGGGCAGCAGCTGCCGAGACACGGCCGAGACACACGGCTGTCTGGCCGTTCTTTGCGCCGTGTCCGTGAGGGTATAAATATGGCGGAAGCGATCGGGTTTTTCTTCATTTTTATCACTCGTTTCATACCCTTCCATGGTGGAGATTTCATGATCATGGAGGGATGTTGTTAGGGGTTAAATCCATGAAGTTTTGGAGTTCATAACATCGATTAATCCTTCCATAACTTGCTCCGATCGACCGAATCAAGGCAAGTTTTCTTAAAATCTAGTTTTGGGGGTTTTAGTTGATTTTGTCCGATTTGATCGTTTTAACTCATATTTCTGATGGATAATTGTAGATTAAGTAGTATTCTATCATTTTTATCATCTTCCCACGGTTTTACCATTTCCGATTCGTCGTTTATATGAACTTTCGTTTGACGCCTTCAAGGTGTCCGGGAAAATGCCGCAGAGAGAAAATTGGTCGTTTTGCGATGTTTTCCTCGTGTGATTTGTTGTTTATTTGATGATAGGATTCTAGGGACGAATTCCCTACAAAAATCTAGTGTTGAGCCTTTAGATCGCCGTTTTCATTGGAGTTCGGATTTCTCCAATCAACCGCATTTTCTGAAGTATTCGTGAGAGATTTCCAAGGCAAGTACCTTGATATACGAATTGTAACTGCGTGAAATCATCGTTGTCGAAGTGTATGAATTTATACGGATATGTATATATATATATATGTGTGTATATATATATATGTGTATATATATAGATTTATATATATTTATATGTTAAATATATGTATGTATATACGTATATTGATATATATGCCTATGTCGGTGAACGACGAGTGGTGAATGCTAACACTAGTTGGCGTACTCAACTTGTATTGATGGATGAACTATAGTTATTCATATAATATAGTAAGGTTATATGTATATATACATATATATATCTAAATATCTATATATATATATATATTTGGTTGAGTCGCAATACAAGGATATATGTGTAGTGTTGGTTGGTTGTGCCGAAGGCTTATTGGGTTGGATCTTGATTGATAATGTATGTGTTATCGTTTATTGTGTGGTTATGGTATCGGATAAATTGTGTGAATTGGAGTATTGATTTGATAATTGTTGAATTGATTGATTGTGTACTTGATGTTTGTAATAATGTGAATACTTGTTGTGAGAGACGTCGTATCAGGGAACCTCGAGGCGGGGTGTGTACTCCGGCACGGTGTCTGTTGCAATGTGCGGCTCCATATGTTTAGTGAACACCGGTGTTACCTAATGCGCGTGCAAGGGCGCTCTGTCGGGAGTGATCGCCGGCGCGGTGACATGTTCAAGGCGGCCAACATAGTGGAGTGAACGCCGGTGCACAGTGTGCAAGGGGCGCTGGCGGGCTTATTGGTAACGGATATTCGAGTGATAGCTAAGACCCGTTCACGAACAATCCTCGTATTTCAAAGTTCTTTCAACTCTTTTAAAATCTTGGTCTCGATATAGCTGTGATTCGTGTTTTGAAAGCTTGTTTCAAATTGTTTTTAAGACGTTGGTATTGGGGTTAATTAACCAAGGATGTTTGTGAAATCTCAGGGTTAATTAATCAAGAAGTCTTGAGCGGGAATTGTCGAATGAGAGGTGTGCCTTTGATTGTCTTGTGATGATTATTACGTGCATTGGGTGAGGACCGAATAACGTTGTAATGGTTTTCTTGCAAATTGTTTTATACATGTTGGGTCGAGGATCCGAGAGTTTTGAAGTATTTTCTAAAAGTATTCCCTTTTGATTTTCCAAAACCCCATGATGGCACAGTCGATAATAATGTTTTCAAACTTTCTTATCAAATACTTTTCCTTTTTTATAAAAAGGGATTTTTACTCCTTGGGCTCGTTTAAAGTTTCATTGGTGTTATGTTCCATACAGAGAATATGACTATGTGATTATCTTTCACTTTGGGTATGTGATGCTATTCTGTGTGGACTATGGGAATGTGTGGTTTGTGTTAAGGCTTCACATTGTTGAGATTTGTGTTGTTATTATTCGTATATCTTGTATATTATGTACTTGCACTAGCAAAATTCCGGTTGCTAACCCCCGAGTTTTCGGGGTGGGTGCTGTTATGCGCTCAGGTTTTGGCGGCTCGGGAGCGATCACATGATTGGCTTGGAAGGAGATGGAGGACAATGATACTAATCACACAGTCGAGTCTTTTCTTTTGTCTCATTCAGTCGGTATTTTCTCTGTCGTTCGAGTATTCACCCTTGCATGGGTGTAGTTTTCATTTATTAAATTGAGTTGTCATTCTTTTTAGTGTTCAAGTTTATTATTGTCATTGTAATGTGAATGTCGTTATTTTCTGAATTGGTTAATGACCTTGTCGGTCTGCTTTGCATTTAATTTTGACCCCAGTCGGTCAATCATTGAGTAGTCTTTTGGAGCTTAGCCTGGTAGATCCTTGTGATAAGGGTCTACGGCGTGTGACATTCCCGGTCGTATTCTGGGGGTGTTACAACGAGTATACTATCAATTCTAACAACAACATCGGCTAATTCGGATTAGAACACAAAATCACCACCAAACCCTCCCCAAAATCATACTAGGGTTAAAGGAATTCTTACCTCTTGAAGAATCAAGCACTCAAATCCGAAAACCACGTGTTAGATCCGCAATCCGAGCCACCCGATCGAAAAGAGAGGAAGAAATCTACACAATAAGTGGTGTATGGAGGAACTCTCCCTCTCAAGACTCTCTCTCTCTCTCTCGCACGGTTGAAGAAGGGGGAGGAAATGGGCGATTCTCGCTGAATAAGAAGCAGATATAGCGCTGACCGCGCCGTGTGCCGCGGCTCAGCTAAACTGTGCCGCGGCCGCAGCCAAAATTGCCCCGGTGGTGGTGGCCGCTCGTTGTGCTGCGGCTCATCGAAGTGTGCGCGGCTCGGACTCGGCATGTGCCGCGGCCTGCCGGGATCATGCAGCGGCACGCAATCTGATCGATTTTGGCCGGCAAGTGTCACGGGTGTCTGCGGCCGGACAAGTGTCTGCTGCTGACTCCATTGTGTGCCGCGGCGCACAATCCTTGTGCCGCGGCACAGTACGATTTGTTTAGGCAACAATGGGCGATGTGTGTGCCGCGGCTCACAATTCTTGTGCCGCGGCCCACACCCCCTCGGGTCTCAAAATGACGAAAAATGATCCGGAAGGAGAATAAAAGCAACGAGGATCGATATTTGGGCAACAATAACACGAAATGGAAGTACGGAACCCAAAGCGATCCGAGGTACACAACCAAAGTCGAATAAGGGACAAATTCCCTAAACTTCTAGGAAATTACAAAAGCAAAACAACCGAAAAGTCACGACACAACGTCGGATTAACAATCCGAAACTCGCAACATGCTCTACATAAGCATACGAACTCATGGAAGTAAGAAAACGACGAAATCGAACGAATTTAACGAGAAACGAATACACATGCGACAGAATATAACACGAGATGAAATTACACAAAAACATTATCAAGACCCGGTCTAAACGGAAAACTCCAAGAATAAAATAAGTTCATAATTACAAAACAGTGCCAGGCGAGTTGTCCGAAACGAAAATGCACCAAAAGAAAGAAATTACCAAGGATAGAAAACGCGGATATTACAGGTCATATCCAATACGATGTCTCTATATGTATCTATGACGTGATATAACATCTCATGTTCATGACCAGTAAAAACATAGTCATCGTATCATCATCATACTAGTAATCATATTACTAGGGATGTCTGGAATAAATATTCTTTAATGCTTTAACGAGCTTTACTATCAAGTCACATACTTGATGATCGTAAGCATAATATTAATTCAATAATATAATCAATATTATATAATAATAAATGTCTCCATATTATTATTAAATAGTAGACTTAGAGCATTATACTAATAATTAGTTGCAATATCACAAGAACATCGACAGTCGGTATGCATCGTCTTAACCTCAATAATTCCTTTTGGAACATCACTCTCTTTATACTTTTACTCCACATTTTCAACTTATTTACAACAACACCAACGATGGACCACACCCTTTATTCCTTAATTAATCAACAACAATAATTAACATACCCCTAGAACAAAAAATGGAACACTTTCTCCACTCAAATTCTCCGCTGGTTTTATTAAAACTCGTGCCCATAAAAAATGAGCACTCTTATGGGACAGTTGGAGTATAAATTTTGCTTGCAGAAACCGAACCAAATCGAACCGAACTGTCGATTCTGCAGTTCTCGATTTGGAAGGTCCCAAGTCTAGTATTTATTATTCTCTATGTCCAATTTTAATAAGCACAATTCGAATTTTTTCTATCAAACTAAAAGAATCAAATCAAACTATTCAACCAAACATTCCTCCCCAAGCGAACTACTCAATTAGTAAATCAATAGGCTTATAGAAAATAGCATTCACTAGAACTCGGTCAAGGAGTTGATTAGGGCTCTTTAAAAATATTCGATATCCGATATTTGATTCGAAAATCCGAAAATCCGAACTTTTGGATATCCAAATTTTCGGATATCTATTTTTTGGATTCGAATATCGGATGTGCTTTTTCAAAGATATCCGAAATATCCGGAAAAGTATATAATTCATGTTTTTTATATTTCAAATAATATGAAGGTATGCACTTTGTTTGGTAAATAACATGAATATATTTACTTCTATTGGTTTGAATTGGTAATGTGGTATATTTAAGATAACTTGTTGATTGAGTTTATATTTAATTGGTTGTAAAAAAATAGACAGTAAAAAAAATATTTCGAATATTTTTTTCGGATATTCGGATATCAGATATCAAAATCTACTATCCGAATTTTTGGATTTCTAAATTTTCGGATATCTGAATTTCCAGATATCCGGTTTGAAACACCCCTAGAGTTTATTCAAGAGGTCGTCTCTATCATAATGTCATGTTTTTAATACGAGGTTTATACTGTTTGGTATTATTTTGAATAAAGTTTTTAATACTCTATTTAGTTTTAGTTTTCACAACAATATATAGCTCAATTATTGATCCAAAGTTTTGTAACATGGAAAATAAACTATGTTTATTAAAATTGGACGGATGGAGTATATTTTAAACAGGACGTGCGTAATTCGGAAATTGACTTATTAAGTGCAGT
The DNA here is from genome assembly GCA_033398695.1 of Orobanche coerulescens. Classification (NCBI taxonomy): domain Eukaryota; kingdom Viridiplantae; phylum Streptophyta; class Magnoliopsida; order Lamiales; family Orobanchaceae; genus Orobanche; species Orobanche coerulescens. Next base: position 133,715,945 of record CM065817.1, read on the forward strand.
ATTACATTTCATATAATGGTAGTTGATTTATAGGAGTTTATTTGTATATGTAAAAGAAAAAATTCATTTTATTGAACTAGAAAAATACTTTGCGTATATTGCTAAATGCATAATTTGATCAACCAAAAGTAAACAAAAAAAATAAAACATAGGTAATCCACCAAGTACACACCAGAAGATAACAGAATACAAGCGGCAAACTCTCACATAAGAATACTAGACTTCTATTGGCCAGAACTTCTCTTTTAACGTGCAAAATCCGATAAATAAGCAAAATTTTCTAACCATATTCTTAAAGTATGGAGTTCCAACCCCTCATGTAATCGGAGTTAAAGCTTACAGTGTGAACTTTTTAATTCGGTGGCGCGGAACTAGAACACCATGGGCTCACACGTGTAGAGAGTCTGCTCTGACACAATGTTAAAGTCTAGAGTTCCATCTCAAAATCAATTGACAATGAGAGGAATAGTCCATTGTCTTTATATATATATTGCAAGACTTGTAATTACTCGATTTGGGATTAATATTTCAGCACATATGAATCTACAATTACATATATCAGAAATTTCACAAATCAGGATTCGTGTATTTAAATGGGGAGCGATGTATGTTCCATTTGGATTATTGAGGCTTGAACACTAGTTCTCAGTGAATTATGAGACTTTATTGAATGGGGATTTTGGAAAAGACTATTTTTTTTTTGCATTATTAACAAGTGTGCTTGAAATTTGTTGTTTGGTATGATGTAGAAAATGACGAATGAAGTAAAACCAAGGTAAGAGTTGGACTCTCTCTCCGTAAGACGAAATTGCCCCACACGGTACACACAGTTCAATGGCAAACGTCCCCAAGATACAACGGTTTTCTATGAACTCGATACCTTATACTAAATCCAATTCCGAGCAAACTACTGAATACTCGGGACTTGTAGTATGAATCTAGGCTAGTATGAGTGTATTATTATCTTGATTAATTCTATGTAAATGATCATCATCTGCAGGGGTTTATTTATAGCATGTAAGCACTTTGTCCGAATCAGTGTGACTTTCTGGCTGGATAGACACCTTGTGGTCCGGTGGGAAGGGATGCATTGGTTCAGAAGAGTCAAACCATTGTGCTGGTTCAGATTACATCGAATGGTCCGAACCATTGCACTGGTTCGGTCGAGAACCGCTGTACGTGTCCCACACCCGTCAAATCATTTATTTGACATGTCACTGCCACGTGTCATCCTAGTCACCCTCCACATCATTCGAGCTACTATCTCAGTTGTCAAAACGAAAGGCTAAGTGCAAAGTGCGCCTATGAAGCACCCGTTGCGACAAGTGCGACATGCACGTGCTCGGACTCGGACTCGAAATGTGCTATGCACCTTCCTCGTAGGATTCAGATTTTAGCCTTAAAAATTAATTAAAGCCAATTAGGGTGCACCATAATAGAGCACACTTGATTGCTCCTTTATGGTGGAAAGTCCTTAATAAATAGCTCAACTTTTCCTTGTTTCTCCAATGTGGGATGGGATTCCACACCACATTCCCAACTATTAAATGGCTTAACTTTGTGCATTAATTACTCATTCATTTTTTAATGAAATTGAACAAGTAAATACAGTAAATTAATCTACACAAAATGTAGATTCCAAATATACCATTTAATGTCATTAATTATCATAATTAATTATGGTATTAATTAAGCTATTTTTCCAACAATCCCCCACATGAATGATGATTAATGCAAATACAATATGCACTAAGTCCCGATGACCTATTATTGCTTCAGGATAGGTAGTAGTTAGCCTTGAACCTTCCTTAGTGTAATGCTATCGGATTTACTCATTGCTCGGTGAATGTGATGTCTTAAACCGGTCAACTTTTATGTAAACTAAGACAACAACATACACACAACAATAGATCTAATATCTTTCGTTCTCACGTTGTGTCCATTTTGGCCTTGGACCATTTCTTGGATTCATAAGTGTTAATAATTTTATGAAGCAGCCTTACTTCTTCACTTATATAGGTGATCTCCTATAAAGAGTATCCTATCATACTCCACCTATAAAAGGCTATAGGAATCATTAAAAGCTCTAAAAAGATTACCCTTTACCACAAACTGCAGGCTTGCACTTGAGCAGCTACAAGAATGGATTTTCAAGTGCTTAACTTGAAGTTTCACAACTTAGTTGTCTCATTGAACCAAGTTCTTGGGATCTCCAATCATCCTGGTTGAGTTACCATTATGAAAATTCTCAATGTGTGGATTTCAATCCCATTCCCCTTGCTGCATTATACAATTGATCACGGTTAATACCTTTCGTAAACGGACCCGCTATATTGTCTTTTGACTTTACATAGTCAATACACATTATTCCTGTAGTGATCAATTGTCTAATGGTATTGTGTCTTCGACGAATATGTCGAGACTTACCATTAAATATACTGTTCTTTGCCCTCCCTATGGCTGCCATGCTATCACAATGTATCATAACGGGCGGCAAAGGTTTTTCCCAACAGGGAATATCTTCTAAGAAGTTTCTTAACCATTCGGCTTCTTCACCGGCTTTTTCTAAAGCAATAAACTCCGTTCCATTATAGATCGGGCTATGCATGTTTTCTTAAAAGATTTCCATGATATTGCTCCTCCACCAATGGTAAATACATAACCGCTTGTGGATTTAGAGTCTTTAGTATCGGATATCCAGTTAGCATCACAATATCCTTCAAAAACAGCTGGATATCTTGAATAATGTATACCATGATTGACGTTGTGTTTTAAGTATCTCAACACTCTTGTCAATGCGGTCCAGTGATCCTTTCCGGTATTACTAGTAAACCGACTCAGTTTACTAATAGAATATTTTATGTCTGGCCTTGTACAATTTGCTAAGTACATTAGGCTTCCAATTATCCTAACATATTCTGTTTGTGATATGGTTTCTCCTCGATTTTTGGCTAAGTGTAAACTTAAGTCAACATGTGTCTTAGCCGTAGGTAGATCGTATGCCTTAGATTTCTTAAGCACATTCTCAACATAGTGAGATTGTGATAAGACTATTCCATTGGGTGTTCTGGACATCTTGATTCCTAGAATTACATCGGCTAATCCCATATCCTTCATGTCGAAGTTCTTCTTTAACATTTCCTTAGTGCCTATGATGATTTTATTATTGCTACCCATAATTAGCATATCATCAACATATAGACACACAATGACAAAATTGTCAGATGTACCTTTGATGTACACACATTTATCACATTCATTTTTTAAACCATTTGACATCATTACTTGGTCAAATTTCTCATGCCATTGTTTGGGTGCTTGCTTAAATCCATATAAAGACTTAACAAGTTTACAAACTTTGTTTTCTTGGCTGGGAACCACGAACCCTTCGGGTTGTTCCATATAAATTTCATCTTCTAAATCTCCATTTAGAAAGGCCATTTTTACATCCATTTGCTGTATCTCAAGATTGTATAATGCTGCTATTGCAAGTAGCGTTCTACTGGATGTAATCCGAGTAACTGATGAGTATGTATCAAAGTAATCATACCCTTCCTTTTGTTTGTATCCTTTGGCTACCAAATGTGCTTTGTATTTGTTAATAGATTTATCTCCTTTGTATTTCTTCTTGAGAATCCACTTGCAACCTAAAGGTTTATTTCCCGGAGGAAGATCAACAATATGCCAAGTGTGATTGTTCAAGATTGACTCGATTTCACTATTACTAGCTTCTTGCCATAGATAGGCATCGGAACCAGACAATGCTTCCTTGATTGTCTTCAGTTCGTCTTCTAAAGAGTAGACTACAAAATCCGGACCAAAGGTTTTTGCAGTTTTTATTCTTTTTCCTCGCCTTGGTTGCGGTGTTGGTCCATTACTATTTGGCGAGATTTCATCATAAGTCCTCTTTTTCGAACTTATGTCATTCTTTTCTTTCTTAGGGAATATAGTTTCAAAAAATATGGAATTTCTTGATTCTATGATCATTCCCTCATTTATATCGGGTACTTCCGATTTATGTACCAAAAATCGGTACGCACTACAATTATTTGCATATCCTATGAAAATGTAATCAACCATTTTTGGTCCTATTTTTACTTGCTTGGGTTTCGGTACTTCAACTTTTGCTAAGCACCCCCACATTTTTAAGTATTTATAGGACGGCTTCCTTCCTTTCCATAATTCATATAAAGTTTTATCTTGCTTATTTTTGGGTAATTTATTCAAAATCTTATTAGCCAAAAGAATAGATTCTCCCCACATATTAAGTGATAAGCCTGAGCTTATCAACATAGCATTCATCATTTCCTTTAATGTTCTATTCTTTCGTTCTGCAACACCATTCGATTGGGGTGCATAAGGTGCAGTCGTTTGGTAAATAATGCCATTTTCACGACAATATTCTTCAAAAGGTGTAACATAGTCACCACCTCGATCACTTCGAATCATTTTAATTTTGGTGTTGAGTTGATTTTCAACTTCTGTTTTGTATGTTTTGAAAGCTTCGAATTTCGTCTTTGCTTCTCAAAAGATACACATAACAAAATCTTGTGCAATCGTCTACAAAAGTTATAAAATAATTCCTTCCACCTCTTGTTTGCACAAGTTTTAAATCGCATAGATCGGTGTGAATCAATTCAAGAGGTTTTGTCGGTCTTTCCACTGAATGAAAAGGAGATTTTGCCATTTTCGCTTCAACATAGATTTCACACCTTTTGTGTCTATCGAAAGTCATTTTTGGCAATAAATCTAAATTTACGTAGTATATTTAGATTTGCATGTCCTAATCTATCATGCCATAAATTAGGAGACTCAACCAAATAAACAACTTTATCGTTTATTTCATTTTCACCACGTACATTGATAGCATTCAGTTTGAAAAAGCCGTTATCTATGTAGCCTTTTCCGATAAAGTGACCATTCTTAGTTATTACAACTTTATCTGCTTCAAATACTAGCCTAAATCCAGCTTTGCTCAATGCTGAGCCAGACACAAGATTCTTACGGATGTCCAGAACATGTAGCACATTCTTGTGTAATATCCGGATTAATTATTGAGTATTTCATCTGTAATTGAACCCTGTATTATTTGGAATTGTGATATCAATAATCGAAGTATGATGTTTCTAGTATTTGTATCCTTATACTGGATTATGGCAACATGTAATTTTTCTCATGCAAATACGTGATAACAACATAACGTATGCTAAGAATGTAACTTAACGTACGTTATCGGCCAGCATTAGCGTACGCTACGAATGAAGCGTAGCGTACGTTAAGAAGTCAATAATGGAGGTGGGCGGCTAGCACATGTGCCAGCCGGACATGGGTCCGGATAAGATTCCCGCGGATGAACCTGAACACCTTTTAAGTCAACGTTTGCTAACGTACTCTAAGGAGTATGTCTAGCGTACGCTAAAGGGTGTTACTTACGTACGTAACTTGAATGGTGTAACGTATGTAAGCGAGGTCAGAATCAGTACAGTTAACTATCAGGATGATAGCGTACGCTGAGGACATCAGGGTAATGTACGCTAAGGGACTTACGTACATTATGCAAGAAGGCTAACGTACGTTAAGGTCAGAAAATTATAAATAAGACATCACCCTATGTCATTTCAGCTCGATTGTTTCACTTAGCCTCCATATTACTTTGTACCCAGAGTTATTCTAGTGTCCTTAAACACTTATAAACCATCTCTACTTGATCATGGAAGATTGGAGATTACTTGTACTTGATCATTGAAGTGAAGAATCATTTTGGATTGGCACACAAGCAACCGAAGTTGGATTCTACCTATTGTCTCGGTGTTTTCTTCATCTTAAGGTATGTTAATACTATCTCCAACCTTGGATTCGTGTTCTTAAGGATATGATGAGCATGCTATCAAGATATTAAGTTCCGTTGGTGAATTATTCAACCAAACATCATGCTTATAAGTTGGGATGATTATGTTTAGGATATTATTGTTGGAAAACATCATAGTTGGAATCCTTTTTCGTCAAATGATGAGAGTATTGTTCTGAGAATGATTATAGATATTGAATAACGTTGCCATATTGAATGTAGACTTGGAGTTGTTATCACTATTGGTATAAACGGACCTAAGAAAGAATCATCGAAGATTATATCCTTTCTTATAAGTTGGATTGATTAGTTCATCTTTAAGATAAAGTTTGAATGTAATGATGATATTGGAATCTAGCGCATCAACCTTAGATCACCGAACTTGGCATGAGAATTGTAATCGAGATTTACTATGATGTTGTGATGATATATGTATCCTTAAATTACGAAGATGTTTTAATCCGTGAGATCATTCATATCGTATGAGCATGTTATGTATGGGGATAACGTACTTTAATCACTGGGGATTTCATAAGCTTCATCACAAATCGAGACAGTTGTCTTCCCGGTGAGAAAACTGTCATATGTAAGTTTAGCGTACGCTAAGCTATGAAACTTACATACACTGGGCAAGGTTAACGTATGCTACGCTTGGTACGTAACGTATGTTATACCATCAGACGAGTCAAGTCGACTGATCAGGGAGGGACTGTTGATACAGGGTTAGCATACGCTAGACTTAGTAGTTTATGTACGCTAATGAGTAGGTTTAACGTACGTTACCAAGGGTACGTAACGTACGTTAAGAAGGTCAATTAGGTTACGTTTTATGAACTTTCGACCGTAATTTGAATTGTTAGACGTTCGTTCGACATGAGATGAATTCTGTGTTATTTCTTTTGTTAAGGTTCGAGCTTAGCAACATGATTGATCGAAGGGACGACCTTCGAGTGTTTTGATACTCGTGGAAGTATTATTCTTGTCATCGAATCGAGGCAAGTACTTTTATTAGAATCGCTCGTATTATGCCGGTTATGTTATGATTGTACTGTGTACATGTGTTGTGATTTATTATCCACCATGCGTTGATCCGACGGGAATCATCATGGGAAATCTATAGCTGTGTGCGCTGGATCGTTGGACAGGTAGTTCCACCATGCTTTGGTCCGACGGGATCATCATGGGAATCTATAGTTGTGTGCGTTGGATCGTTGGAATACCATGAGTATGTTGAGACTGTTATGATGTGATATGTGTTGTTATTATTTTCTCGTTGGAGAAACTTGTCATGATTATTGTCGATTAAATCATTGTTGTATGATTATCGTACTTGTACTAGCATCGTTGTGCTAACCCCTTCGGGGTTGAACATTTGTTTATGTTCAGGATCCAGGTGAGCAGGGAAACAACCACTGGAGCTGCATGACGACGAGGGTGCATAGTGATGTTCCGGCCGGGTTTTATTGTCTGTTGCTATGTTATTTTTTATAAGTACTCGAGTACGTCGTCGTTTTGTGATGATTGGATTGGTGATGTATTAATATTCTTCCTTAGGATATTTGCATTCTCGGTATATTTCAGTTATTTTTCATATGTTGGTATTCGTTATTGTCTTTCATTTCTTCAGCCTTGTAAATTCTTATGTAAAGGATTTACGGCGCTGTAATATTCCTGAATATATCAGGGGTGTTACAGAATATGGTATCAGAGCTAAGATTTTTGATATCTTGGTCGTTGGGTTAAAATAGGGGTCATATATGTCTTTTGAGGTAACTGGCCGTGAATAACATCACTGTACTGCCTACGTCTTCGTGCAAACAGTGGTTGTAAGTTCCTAAACTCTATCTCGTCTTTTACCTATTATACTTCTTTATACTTGAACATTTGAACGAAATTGTTTCCTGTATATTGAGTATTTATGCTTACAGTATGTTGAGAGGTGGACGTGGACGTGGTCGCGGTCGCGGACACAGACAAAGGAATGCTGAAAGAGAAGCGTCGCCTTGTAACCAGGCCAGCCACAACTCAGGCGAGCCCCAAAGATCTATTAATAATGAACCAAAACTTGCTGTGTCTGGAATCCTTCGCCAAGTAGTGAACCAGATGACTCAGTTTGCCCAGGTCGTGGACCGAATGCAGGTGGCAGTGGGATTACAACAGGGAGGTAGACAACAAGGTATCCCAGATATGGGAAATTGAGGCGACCGATGGCTGCATGAGGTGGCAAAGATTCAACCACCCAAATTCGACGGCTTTTCTGATACTCCCACGTGGGATCATTGGTTGAAAGAACTGGAGAAAATTTTTTCCGGAATAAATTGCCCAGACGACCGGAGAGCCTCTATTGCTCAGTATTTTCTGATAGGGGAAGCGTCTGAGTGGTGGGAAGCCATCTGGCCTGTAGATCATGATGCTGACTGGACAGAATTTAAATTGATGATGGAAGCTCAGTACTGCCCTCGTCCTGTGAGGGTAGCCAAAGTTTGGGAATTTTTCTCCGCACAGCCGTCAGATGAGCCAGTATCCCAGACAATTAAAACGTTTAATAAGCAGATAGGCGTTTGTTCGACACCTGGTTAGAACAGACGCGGAAATGATGATCCATTTTGATATGAGAATGAAACCAGAAGTCCAAAGGTACATGTCCGGTTTTAAATGTACCACTCTCTGTCAATATCAGGATAAAGCATTGGCGTATGAAATCAAAGAAGCAGCAATGGAGAAGTTTACCGAATCGAAGAAGCAGAAAGTCTCTGGTAGTTTCACAGAGCACAAGAGCGGTGGGCCCCGCAAGGTCCAGTCATCTTTTCATTCTTTCAAGAAACCTCTGCACCCATCCAAGAGCGGAAGGAACTTCGGAGCAGTATCAGTCACGACGGATACAACTAGGAAGTGTTTTAACTGTGATCGCCCGGGCCACCTTTGGCGTGATTGTTTCTGTACTCCAGTTATATGTTTTGATTGCGGAAATGAAGGGCACCGTGCGATGTTTTGAAAAGATGCCACAAAGTTTAATGGGACCCGTACATCACAACCAACTCAGAAGGAAGCGAGTATTCAGCAGACGCAGCAGAGTGTTCAGCTGCCCCAAAATTACGGTCGAGGACAAGGCGGAGGACAGTTCGACCACAAGGGAGCCTCGAGTGTCGGATCTTCTCCCCCACGTCTATACGAGATGAGGAGGATAGATGATCAGGATGCTACTGTCGCATCAGGTACTGTTCAGATTCTTTCACAGCCAGTTAGCATTTTATTCGATACAGGAGCTACGCATTCATTTATATCCTTGTCCTGTGTAAATCGTTTGAATATTTCTGGTTTTCATAATTGTGAGCCTTATGTTATGGGTTTACCGAGTGGAGAGATGATTGTGGGAAACTTAGAAACTAGAGATTTCCATGTATCATTTGGAGGCAGAGAGTGGCACTCAAATCTGATTGTAATAGAGATGTAAGGAGACGACCTGATACTCGGAGATGATTGGCTTAATCGATATGGAGCTATTGTAAACTACCAAAAGAGGAATATCTCAGTGATAGCTGATGATGGCTCTGAAATACTGTTTGAAGGATGGAAATCAGGAAGCTCAGGAAAGATGATCAAGGCAATGAAAGCTGTCAAATTGTTGAAATAGGGTTGTACCGGATATTGGTGCTATGCAATGAAGAAAGAAGACAGAAAAGTACAACTCTCATCCATTCCTGTTGTGAACGAATTTCCGGATGTATTTCCTGATGAATTACCTGGACTACCTCCACAACGGGATGTGGAATTCACCATCGAGCTGGAACCAGGAGCCACACCAATTTCTAAGGCGTCGTATCGTATGGCACCTACTGAGATGTATGAATTGAAGAAGCAACTGGAAGAATTACTGGACAAAGGCTATATCCATCCAAGCGTTTCGCCTTGGGGTGCACCAGTTCTTTTCGTTCGGAAGAAGGATGGATCGCTTTGATTGTGTATTGACTATCGAGAGCTGAATAAGATGACAATCAAGAACAAATATCTGTTGCCACGGATTGATGATTTATTTGACCAGCTACAAGGAGCGACGGTGTTTATAAGATCGATCTGAGGTCAGGATATCATCAGTTGAGTATTAAGGGATCCGATGTTCCAAAATCAGTGTTCAGAATTCGCTACGGACACTATGAGCTTGTAGTGATGCTGTTTGGTCTCATTAACGCACCTGCTGTATTTATGCAATTGATGAATCGAGTATTCATAGAATATTTGGACAAGTTTGTAGTGGTGTTCATTGATGACATTCCGGTTTATTCTGAGAGCCCAAAAGAGCATGCGCAGCATTTGCAAATTGTTTTAGAACTTTTGAGCAACGAGAAATTATACGCCAAGCTTTCTAAGTGTGAATTCTGGCTAAAGGAAGTAATATTCCTCGGCCATGTGGTATCAGCTGAAGGAGTCCGAGTAGACCCCCAGAAAATCAAAGCAGTTATGGATTGGAAGCCTCCTAGGAACGTGAAAGAAGTATGGAGTTTCTTAGGATTTACTGGGTATTATCGTCGGTTCGTGGAAGGGTTTTCCAAGATTACCCGCCCACTTACTCGACTACTGCAGAAAACTCAAAAGTTTGAGTGGAATGAGATGTGCCAGAATAGCTTTGATGAATTGAAGAAGAGATTGACGACGGCACTGATTTTAGCACTCCCACAGGGAACTGGAGGATTTATAGTTTACAGTGATGCTTCGAACCAAGGACTCGGATCCGTATTAATGCAAAATGATAAGGTGATCGCCTATGCATCACGACAACTGAAACCTTATGAAGTGAATTACCCAACGCATGATTTGGAGCTGGCAGCAGTAATTTTTGCGTTGAAAATCTGGATACATTACCTGTACGGGACTCATTGTCAGATCTTCACGGATCACAAGAGTCTCAAATATATCTTCAGTCAAAAGAGTTAAACATGCGGCAAAGGAGATGGCTGGAACTGATTAAGGACTACGGCTTAGAGATTCTTTATCATCTAGGCAAAGCGAATGTAGTGGCCGATACACTCAGCTGCAAACCTGTTTCTATTCAGATTCTGGAGACTCTGACCTCCCAGCCCAGCATTCAACGAGAATTGATTCGCGATGGAATCGAAGTATGGTTGCAAAGAGTCCAAGGACAACTGTGTGTGATGGAAATAACTTCATCTTAACCAAAGAAATCAAATCTAAGTAATTGGATAATCCTCTGATGATTCGATTACACGATGAAGTGAGCAAAGGAAAAGCCCCAGGATTTGTAATTCATGATGATGGAGTGTTGAGATTCCATAGCCAACTTTGTGTTCCCGATATCGATGTTTTGAAGCAAACAATTCTGAAGGAAGCTCACAGCACGCCCTATTCTATCCACCCGGGCACTAGTAAGATGTATAAGGATCTGAAGCAAAATTTCTGGTGGGGCAATATGAAGAAAGACGTATCCGATTACGTCTAGAAATATTTGGTTTGTCAGCAGGTTAAGATCGAGCATCAAAGACCTACTGGAATGCTGAAGCTGCTCCCGATTCCTGAATGGAAGTGGGAGGACATATCGATGGATTTCATCACTAATATGCCGAGAACCAACACAGGAATGAACATGATTTGGGTGATAGTTGATCGTCTGACCAAATCGGCTCATTTTCTAGGCATTAAGGACACTTGGGGACTCGAGAGGTTGGCACGAGTATTTATTTCAGAGATAGTCCAATTGCATGGTACGCCGAAGACCATTATTTCTGACCGAGACGGTCGCTTTGTGTCTCATTTTTGGAAAGTAGTTCATAAGGCCTTGGGGACCGAATTGAACTTCAGCACAGCTTATCACCCACAGACAGACGGACAATCCAAGAGGACTATCCAAACAGTGGAAGACATGCTGAGGGCTTGTGCCTTAGATTGGTCAGCTGACTGGGAAATTCATCTACTGTTGATTGAATTCATCTACAACAATAGTTGGCATGCTTCCATTAAGATGGCACTATTTGAGGCATTATATGGGAGAAGATGCAGATCGCCCCTATGTTGGAACATTTCATCAGACCTGTTCGGAACAGAACAAGAATTGATTGTAAAGACGCAAGAGAAGATAGCCTTGATTCGCGAAAGGTTGTTGATCGCCCAGAGTCGACAGAAATCTTACGCAGACATACGCCGTCACCCATTGGAGTTCAGTACTGGAGATCACGTGCTTTTAAAGGTTTCTCCTACTCGGGGAATCTTTCGTTTCGGAAGAAAGGGGAAGTTGAGTCCGAGAAATATCGGACCGTTCGATATTCTTGAGAGAGTTGGAGAGTTGGCATACAGATTGGCATTACCGCCATCATTGAGCCATGTTCATAGCGTGTTTCACGTATCCGAGTTACAGAGATATATACCAGATCCTAGTCATGTCAATGATTTCGGCGAGATCAAAGTCGCTCATGATGGCACGTTTGAAGAGAGGCCGATCAGAATACTCGAGAGTCGAGTTAAGCAACTGAGGAACAAACCGATTGCTTTAGTCAAAGTTTAGTGGTCACGCCATGGAGTGGAAGAAGCCACTTGGGAAACGGAAGATAGCATGAGGTCCAGATATCCAGAGTTATTTTTGTCTTGAGTTTCGGGATGAAACTCCTTTTTAGTAGGGGAGTATGTAATATCCGGATTAATTATTGAGTATTTCATCTGTAATTGAACCCTGTATTATTTGGAATTGTGATATCAATAATCGAAGTATGATGTTTCTAGTATTTGTATCCTTGTACTGGATTATGGCAACATGTAATTTTTCTCATGCAAATACGTGATAACGTACGCTAAGAATGTAACTTAACGTATGTTATCGGCCAGCATTAGCGTACGCTACGAATGAAGCGTAGCGTACGTTAAGAAGTCAATAATGGAGCTGGGCGGCTAGCACATGCGCCAGCCGGACATGGGTCCGGATAAGATTCCCGCGGATGAACCTGGACACCTTTCAAGTCCACGTTTGCTAATGTATGCTAAGGAGTATGTTTAGCGTACGCTAAAGGGTGTTACTTACGTACGTAACTTGAATGGTGTAATGTACGTAAGCAAGGTCAGAATCAATACAGTTAACTATCAGGATGATAGCGTACGCTAAGGACATCAGGGTAGCGTACGCCAAGGGACTTACGTACGTTATGCATGAAGCCTAACGTATGTTAAGGTCAGAAAATTATAAATAAAACATCACCCTATTTCATTTCAGCTCGATTGTTTCACTTAGCCTCCATATTACTTTGTACCCAGAGTTATTCCAGCGTCCTTAAACACTTATAAACCATCTCTACTTGATCATGGAAGATTGGAGATTACTTGTACTTGATCATTGAGAGAATCATTTTGGATTGGCACACAAGCAACCGGAGTTGGATTCTACCTATTGTCTCGGTGTTTTCTTCATCTTAAGGTATGTTAATACTATCTCCAACCTTAGATTCATGTTCTTAAGAATATGATGAGCATGCTATCAAGATATTAAGTTCCGTTGGTGAATTATTCAACCAAACATCATGCTTATAAGTTGGGATGATTATGTTTAGGATATTATTGTTGGAAAACATCATAGTTGGAATCCATTTTTGTCAAATGATGAGAGTATTGTTCTGAGAATGATTATCCATATTGAATAACGTTGCCATATTGAACGTAGACTTGGAGTTGTTATCACTATTGGTATAAACGGACCTAAGAAAGAATCATCGAAGATTATATCATTTCTTATAAGTTGGATTGATTAGTTCATCTTTAAGATAAAGTTTGAATGTAGGGATGATATTGGAATCTAGCGCATCAACCTTAGATCACCGAATTTCGCATGAGAATTGTAATCGAGATTTACTATGATGTTGTGATGATATATGTATCCTTGAATTACGAAGATGTTTTAATCCGTAAGATCATTCATATCGTATGAGCATGTTATGTATGTGGATAACGTACTTTAATCACTGAGGATTTCGTAAGCTTCATCACAAATCGAGACAGTCGTCTGCCCGGTGAGAAAACTGTCATATGTAAGTTTAGCGTACGCTGAGCTATGAAACTTACGTACGCTAACGGGCAAGGTTAACGTACGCTACGCTTGGTACGTAACATACGTTATACCATCAGACGAGTCAAGTCGATTGATCAGGGAGGGACTGTTGATACAGGGTTAGCATACGCTAGACTTAGTAGTTTATGTACGCTAATGAGTAGGTTTAACGTACGTTACCAAGGGTACGTAACGTACATTAAGAAGGTCAATTAGGTTACGTTTTATGAACTTTCGACCGTAATTTGGATTGTTAGACGTTCGTTCGACATGAGATGAATTTATGTTATTTCTTTTGTTAAGGTTCGAGCTTAGCAACGTGATTGATCGAAGGGACGACCTTCGAGTGTTTTGATACTCGTGGAAGTATTATTCTTGTCATCGAATCGAGGCAAGTACTTTTATTAGAATTGCTCATATTATGTCGATTATGTTATGATTGTACTGTGTACATTTGTTGTGATTTATTGTCCACCATGCGTTGATCTGACGGGATTCATCATGGGAAATCTATAGCTGTGTGTGCTGGATCGTTGGACATGTAGTTCCACCATGCTTTGGTCTGACGGGATCATCATGGGAATCTATAGCTGTGTGCGCTGGATCGTTGGAATACCATGAGTATGTTGAGACTGTTATGATGTGATATGTGTTGTTATTATTTTCTCGTTGGAGAAACTTGTCATGATTATTGTTGATTAAATCATTGTTGTATGATTATCATACTTGTACTAACATCGTTGTGCTAACCCCTTCGGGGGTGAACATTTGTTTATGTTTAGGATCCAGGAGAGCAGGGAAACAACCATTGGAGCTGCATGACGATGAGGGTGCAGAGTGATGTTCCGGCCGGGTTTTATTGTCTGTTGCTGTGTTATTTTTTATAAGTACTCGAGTATGTTGTCGTTTTGTGATGATTGGATTTTGGTGATATATTAATATTCTTCCTTCGGATATTTGCATTATCGGTATTGGCCCAGAACTGTTGTATTTATTTCAGTTATTTTTCATATGTTGGTATTCGTTATTGTCTTTTCACTTCTTCAGCCTTGTAAATTCTTATGTAAAGGATTTACGGCGCTGTAATATTCCTGAATATATTGGGGGTGTTACATCTTGAGCGTCAATTTCAATCCCGACATCATCTTGATTATAACCTCTCCAGTTCCGACAACATTTGAGGCATCAGAGTTTCCCATGTACAACTTTCTTTCTTCGGTGACGGGCTCGTAGGAGGAGAACATGGCTTTATCGGCATAAATGTGTTTAGTAGCGCCGGTGTCCACCCACCATCCGACTGGAATACCGACCATGTTGACTTCATCTACAACTGCACATAGATCAAGACTGGACAAATCGACGGGCACATACTTATTTTCGATAACATTTGCTTGATCTCTCTTCTTGTCCTTCTTTGGTTTGCGGCAATTTTTCGCCATATGCCCGAATTTACCGCAGTTGTAGCATTCTCCTTTGATCTTCTTTTGATTCTTCGAGTCTTGCCTCTTCCTGTTAAATTTACACTTTTTGTTGTGGCTTGACTCAACGAGATTTGCTTTTGCCTCCATAGATGACTTGTTCATATTGACATCGGTTTTCCGATTATCTTCTTCAATCCTCAGTTGCACAATAAGATCTTCAAGGCCCATTTCCTTGCGCTTGTGCTTGAGGTAGTTTTTGACATCCTTCCACATCAGGGGCAACTTCTCGATTATGGCAGCAACTTGAAAGGATTCAGATAGGCTCATTCCTTCTGCCAAAAAGTCGTGCAGGATCAACTGTATTTCCTGCACTTGCTCAAGAACAGTTTTGTTGTCCACCATCTTGAAGTTGAGAAAACGACCCACGATGAACTTCTTCAAACCGGCATCTTCTATTTTATATTTTGTCTCCAATGAGTCCCACAACTCTTTGGACGTTTTGATTGTGGAATAAACATTGTAAAGTTTGTCATCTAGCCCATTCAAAATATAGTTTCGACATAAAAAGTCGCTATGATGCCATGCATCCAATGCCGTGCGTTTCTGGGTGTCAGTTTCATCATCACCCACAACAGGAGGAGATTCGGAAAGAAAGCGACAGAAGTTGAGAGTAGTAAGGTAGAACAGCATTTTTGATTGCCAATGTTTGAAATCAGTACCTGAAAACTTCTCGGGTTTCTCGGCATGGGCAGGAGCATGAACATTGTTGCTTGACAATGCCATCTTCTACAGACAATTTCGTCTTACGATTGTTGTTGTAGATGCTGTAGAAAATGACGAATGAAGTAAAACTTGGGCAAGAGTTGGACTCTCTCTCCGTAAGACGAAATTGCCCCGCACAGTACACACGGTTCAACCGCAAACAACCCCAAGATATATTCTATGAACTCGATACCTTGTACTAGGAATCGAATTCCGGGCGATCTACTGAATACTCGTGACTTGTAGTATGAATCTAGGCTAGTATGAGTGTATTATTATCTTGATTAATTCTGTGTAAATGATCATCATCTGCAGGGGTTTATTTATAGTCTGTAAGCACCCTGTCCGAATCAGCGTGACTTTCTGGCTGGATAGACACCTTGTGGTCCGGTGGGAATGACTGCATTGGTTCAGAAGAGCCAAACCATTGTGCTGGTTCAGATTGCATCGAATGGTCCAAACCATTGCACTGGTTCGGTCGAGAACCGCCGCACATGTCCCACACCCGCCAAAACATCTATTTGACATGTCACTGCCACATGTCATCCTAGTCACCCTCCACGTCATTCAAGCCACTATCTCAGTTGTCAAAACGAAAGGCTAAGTGCAAAGTGCACCTACGAAGCGCCCGTTGCGACAAGTGCGACGTGCACGTGCTCGGACTTGGACTCATAAGGTGCTTTGCACCTTCCTCGTAGGATTCGGATTTTAGCCTTAAAAATTAATTAAAGCCAACTAGGGTGCACCATAATAGAGCACACTTGATTGCTCCTTTATGGTGGAAAGTCCTTAATAAATAGCTCAACTTTTCCTTGTTTCTCCAATGTGGGATGAGATTCCACACCACATTCCCAACTATTAAATGGTTTAACTTTGTGCATTAATTACTCATTTATTTCTTAATGAAATTGAACTAGTAAATACACTAAATTAATCTACACAAAATGTAGATTCCAAATGTACCATTTAATGTCATTAATTACCATAATTAATTATGGCATTAATTAAGATATTTTTCCAACAAAATTTTGGTTGATCTAGAATATTGTATTGGTAATAAAAATCGAAGTAGTAGATCAGTGGTACTGAAGGTGGGATCTTGGGTGGAGTTATTTACTTTTTCTCGCAAGTATGCCATGAAATGTGGCAGAGAATTCTAAGTTGGAATTTGTGTTAGCAATTTGAGTTTGATTTGACTAGGACCAACCGTGATTGTGTTATTGTTGTGTATTCAAGATTATATTAGCATTCTAAGGCAAGTACTTTAATTATATGTTGTATATTTTTATGCGTCGCAAATGGTATTAGTGATGGAAATGTGTATACAAGTTGGAAAGAATGTTGTGCTTTCACTTAGGGATGCCCCACTAGGCTACGAGGATTTATGATAAGGGCGCTGGATCATGAACGAGATTATTTACCACAAAGACATCCAACGGGGCGTATGAGAATTTGTGCAAAGAGCGCTGAATTACGAATAACCATAAATGTTGTATTTTTATTTTGGGTCAGTGACCCTTGATGATATGTTGTGATGGTTTGTTAATATTCTGAAATATTAAACATCTTACAAGAGTAGCACACGTGAATTCATAGACTATAACTCTAAAATACTCATAAACATGTATTAACTTTAAGAAACATAATAGACAGAACAACTACTAGAAATTACCAAGCTTGAACTCCTTGGACTAACTCCTAAGATCATCATTAAGTTTCGAGAAGCGAATGTTTTCATCAAAGAGAATTAGGGTTCTTATGATCTCGAGTTTTGCTTTTTGTTGCGATCATTAGTCGGTTAATAGTGAAGGTTATTAACTAATGTTTAATTTTGCCTTAGATTATACTTGTTAATTAGTTAGTAAAAACCCAAATAAAATAAGGGTACAACTAGCTACTAGGACTAGCAAATGGGCCTGAACACCCCCGATCCATTCTAAATCGGCCCGAAAATTTATGTTGGGTGGGCCAACTTGGTTTAGACCGTCCAGATCTGCCCAACCCATTATTAAGATGGACCCATTCCAGTTTGAGTTTTCCCGATTTGACCCATCTTAATTCACAAAAAGCTCAGTCACCTCAGTTCATTGTCCACTTCAGCCCAGTCTAATTCAACCCATTGTCCAGTCTGATTGATGACTGCCGTAACGCTATTTTGTTTAATATTTTATAGTATATCTAATATACATGTATAATTTAATAATTTATAATTTTTATTTATTATAAAAATTAATATTATTTAAATAAACCCAACCCATTATTAGGATGGGGTGATTTCAATTTGAATTTTTTCGACCTGACCCCATCTCAGCACATAAAAAGCCCATTCAGTTCAATCCATTGTCCCGTTCAGCCCATCTCATCCTATTCTCTAGTCTGATTCATGACTGCCAGAACACGATTTTGTTGAATATTTTATAATATATTTGATATACATGTATAATTTAATAATGTATAATTTTTATTCATTATAAAAATTAATATTATTTAAAAATGTTAATAAATATTTTTCTTTTTGTTTAAAAAATACCACGACCGAGGCTACCCCAACACGACCCAAAACCAGCCCAACCCAGTTCCTTTATGTAGACCTTGCAATTCGTGTCGTGTTGTGTACTTTTCGTGTACAATTTACTTTCGTGTCGTGTACTTCAAATCCAAACACAAACACGACATGAAATGAATCCGTGTACCAGAAACCCAAACGTGAACACGATACGAAAAAACGACACAACACGAAAGTACACGAAATTTTTATGTACACAAAAATACACGACACGAATGTACACGAAAAGTACACGAAACGAGAAAATAAAAAATTAATTTATATTTTATTATTTTTAAATATTGATAATTAATTAATTTATACATATTAGTTGATATTTTATAAATTTTATTTATAAAATTCCATAATTAGCATCAAATTGTATACTTTAAATTATATTATTACAATTTATTAATATATATTATTTTTTTATTATTTTATTTAATTAAATATGTCGTGTACCTCGTGTCGTGTCGTGTACCCGAGGGATAAACTCAAATACGACACTAAAGCAGAGTCTTGTACTTTCGTGTCGTGTGTAATACCCGAGATTTTCGTTCCGATTATTTTGGAATTTTCTGGATATTTCTCGGTTGCCGAGTATCGGTATCATTTTTCTCGATGATTGATTCTGTTTTTATATGGTCGTGTGTGATTAATTATTGCATGGTGTTTCATTTGGGATCGATGATATTGTCCATGAGCGTTTCGTCGTGTTCGCTCCGTGCTTGTAGTATGTTATGTTTCGTAAATTGCTCGCTATCGTTTTGAATCATAACCGGTGCGTTATTGTGACTGAAACGTTGTCGAACGCCTAACCGGGCCGTCGGAATTGACCACGGCCGAGTCACGTCCGGACGTCTTGGGTAGACCTGGCAATTCGTTCGTGTGGTGTATTTTCGTGTCGTGTACTTCCGTGTTTCGTGTACCAAAAGTCCAAACCCATACACGACACTAAATGAATTCGTGTCATGTCGTGTCGTGTACCGCGTAAATTTGTGTCGTTTCGTGTCGTGTTTTCGTGTCAGACACATAATATAAAATAAATATTAAAATATTATAAAAAAATAATAATTTTAATATTATAATATTATTTTTATAGGTTTTAGTAGACGAAATGAAACGAATGACAACGAAAAGACGAATGTTTACACGAAATTTATGAAAATTCACATTATATTTTCAAATTTTAAAGTTTAGTATAAACAGAATTCATAAAATATATATTTTTATTAAATTAAATATAAAATATTATATTTATTAATTTATTTGTTTATTTATTTCGTGTATCTCGTGTCGTGTCGTGTACCCAAAGGGTAAACACAAAACCGACACTAAATCTCGGTCGTGTACTTTCGTGTTCGTGTATTTTCGTGTCGTGTATTCAAAATGCAAACCCAAATACTAAATTTTCGTGTCGTGTTTTCGTGTCGTGTGCTAAATTGCCGGGTCTAGTCTTGGGGCAGGGGCTCGCCTGGCCGAGTTACGACCGTAAGTGATCGGATACGGCCGTAAGTGATCGGCAAGCATGGCTTGACGAATGCCGGTTACGGCCGTAAGTGATCGGATACGGCCGTAAGAGATCGGCAGGCATAGCTTGACGAATGCCGGTTACGGCCGTAAGGCATGATCGGGTACGGCCGTAAGGGGCTGGGCAGCTTTCGGACGAAGGCCGATTACGGCCGTAAGGTGTGCCAGTTACGTCCGTAAGTGGTTGGCACACACTGGACAGTATAAATATGATCGAGCAGACGTGTTTGCACCAATTTTCTCACTTCGCTTCTTTCCCTTCCGCGACTGGAGTCTTTGTGGTCGTGGAGGCATGTTGTCAGGCGATGAATACATGAAGTTTTGGAGTTTATATCATTGATTAGTCATCCTTTAACATCCTTTGATCAAGCGAATTAGGTCAGATTTCCTAAAAATCATAGTTTGGGAAAAATTGGGGGTTTTGTTTGGTTTTATCCGATTTTACCGTAATAACTTAGATTTGTGATGGATTGATGGTTATTTAGATGTATTCTATCATTTCCCTTGTGATTCCATGGTTGTATTGTCTAGATTCGTCGTTTTGGTCGAGTTATTAATCGACGCCTTGAAGGTGTCCGATAAAAAGCCTTAGAGGGGATTCGGGCGTTATGCAATTATTATTCCTCGTACGATCGTTGATTTATTGGTGATATGTTTTAGGGATGAAATCCTTGTGAAGGACTCGAGGCGGAACTCTCCCGTTCGTTGTTTTCTTCGGGGTCCGAGTTTCCCGGTTGAACCATGTTCTTCGGAGTGTTCGGTAGCGGTTATTGAGGCAAGTATTTTGTTATACAACTTGTGTCTTGTGATTAGAAATTGTTCGTTATGTTTTGATGGTTAGTTTTCCTTCGAAAATGTGGTTCGTGTGAATTGGTTATGTATTACCCGTTGTATGGGATTTGTGATGAGTATGTTATTTTGAGTATATGTATTGTGTATTGTGTTTTGTGTGCAGGATTGTGATAATCGTATTGGCTTGGTTGTACACATGGTTGTGCAATGTATTGTTTATTGATTATGAGCTAAGTTGGTCGTGTGTCGTTGATGATGATGACTTGCGTGTTAAGATTTTGTTACGCGTATTGATCGTGAGCTATGTTGGTTGTGTGTCATTGATTGATGACGATTGTTGTGATTGTTGGTATTGTGTTATGTACGCGTGATGCGTGATTATGTGGTGATCAATGTGATTGATTGACCGTTCTCATTGTTGAAGAAATGTGAATGTGAATGTTATGTGTGGTAATGCTAAGTTCACTCGTGTGGGTTCGACGGGACCTACGAGGATTCATGGCAGACGACCATGGGATCGGAACTTAGTATGTGGTATTGTAGTCCAATCGTGTGGGTCTGACGAGGCCTACGATGACACGTGACGGAGGATCATGGGGTCAGGACACAGTACGTCCAACCATGTGAGCTCGACAGGGCCTATGGTGACTCGTAACGGTAGATCACGGAGTCGAGGATTGATGTTTGTGATTGTTGTGTTTTGTTAAGACCGTGCGGGTTTTTGTACCTACGGTGACTCGTGATGGTAGATTACGGAGTCGAGGATTGATATTTGTGATTGTTGTGTTTTGTTAAGACCGTGCGGGTTGTTGAACCTACGGTGACTCGTGACGGTAGATCACGGAGTCGAGCATTGATATTTGTGATTGTTGTGTTTTGTTGAGACCGTGCGGGTTGTTGTACCTACGGTGACTCGTGACGGTGGATCACGGAGTCGGAATGTGTGTTTTGATAAACAAAGTGTTTGAAAATGAATTTTTACGAAACAGAGCTTTTGGGCTGAGACCCGAGCGATTGTTGGATTATTTTTGGATTGTAAAATATTGATTTTAAAAGGGGACATGAGATTGAGACCCTAATGTTTGACAAAGGTTTGATGAACCAAGGATATGAGTTCCTAGAGGTTTTTGACAAACTTAGGACATGAGTTCCTAAAAGATTTGCGTTTTCGAAGATTCCCTAAACGGCATTTCATTTTTTAAAGACTCCATTTGTGATGGTCTCTAAATTCATAAAACTTCTACGGAATAAATGAATGGTTACTCTTTATGATTGGTAATGTGTGGTTGTCTGATTAATGATTGGTAATTGCTTGTCACATTTTGTATGGTTTGATACTTGCACTAGTAAAATAGTGGAGTTTTACTAACCCCCGAGTAATCGGGGGGTGGATATCTGTTTTGTGTCCAGGTTCATGCTGGAGCGTGGAGAAATCACATGATTGGTGCGAAGGATGACGGACAGCGATACTAATCGAGAGATGTGAAACCTAGTTGGTTGTTGTTGTGCCGTTGTACTATTTTTCAGTCTTCCGCTGTGTTGTATTGTTTTGTATTTTGGGACCCCGGTGTGGGGGATGAGTTGTAACGAATTATTATCGCTTAATGTTGTCGTGACTGTAACACCCCGAGATAATCGGAATAATTACAGCGCCGTAAACCCTTTAAATAAGGATTTACAAGGCTAATTAAAAAGGAAAGTGAAAATAAGACGTCAATACTGCGAAAATTCGAGTTTAAGAAAACGTACAACTGGTTCAACGGATAATTAATACAACCATATCGAATTAATATCAAAGGACACACGTACTCGAGTACAAAAACCAAACCAAGACAACAAATCTCCAATACAATAAACATCACTGAACCCCTTCGTCGTCACGTCGGTGCTGTGGCTGTTTCCCTGCTCCTTGGCTACCTGAACATCAAAACAAATGTCCACCCCCGAAGGGGTTAGCAAAACAATGCTAGTACAAGTATCGTATTAAAACAATTCGAATATGCATCAACAATACACAACAAGACACATCACACGGGCTTCCGCTACCGGAACCCGACAATGCGAATCTGCAAGATTCCATTACACAGCATGGGTATTCCAATGATCCAGCGCCCTCAGCATAGATCCCAAGATGATCCCGTCGGACCAACACGAGGTGGAAATAACCCATCCAATGATCCAGCGCCCTCAGCCTAGATCCCAAGATGATCCCGTCGGACCAACACGAGGTGGACATCCGATCCAGCGCCCTCAGCATAGATCGTACAACGTATACAAACACAACTCATGCATACACATATGCCAAATCATTATGTTCATCAACATGAACATATAAACATTATACAACGAATATCATGACAAATCAACGAAGTAAATATCATGTTCAACAACATGCATAATCATACGTATACTCCAAAAATACCGATATTAACATATCACGATACTTGCCTCGAAGATGGCAAGAATGATATACTTCAATGCTCTCGACGCACTCGAAGGCCGCCCCCTCCGATCAACGTAACAAGCTCGAACCTTAACAAAAGGAACGATATACAAATCATCTCGAGTCGAACAATGGCCTAACAATTCGACCTACGGCCGAAAAGCTCAAACAAAACAAGATTCCTGGTTTGCTTAGCGAGCGCTACGTACTATACGTAACGTGCGCTAAGTCAACTATTAGCGTACGCTATCGTATAGGACTAGCGTGCGCTAGCCACAACCGGCGATCGACTCGGCTGCCTCATAACGTACGCTACGTACGTTCTGTGCGAAAACCGAACCTCGATAGCGCACGTTAACTCACACGTGTTAGCGTGCGCTAATCTTGCATGGCAGAATACTACGAACCGAAACTGGGTTGAATGATGAAGAACTCATGAACCCTATGGTGATATTACAAGTTATCCTCGGGCATATCATGCTAATAAGGTTTCTGGAAGATTTATGATTATGAAACACCAATATACGGATAGTTATCTCGATATCACAATTCCTCTACGATCTTCAAGAAATAATCTAAGTTCCATCGTCTTACGTTCCAAAACACATGATTCCAACGTATACAATGTATCAACTGGGTAATATCCGATCACTTGATCATAAATCGATTTAAACATGCTTAGGAGTCCTTATAATAAGATGGTTCAAAGGTTCATTCGACATCTAGTACCGATACGTCAAAAGTATCCTTCTAACATGTGATGACCGATAAAAACGAGATACTTGCTACCCAAACATGATTCAAACTTCCTCATGAACGTTACTAATCATTGGTGAAGAATCACCTACCTCAAAGTAGTGAAGAACACGGATGAAAATGAAGCAATCCAACACCCAAGGCTCGAACACCAATCTCCAATGATATATGATCTTCAATCTCGAACTAGGAGGTTGATATGGAGTGTTTAAGACGAATGGAGTTATGTTTCAAGTGCAAGAGTTCGGGTTATGGGGAAGAAAGGATGAATTCACGAATAGGATCGTCCTATTTATAATAAATGGCTATTAGCACGCGCTATACACTATCCGTAGCGTGCGCTAACGGCTCACAGTCTAAACTGTACTCGGCACTTAGCGTGCGCTACGCATAGACCTCTAGCGTGCGCTAAGGCGTTGACTCGGCTTTTCCCGAAAGCCGTCCAGATACATTCGACAGGATCCGACAAGGGTCCCCCGGCCAGATCTCACCTACCGCGCGTCTCAATCATTTTGACCACGCGTAGCGTGCGCTAATTACACTCGGTAGCGTACGCTATGAAACCATGTTAGCGTACGCTACCCGTAGCCTGTAGCGTGCGCTACATGCACAGAATTTCAACCATTTAAATCGCATACACGAAATTATATACTCGATGGCATCGGATTATGAAATACGGAGAATAGTACTCATACAAAAGTACAATTATTACAATATCACAAGTTCCAATTACATAACAGAAATCTCGGGTATTACATCCTTCCTCCCTAAGTAGAAGTTTCGTCCCGAAACTTAGGATGAAAACAACTCCGGATATTTAGCCTTCATACCGTCCTCCGTTTCCCAAGTGGCCTCTTCGATTCCATGTCGTGACCATTGTACTTTAACCAAATGTATTGGTTTATTCCTCAATTGTTTGATCCGGCTCTCAAGTATCTTGATAGGTCTCTCTTCGAAGGTGCCATCATTAGCTATCTCGATCTCGTCGAAATCAATGACGTGGTAGGTCCGGTACATACTTCCTTGATTGGGATACGTGAAACACATTGTGAACATGACTCGGCGATGGCGGTAAGGCCAACTGTACGCTAAATCCCCAACCTTATCTAGGATCTCAAATGGTCCGATATATCTCGGACTAAGCTTGACTCTCCTCCCAAAACGGAAAATCCCTCGTGTAGGAGACACCTTCAATAGCACATGATCCCCAACGTCGAACTCTAGAGGACGACGGCGTACATCGGCATAAGACTTACATCGACTTTGGGCGATCAATAGTCTCTCTCGAATCAAAGCTATTTTCTCTTGAGTCCGAATAATCAATTCCGGTTCCGTCCGATCGAGATCCGAAGAATCATCCCAACACGGAGGCGATCGGCATCTCCTCCCGTACAAAGCTTCAAATGGTGCCATCTTGATAGAAGCGTGCCAACTGTTATTGTAAGTGAATTCGATCAAGGGCAAGTGAACTTCCCAATCGTTGACCAATCCAACGCACAAGCTCTAAGCATGTCTTCTACAGTTTGAATAGACCTTTCGGACTGACCGTCTGTTTGGGGATGATAAGCTGTGCTAAAGTTGAGCTCAGTCCCCAAAGCCTTGTGAACTGCTTTCCAGAAGTGCGACACGAAACGACCATCTCGATCCGAAATAATGGTCTTCGGCGTCCCATGCAATCTGACTATCTCCGCAACAAACACTCGTGCCAATCTCTCGGGTCCCCATGTATCCTTGATTCCTAGGAAATGAGCCGACTTGGTTAGTCGATCAACTACGACCCAAATCATGTTCATTCCTGCTCTAGTCCTTGGCATACTTGTAATGAAATCCATCGAAATGTCCTCCCACTTCCATTCAGGGATCGGAAGCGGCTTTAACATCCCGGCAGGTCGCTGATGTTCAATCTTAACCTGCTGACAAGTCAAACACTTCGAAACATAATCTGCTACGTCCTTCTTCATATTCCCCCACCAGAAGTTTTGTTTAAGATCCTTATACATCTTCTTACGCCGGGTGAATAGAATAGAGGCGCTATGAGCTTCTTTCAGAATAGTTCGTCTCAAATCATCATCATCGGGAACGCAAAGTCGACTCTGAAATCTCGAACTCCATCATCTGTATCACGAATCACGGGGCTTTTCCTTTCTTTACTTCATCACATAATCGAAGGATCAGGGAATCGTCCAACTGCTTGGACTTGATCTTCTCGACTAGTGATGAAGTCAGTTCCATCACATAAAGTCGCCCTTGGATTCCTGGTGCCCATACTTCAATCCCTTCGCGGATCAGTTCCCGTTGAATACTGGTTTGGGATGTAAGTGCTTCCAACACTCGAGAGAGCAGTTTCTGGCTCAATGCATCGGCTACTACATTTGCTTTTCCGGATGATAGAGAATCTCTAAGTCGTAATCCTTGATCAATTCCGACCACCTTCTACGCCTCATGTTTAATTCCTTCGATGAAAATGTATTTGAGGCTCTTATGATCCGTAAAGATCGGCAATGAGTGCCGTCTGAGATAATGTCGCCAAATTTTCAAAGCAAAAACCCATTGCTAGCTCCGGATCATGAGTCGGATAATTAACCCGTGCAGTTTCAGCTGCAGAAGCATAAGCAATCACTTTATCCTACGCATCAACACACAACCCAAACCACGATTTGAAGCGTCGTATACCATGAATCCATCGGTTCCTTACAGCGGCGCTAATATAGGTCTTGTCGTCGGTCTCTTTTAAGTTCGTCAAAACCGGCTGGCATTTCTCATTCCACGTGAACTTTTGAGTTTTACAGAATGGTGAGTGAGCGGACGAGCAATTTTGGAAAATCCCTCTACAAAGCGGCGATAATATCCCGCTAGTCCTAAAGCTTCGGACTTCCTTCACGTTCTTAGGAGCTTCCCATTCCAAGATTGCTCCGACTTTCTTCGGGTCCACTGAACTCCATCGGCGGATATCACATGCCCAAGGAAGGTTACTTCCTTAAGCGAACTCGCATTTAGCAAATTTTGCATATAGCTGTTCCTTTCTCAAGATGCTCAAAACCACACGTAAATGATCGCATGCTCCTCTGCGTCCTCGAATATATCAAAATGTAAATGAAAACGACCACAAATTTATCCAAGTATTCCAAGAATATCCGATTCATCAATTGCATGAATACCGGGAGCATTGGTAAGTCCGAATGGCATCACCACAAATTCATAATGCCGTCAGGGATCCGAAGCGATTTCGGTATGTCCGATTCCTTAATTCTCAATTGGTGGTATCACGATCGCAAGTCAATCTTCGAGAATACCCTCGCCCCTTGCGATTGATCAAACAAGTCGTCGATCCGAGGTATAGGATACTTATTCTTGATCGTCATCTTGTTAATCTCCTGTAATCAATACACGGTCGGAGGGATCCGTCTTTCTTAGGACAAAGAGAACAGGCGCTCCCCAAGGAAACGCTCGGTTGAATATAGCCTTTACGTAACAATTCCTCCGATTGCTTCTTGAGTTCATACATCTCGGTTGGCGCCATGCGGTATGGTGCCACTGAAATAGGGGTTGCTCCGGGCTCTAATTCGATGGTGAATTCCACTTCTCTTTGCGGGGTAACCGGGTAGCTCGTCAGAAATACATCGAGAACTCATTCACAAGCTGAAATAGGCAGAGCTCTATTCCTTCCTCTTTCCTCATGGCATAGCACCAAAGTCCGTGACATCCACCTTGATAATTTCACGACTTTCATTGCCTTGATCAATTTCCCGAGCTTCGGTCTCCATCCTCGGAATAAGTGTTCAGATCCGTCATCAGCAATGATGGAAATGACTCTCTCTCGGTAATTCAACACAGCTCCATAACGGTTGAGCCAATCATCTCCGAGAATTAAATCGTCACCGCATATGTCAACTACAATAAGATTCGATGGCCAATCTCTCCCTTCTATAGATACTGGGAAATCCCTAGCTTCTAGTGTTCCCACAATTTTCTTTCCGCTCGGTAATCCCACAACATAAGGTTCACAGTTATACAAGCACGAGATGTTCAAACGATTAACACAGTTCAAAGATATAAAAGAATGCGTAGCTCCCGAATCGAACAAGACACTAACTGGTTGCAAAAGGATCTGAATCGTACCTGATGCAACGGCGGTGTTCAGTCGTCGAGATCTCCTCATTTAAATGCGGGCGCGGAGGAACGGACCCAGCACTGGATGTCTCCCTCTTCCCAGCGTTCTGCTGCTGAAATCCACTCTGCTGTGTCTGGTTCACACTTACCTCCTTAGGAACCGGTGCTGGAGTGCGGGTGCCAACAGATCTAGTAGCGGCTCCACAGAAGGCCGCACGGTGCCCTTCTTGCCCACAATCGTAACAAGTCACAGAAGATGCGGGGCAATCTCGTCGAATATGCCCGGCCCGACCACAATTGTAGCATTTCCTTGATGCGTCCGAAACTGCTGATGCTGTCCGGAACTTCTTTCCGCCTTTAGAAGGATGTGGAGGTTTCCTAGCCGAATAAAAGGAAGACTGGCCCTTGCGGGCCCCACCACTCTTGTTTTCTGCAAATGCCGGTCACCTTGTTTCTTTGCCTCTCGATTTCTCCACCGCCGCCTCTTTCATGTCGTAGGCCGGCGCTTTGTCTTGTGCTGTCGCAACGTAGTACACTCGAATCCGGACATGTCTTCTTGAATCTCGGCTTCATCCGCATATCAAAATGAAAAATCTTTTACGCCTCCGTTCGACCAAGTGTCGCACACAAGTCGGTGATGATTAAAAGTTTTAATTACATCATCACAGATGCCTCCGAACTCTGTGGTGAGAAAAACTCTCGGATCTTCGCCTCTCTAACCTGGACGAGGACAATCGTGCTTCCATCATTTGTTTGAATTCCGTCGATCCGCATTATGGTTCTCGGGTGAATAGCCTCCCACCGGTCAAAGGCCTCCCGGTCGGAAAATCTTGGGCAATGGGAACCTTAGGTCCTCGGGACGCTTAAGACCCGCGAATATCTTTTCCAACTCCTTGAGCGGTGATCCCAAGTAAGTGCCTCGGCAGATCCGTCAAATTTTGGCGGGTGCAATTTAACCACCTCGGCAAGCCATCTGTCTCCCGGTTATCCTCATGGTGCTGCTTGTCCCATCTTGTCTGCATGCGATCAACGACACAAGCGGCCCCGGTTTATCTGCGCCACCACTGTTGAAGCACTCCGGCATGTTCGGATTTGCATCATCATTCGCCGATCCTTGCGCCCTCGAGAATGGGAATCGGTTCGACTAGCCGATATTTACGGGGTAGTTGCGGAATCCTCATGTCTCATATTACCACGTCGCGTCCACTACCGTCAGCGTCCACGACCTCCTCTCAACATACCGTAAACGAAATTTCTCAATATACAGAACAAAATTTTTGAAATAAAGTCCGTCAATACTCACAAAACAGTAATTAAGTAAAACGGTAGTATAAGAGATTAAGAGACTTACAACCACGGTCCACATGACGACTTGGTAGACGGTGATGTTACAAACGACCCGTAAATCAAATAACGTAAGCAGAGACCCAAATAAAACCCATTGCCAAGATATCCATAAATCTTAGCTCCGATACCATATTCGTAACACCCCGAGATAATCGGAATAATTACGTGCCGTAAACCCTTTAAATAAGGATTTACAAGGCTAATTAAAAAGGAAAGTGAAAATAAGACGTCAATCTGCGAAAATTCGAGTTTAAGAAAACGTACAAGTGGTTCAACGGATAATTAATACAACCATATCGAATTAATATCAAAGGACACACGTACGAGTACAAAAACCAAACCAAGACAACAAATCTCCAATCTGATAAACATCATTGAACCCCTTCGTAAATCACGTCGGTCTTTGTGTTGTTCCCTGCTCCTTAGCTACTGAACATCAAAACAAATGTCCACCCCGAAGGGGTTAGCAAAACAATGCTAGTACAAGTATCGTATTAAAACAATTGAATATGCATCAACAATACACAACAAGACACATCACACGGGCTTCCGCTAGGAACCCGACAATGCGAATCTGCAAGATTCCATTACACACATGGGTATTCCAATGATCCAGCGCACTTGGTATAGATCCCAAGATGATCCCGTCGGACCAACACAAGGTGGAAATAACCCGTCCAATGATCCAGCGCCCTCAGCCTAGATCCCAAGATGATCCCGTCGGACCAACACGAGGTGGACATCCGATCCAGCGCCCTCAGCATAGATCGTACAACGTATACAAACACAACTCATGCATACACATATGCCAAATCATTATGTTCATCAACATGAACATATAAACAATATACAACGAATATCATGACAAATCAACGAAGTAAATATCATGTTCAACAACATGCATAATCATACGTATACTCCAAAAATACCGATATTAACATATCACGATACTTGCCTCGAAGATGGCAAGAATGATATACTTCAATGCTCTCGGCCTTTCGAAGGCCGCCCCCTCCGATCAACGTAACAAGCTCGAACCTTAACAAAAGGAACGATATACAAATCATCTCGAGTCGAACAATGGCCTAACAATTCGACCTACGGCCGAAAAGCTCAAACAAAACAAGCTGCCTGGATTGCTTAGCGCGCGCTACGTACTATACGTAACGTGCGCTAAGGCAACTGCTAGCGTACGCTATCGTATAGGACTAGCGTGCGCTAGCCACAACCTGGCGATCGACTCTGCCTCATAACGTGCGCTACGTCGTTACGTGCGAAACCGAACCTCGATAGCGCACGTTAACTCACACATGTTAGCGTGCGCTAATCTTGCATGGCAGAATACTACGAACCGAAAACTGGGTTGAATGATGAAGAACTCATGAACCCTATGGTGATATTACAAGTTATCCTCGGGCATATCATGCTAATAAGGTTTCTGGAAGATTTATGATTATGAAACACCAATATACGGATAGTTATCTCGATATCACAATTCCTCTACGATCTTCAAGAAATAATCTAAGTTCCATCGTCTTACGTTCCAAAACACATGATTCCAACGTATACAATGTATCAACTGGGTAATATCCGATCACTTGATCATAAATCGATTTAAACATGCTTAGGAGTTCTTATAATAAGATGGTTCAAAGGTTCATTCGACATCTAGTACCGATACGTCAAAAGTATCCTTCTAACATGTGATGACCGATAAAAACGAGATACTTGCTACCCAAACATGATTCAAACTTCCTCATGAACGTTACTAATCATTGGTGAAGAATCACCTACCTCAAAGTAGTGAAGAACACGGATGAAAATGAAGCAATCCAACACCCAAGGCTCGAACACCAATCTCGATGATATATGATCTTCAATCTCGAACTAGGAGGTTGATATGGAGTGTTTAAGGCGAATGGAGTTATGTTTCAAGTGCAAGAGTTCGGGTTATGGGGAAGAAAGTGAATTCACGAATAGGATCTTTGTCTATTTATAATAAATGGCTATTAGCGCGCGCTATACACTATCCGTAGCATGTGCTAACGGCTCACGATCTAAAGCGTACTCGGCACTTAGCGTGCGCTACGCATAGACCTCTAGCGTGCGCTAAGGCGTTGACTTCGGCTTTTCCGAAAGCCGTCCGGATACATTCGGCGAGGATCCGACAAGGGTCCCCGGCCGAATCTCACCTACCGCGCGTCTCAATCATTTTGACCACGCGTAGCGTGCGCTAATTACACTCGGTAGCGTACGCTATGAAACCATGTTAGCGTACGCTACCCGTAGCCTGTAGCGTGCGCTACATGCACAGAATTTCAACCATTTAAATCGCATACACGAAATTATATACTCGATGGCATCGGATTATGAAATACGGAGAATAGTACTCATACAAAAGTACAATTATTACAATATCACAAGTTCCAATTACATAACAGAAATCTCGGGTATTACAGTGACCTTATCGGTCCGTGTTTTTATGTTGTTTGATCCTGGTCGGTCAAACATTTGGTCATATATTCGTGTTCAGCCTGGTGGATCTCCGATGTGGGGTGCACGGCATGTAATATCCCCGGTAGCATTCTGGGGGTGTTACAATTATGGTATCGTAGCTTAGGTTGTGGAAACCTAGGCTGTCGGGTCGAGTCGAGTTATGTGTTGTGCTGTCATTCGAGGTGTCGATTGACAAGTTGAGTTGAGTTGAGTTGTGTTTTGTTCCGTCACTTGAGTTGTCGGATGGCAAGAGAAGATTAGTATCGTGGGCGATTGTCATCTTCATGTGATCTGTGATGTAAGTCTCCTCCATTATATTTTGTGTTTAGTGATTTTGTCACAAGTTTGTTGTGAAATGAAGTTGTATTTGGTGCTTGTGATGCATTACGTGTGTACTGACCAGTGATGCTCAGGGGAAGCATTGATGGTTTGATATGTGTTCGAAAATGGTGTTCGTTAGTTATGTTAAACTTGGACGGATCGTTTGACATGTGTTTGAACCCGGTATATATGAGTTGTTTGTGGAATTTATGAGTCTGTATGCCGAGTGGGCATACATTTTATGATTTGTTAATTTTAGATAGTTGTTGTAATCATATCCGCTGCGTGTATGTTGAATATGATTTTCTTGTAGATACCATGGCTTGAGTATGCTGGTAGAAAAACAGATTTTGAAAACGGTTTTGGCGATACGGTCAAACAGTGGGTTGACGTTGATTCTGGAAATTTTTGAATTTCGACGAACTAACCTTGTATTTTAATGGAACCCTATGACAACATTTTTGAAGGAAGTGTTTTCAGGTATTTTGGATGCTTGGTGCATTTTATCGTGTTTGAAAGGATTTTAAGAAAATTATTTTCGTGTATTGGTTTTATTTTCAAATGATTGAGTGAATGATTTTAAAACCTTCACCCTAAAATTCTTTTTGTATTTATGATTCAAACATGATTTTAATTTCAAAAAGGGTGAAGGAAAAATCTTTCTAAATTGTGTCAGTAGCGCATAATGCACGCTAAATAGTATGCTTAGCGCGCATTAAGATACATTGTATTGAATGCCTTGGATGTGGTTGTGGGTATATGAAAATATTTGTTGTATGTGTTATTCACCAGGGGATGGTTCGATGGAACCTCTAGGTGCCGATGCCAAGGGAGCATGACCGTGGATTACCCTATGTGCTGTTGATTGTGGTAACACGTGATTACCTTATGTGTTGTTGATTGTGATGATGATTGTGGTAACACGTGATTACCCTATGTGCTATTGATTGTGATGATGATTATGGTAACATGTGATTACCTTTTGTGATGATATTGTGATAAGAATTCGTGATGTCATAATTATGTGATGCTATGTTTCATTGCATTGAACGATTGTATGATAAGTATGCTGAGAGGATGAGGTCGAGGTCGTGGTCGCGGTCGTAGACGTAATCAGGATCGTGATTCGGTGACTCACTCGTTGACGAGTGCCAACCAGCCCAGTATGGATGGTCGGGATGACCAGTCGCGTGGGCAGGAACAGTCAGCTGGGGATAATGTTAATGTTGGCGCCGCCACCATCCTCCAGCAGTTGGTAAATCATTTGACGCAGATGAATCAAGCAGCGAACCAGAATGAACCTCCCGAGGGGAATGACAGAGCTAGTAAGTGGTTGCGAAATGTGATAAGAATGCATCCACCTTGTTTTGTGGGTGCTTCTGATTTGTTAGGTTGGGATAACTGGCTCTTCCAGTTGGGAAGAACATTTGATGTTGTGTCTTGTCCGGATGAGAGGAGAGTACCTATTGCTCAGTACCTTCTTGACAAGGAAGCTGCAGAATGGTGGGAGGCCGCAGCGCCTAGAGATCGTATGGCTACTTGGGCTGAGTTCAAGACTGCCATGGTAGCCGAGTATTGTCCGCTGCCTGTTCGAGAATGCAGGATTGTTGAGTTTTGCTTGGCCACGCCTCAAGATGTGTCGATATCTCAGGCGATAGTCGATTATAATCAACAGCAGAGTTATGTCCGTGACCAGGTGAAAAATGAGGCGGACAAGATCTGATACTTCAATATGCGCATGCAACCCCGTATCCGTGAGAGTATGGCTCCACTCATGTATACCATGTTGAAGGAGTATCAGGACCGAGCCTTAGCTATCGAGATGGCTGTTTTTGTGTCAGAGGCTAGTTCGGGGAGTAAAAGACAGAAAACCTCAGGTAGGAGGTCATGGAAGTGAGTTCCGTGATCCTGTAGTTTCACATGGTCCTCCTGGGTGCACTCCTCATTCGTTCGACCAGACTATGAATCTTACTCCAATGGTGAGTAAGGTGAGCAGTGTGATGACGTGTTTTAACTGCAGCCGTGTGGGCCATGCACGATAGAATTGTCGATCACCTAAGGTGAATTGCTTCAAGTGTGGTCAACCGGGACACCAAGTGGTGCATTGTGATACTGTTGCTAAAATGTTCAGGAAGTGAGATTTTGTTCCTACTCCTGGAGGGCCCAGCGGTACCTAGTGATAGTATTTTTTTTATGTTGGTCTTGTGTATTTTATCTTGCGTGTAAACTTGATATGTGATGTTTGATGTATGGTACTTGATATCTGATATCCTGGTTTGAATATTTCCGTGTGGATTGTTGTGATTGTTGTTTTAGCTCAATCCGTGTAGGTTGTTGAACCTACGGAGACACGTGACAGGAGATCACGGGGTCAAGAGCATATTTATTGTGATTGTTGTTTTAGCTCAATCCGTGTGGGCTGTTAAACCTACGGAGACACGTGACAGGAGATCACGGGGTCACGAGCATAATTGATGTTGATGTACTGTTTCGACTCAATCCATGTGGGTTGTTAACCCTATGGGGACATGTGACTGTAGGTCATGGGGTCCCGAGTTGATGTTTGTATGTTTGAGCGTGGCGTTTTGCTAACATTGTGATGTATTTGTTTTAAGTTTCGGGACGAAACTTATTTTTAGTGGGGGAGAATGTAATACCCGAGATTTTCATTCCGGTTATTTTGGAATTTTCTGGATA
This sequence comes from Orobanche coerulescens, assembly GCA_033398695.1. Taxonomy (NCBI): domain Eukaryota; kingdom Viridiplantae; phylum Streptophyta; class Magnoliopsida; order Lamiales; family Orobanchaceae; genus Orobanche; species Orobanche coerulescens. The sequence continues at coordinate 133,751,054 of CM065817.1, forward strand.
TTTCTCGATTGCCGAGTATCGGTATCATTTTTCTCGATGATTGATTCTATTTCTATATGGTCGCGTGTGATTAATTGTTGCATGGTGCTTCATTTCGGATCGATGATGTTGTCCATGAGCGTTTCGTCGTGTTCGTTCTGTGCTTATGGTATGTTATGTTTCGTAAATTGCTCGCTATCGTTTTGAATCATAACCGGTGCGTTATTGTGACCGAAATGTTGTCGAACGCCTAACCGGGCCGTCGGAATTGACCACGGCCGAGTCACAGCCGGACGTCTTGGGGCAGGGGCTCGCCTGTCCGAGTTACGGCCGTAAGTGATCGGATACGGCCGTAAGTGATCGGCAGGCATGGCTTGACGAATGTCGGTTACGGCCGTAAGTGATCGGATACGGCCGTAAGTGATCGGCAGGCATGGCTTGACGAATGTCGGTTACGGCCATAAGGCGTGATCGGGTACGGCCGTAAGGGGCTGGGCAGCTTTTGGACGAAGTCCGGTTACGGCCGTAAGGTGTGCCAGTTACGGCCGTAAGTGGTCGGCACACACTGGATAGTATAAATGTGATCGAACAGACGTGTTTGCACCCATTTTCTAACTTCGTTTCTTTCCCTTCCGCGGCTGGAGTCTTGCTGGTCGTGGAGGCATGTTGTCAGGCGATGAATACATGAAGTTTTGGAGTTCATGTCATTGATTATTCATCCTATAACATCCTTTGATCAAGCGAATCAGGTCGGATTTCCTGAAAATCTTAGTTTGGGAAAAATTGGGGTTTTGTTTGGTTTTGTCCGATTTTACCATAATAACTTAGATTTGTGATGGATTGATGATTATTTGGATGTATTCTATCATTTCCCTTGTGATTACATGGTTGGATTATCTAGATTCGTCGTTTTGGTCGAGTTCTTAATCGACGCCTTGAAGGTGTCCGATAAAAAGCCTTAGAGGGGGATTCGGGCGTTATGCGATTATTATTCCTCGTACGATCGTTGATTTATTGGTGATATGTCTTAGGGATGATATCCTTGTGAAGGACTCGAGTCAAAACCCTCCCGTTCGTTGTTTTCTTCGGGGTCCGAGTTTTCCGGTTGAACTGTGTTCTTCGGAGTGTTCGGTAGCGGTTATTGAGGCAAGTATTTTGTTATACAACTTGTGTCTTGTGATTAGAAATCGTGCGTTGTGTTTTGATGGTTATTTTTCCTTCTAAAATGTGGTTTGTGTGAATTGGTTATGTATTACCCATTGTTTGGGATTTGCGATGACTGTTATTTTGAGTATATGTATTGTGTATCGTGTTTTGTGTGCAGGATTGTGATAATCGTATTGGCTTGGTTGTACACATGGTTGTGCAATGTATTGTTTATTGATTATGAGCTATGTTGGTCGTGTGTCATTGATGATGATGACTTGCGTGTTGAGATTTTGTTACGTGTATTGATCGTGAGTTATGTTAGTTTTGTGTCATTGATTAATGACGGTTGTTGTGATTGTTGGTATTGTGTTATGTATGTAACACCCCCAAAACCATATGGGAATATTACACGCCGTAGACCCTTTCCACAAGGATCTACCAGGCTAAACATCCATAAACAACCAAATGCTTGCCCGGCCAGGGTCAAACAATAAAATAATACAGACCGTTATGGTCACTTACACGTGAAAACATAGACCGGTGAGGTCACACAACCCAATCAACAAAACTGACTTAAACAACATTACCCACACAGGAGTCGAAATACAATACAGCGAAAGACTGAAATCAACTCTGACAACACAACAAAAATCAAACAACTCTCGACTCATGATTAGTATCGCAGCTCGTCATCCTCTTGTGCCAATCCTGTGACTGCTCCCCTGAATCTGCATGTACCTGGACGCAAAACAGACATCCAGCCCCCGATTACTCGGGGGTTAGTAAAACTCCAATGTTTTACTAGTGCAAGTATCAAATCATACGAAATGTAACAAGCAAGTAATAATCGTGAATCAAATATAATAATCAAGTATCAAAATATCCCCGGGAGGTTTTCACAAGGGAAGATAAGCTATGAAACATTCGAAAATAAGATTATCATCTCGGGAATTTTTAGAATTTCAAAACCTTTAAGACCTCAAGTCCTGATTCACAAAACCTTTCGAAAGACTTTAGGGCCTTAACCCAAATCCTGTTTCATAACTCAACAGTTTACAATACGGGAAACATTTACTCAAGCTCAGGACTCGGTCCAACATTCATTTTCATAAAACTTTTCCTTTCAAAACTTTGATTTGACAATAAACATGCTCATGACACCGTGATCCACTGTCACGTGTCTCCGTAGGTTCAACAACCCACACGGACTACACCACACATAATTAAACAAGCATAATCAATTCCGACACTGTGATCCACTGTCACGTGTCTCCGTAGGTTCAACAACCCACACGGACTATTAATCAGACATAACCAACTCCGACACCGTGATCCACTGTCACGTGTCTCCATAGGTTCAACAACCCGCACGGAAAGAAACAAACACATCAATCACAACAACCAGTCCTAACCCCGTGAACCTGTGTCACGTGTCACCATAGGTTCCCTCGAACCCGCACGGTTGGACATACTGTGTCCTGATTCGATGGACCTGTACCATGAATCATCGTAGGCCTCGTCAGACCCGCACGATTGGACCTCAGCACCACACACTAAGTTCTGATCCTATGGACCTGTGCCATGAATCCTCGTAGGTCCCGTCGAACCCACACCAGTGAACTTAGCGTTCCAGCATACCACATTCACATCCACATTATAGACAACAATGAGCACAGTTAATCAATCACGTTGATCACCACAAAATCGTACATCACACGCACATAACACAATCTCAACACTCTCAACAACTATCATCAATCAACGACATACAACCAACATAACACACGTTCGGTACACAATACATTGCACAACCAAGTGTACAACCATCCCATATGTACATCTCAATCCTGCACAAATGGCACAACAGCTAACACGTATACCAATATAACACTATTATCACAAAGCTTTCAAATTGCGGAATACACAACCAATTCAAACGGAACATATTTACGAAGGCAAGCAAAATCATTATAAATCTCATACGTGATTATTAGTCGCAAGATACAAGTCGTATAATAAGATACTTGCCTTAATAGCATTCTGAATACCCCGAAGAACACGGTTCGACCGGGAAGCTTGTACCACGAAGAAGACAACGAACGGAAGGGTTACGACTCGCGTTCTTCACAAGGAATCTGACCCTAACATCATAACATCAATAAATTAACGAATGAACGAGGAAGAATAAGCGTAGAACGCTCGGATTCTCTTTGTGACATTTTATGGAACACCTTCAAGGCGTCGATAAGATACTCAATAAAACGACAAATCCGTGGCAATCCAACCATGGAATAACAAGGAATTCGATATAATATAGCTTAATAATCATCAATCCATCACTATTCTGAGTTAAAACGGATTAAACGGACAAATCGAACAAAATCCCCAAAACTAGATTTTAAGAAAACTTGCCTTGATTCGCTGGATTGAAGGATGTTATGTGATGACCAATCGATGATATGAACTCCAAAACTTCGTGGATTCATAGTATAACAACATGTCTTCGACTTCCCAAAGACTCCAGCCGCGGACAGGAAGGGTAGGAAATGAAAACGAGTGAAAAAAACGACTGCTCGGCCATATTTATACGCCTGCCGAACATGGCGCAGCAACCGGCCCAGACCAGCGCCGTGTGTCTCGGCCGTATCTCGGCAGGCTGCCAGTCCTGGCCGACCCGGCGCAGGACACGGCACTCGGCAGTGCCGTTTTCAGGGCCGTTTCGCCCAGGTCCGGCCAGCACCCTCCGGATGCAATAAATAATTCCGACAACGACGATCCGAACGACCCCGAAACCCGAACCTGTATACGAATCGAAGATACGGTTACGAAGTATTTGAAAAGACGAATTCGAGCACTAAGAGAACACACGATTACGACCACCCAAAGGCTCGAAATTCGACAACGGGAGGTAATTACCCTAAACTTTAGAAAATTACAAAAATAGCCCAAAACGTCCGAAAATCACGATACGTGATCGAATAACCAAACCGAAGTTCACAACACGTCTAACAAAGTTAAACGGACTTACGGGAAACTCGAAACAATAATTTCGGACGAGATTCACAAGAATCGAACTCGAGTGCGGAAAAGTCGTTAAGAAACACGGAACTCAACAAAACAATACCGAAACGAACTCGGATGACAAAAAGTGCAGAATTAATCATTCTCAGAATGATGAGACAATCCCAAGCGATTTGTCGAAACGGGCCTCCGCCGAAAAAATAAAATTACCGGAAAATCCGAAATTGCAGATATTACATTCTACCCTCCTTAAAAGAAGTTTCGTCCCGAAACTCAAATCAAGTAGGAAGAAGAAATATCCCGCCAGGAAAACTCAACGAGATACACAAGAACCGAAAAAAATCGCGCCCAATGGCGAAACGTTACAAGCAACGCAAAGGAATATACGGCGTGAAAACATGCCCCACGACGACTAACACAACGCCACCGACTATGTTTCAAAACAACAACGAGTAATTAACAACACATCACATGCACACATTTAATCTAAGAAACGCACGTGACAACAAGTCGCACCCGACCACAACGACTATGCGGTAGAAACAAATATAGTATTATGATAGAATTCACTCCGATTCTCGTCAACAAGAAAATGTCCGACGTCAAGACACAAACAATTCAAGATAACAGGAAACGAGAATATCGGATATTACATTCTATCCTATTAAAAATAAGTTTCGTCCCGAAACTTAAAATAAAACATCATGGTAGAATACAAACAAACCAAAGAGTTCACGCAATAAATATCAATTTCTACACGAATTAAAGCACGAAGTACGATACACAACTACATCACTGGACACCACCGGGCACTCCCCGAGTAGGAACGAAAACCCGATTCCCGAACATCTTGGCAACGGTCTCACAATGCACCGCTTGGTGCCCCAGTTGGTCGCACTTAAAATAATTAACCGGTGGCGAACGACAATTCTGTCTCGCATGGCCCACACGACTGCAGTTGAAGCAGGTCTTCACACCGACCATCTTACTCGCCTCCAGAGTAAGGTTCTTAGACTGGTCAACCGAACGAGGAGTGCTCCCAGAAGGTAAATACGAAGCAACAGGCTCACGGATCTCACTTCTCTGGCCTCTTGAAAAAATTTCTCGAGGTCTTCTGTCTCTTACTCTCTGAACCAGATTCCGTCACAGAAACAGCCATCTCAATGGCTAAAGCTCGGTCCTGATATTCTTTCAGGGTGGTATACATGAGCGGAGCCATACTCTCACGGATATGAGGTTTCATGCACATATTGAAGGATCGGACCTTGTCCGCTTCACTTCTCACTTGATCACGAACATAAGCCAGCTGTCGATTAAAATCGACTATCGCCTGGGATATCAAAACATCCTGGGGCATAGCCGAGAAAAACTCAATGATCCTGCATTCACGAACAGGCAACGGGCAACACTCTGCCTCCATGGCGGTCTTAAACTCAGCCCATGTAGGTGTACGATTTGCAGGCACTACAGCCTGTCACCAGTCTGCAGCTTCTTTGTCAAGCAAGTACTGAGCAATGGGTACCCTCTTTTCATCTGGACAAGCTACAGCATCAAATGTTATGTCCAACTGGAAGAGCCAGCTTCCCAACCTAACGAGTCAGACGAACCCACAAAACGGGGCGGCTGCATCCTCATCACATCTCGTAACCACTTACTAGCCCCGTTATCCCCATCTGGATTCTCATTCCGATGTACATCCTGATTCATCTGCACTAACTGATCAACCACCTGACGAAGGATGGTGGCGGCGCCAACATCAATAATAACGCTAGTCTAATGTCCCTGATCTGTACTGAGCTGATTGGTACTCGGCAAGGAGGGAGTCGCCCTCTCACGCTCCTGATCACGACCACGACTACGACCACGTCCTCGGCCACGACCTCTCGGCATACTGAACAGACGACCTGTAATACCCGGTTGTAATTCAGTCATTATCATTCAGTAATTTCATTCGGTGATTGTCACCCAGTGTATATTCACTCGATTATAATCATTCACCAATCATATTCATTCACCGTGTTCACCGTTCGAAAAAACTTCGAGTGGTGTATCGTTATTGTTCATTGTTTCAACTTTCCTCATATGAGTTCGACTTTGTTAGATCACCATTAATTTTTGGTAACTCCAAAAATTCTAAATCTTTGCAATATTATAGAGCATCGAGTTAGCTTTCCAATGGTTCAAACGGTGAGTCAATCGGAGTCCGGACGAGAGAGTGATGGTCGTTTTAGCTCAACCGCTCATTGGCGATCAGCGCCGAACGAACTTCGGCCGTGTCGTCCGACACGGCCCGTGCCGTACTCGTCCGGAAAGTGCCGAAGTGTCGCCTCAGGACCCGACCGTGTCGTGCAGCGCGGCCGAGTCGCACCCGCCGGATAAGCGAGAACCGGCGCCCACGCCGGCCGTGTCGCCTGGCACGGTCGAGTCATGCCGAGTCGGCCGTCGGACGGGTCAGCTGTCGGGAGGCCCTCGCGCTGCGACCGTGTCGGCGAGGACACGGTCGAGTCACTTGTCGGCCAAGCTGTCGGCCAGGTGTGCGACACGACCGTGCCGATCGGCACGGGCCGTGTCCGTGACGATCAACTCCTATAAATTCATTTTTGACATTTCAGCCCATTTTTCTTCCTTTTCTTCACCTTCAACCGAGAGATAAGGCTTGAGGAGGGTTTTTCCTTCACAAATCATTTGGGTGTTTGATTTTTTCATCTCCTTTCGATCGTGAAGCCCGGATAATCAATCTAACGCGTGTTCTTGGATTAAAGCACTTGGATCATCAAGAGGTAATTCCTTCAACACTTTGGACTTCGATTTTGTGTTGAAATAGGATGTTTTGGACGTTATAATCATGATATATGAAGGGATATGTATATGATTATGAGTTTGTATAAGGATTCATTGGATTATTGAGGGTTTATTCAAGAACACTTTGAATATCGAGTTGGAATTGGGGATTTTCGACTAATTGTTGTTATAATCACATTTTTGGATATTCATAACGGATTATTGATCGTATTGGAGATGTTTTGTTGGTTTGAAACACTTCTTGGTGATTTTGATATTGGGATATCGAGGTTTGATTGTAAACAATCGGAGTTTGGATACAACGTATTCGATATAATGCCCCAATGAACTTAGTTTAATCGTATCGACGTTTTGAGTTCGTTATATTCGTGTTTAATTCGTATATTGATCGGATTGTCGGTAATTGTATTGAATTAAGGTTGTTCGTGCGACCGACACTTCATTTAGGACGTTGTTCGTGGACGGACATTCTTCATCGGTGTTGTGTAAGTTAATTCTTACTCGGTTAAAAGGATATTCATCCCTCTTGTTGTTGTTCATTCATAATCTTAACTCATTCATAATTATATTAACCGTATCAAAACTTGTTGTTATCAATTAATCATTTCAGTCATAAGGAGCAGCGGTTCCAACCTTTTCATTAATTTGTCATTTATTTCATTACCATTCCACCTCGGTGAGTCATTATTCATTTTCGATGTCACTTTTGTTATCGTGGCATTAGGGTCATCTTGGCGTGCGGTTGGTATGTGTAGGGTTTTCATGTCGGGCACATTATAGTCGTGTGTTGGTTGATGGCCTCACATTGGGTGTGCACACGAGATTGATTGTTTCGTGAGATCGATTAGGTACAAGACCACACGTGTATTCGATCGATACTCGTTGGTGGCTTGTGCACGGACACATTTCCATCCCGGGCGTAGTGTGGCGCCACCCTTTGAGCCGTACTGTTAGTTGATTCATATAGCATGTTTGATTGCGTATGTTTCGACAAGATATTTTATAATTTCAGATATAATCATGATTGTGTATTTTCAACTCTTGAGGATTGTTGTTACGTATAAGCGACCCCGTTTGGGGATTTTGTTTTTCAGGTCTTGGCAAGGCAAAGGCACGGGGAGAACATGCTGACGTCGAGGAGTCCAGTGATACTAGAAAGGGGCCCCGATGCATTGTCACTTATTGATCATTTATGTTTCCTTTATTTATTCAGCTGAGACATTAGTTTGAATACTCGTTTCATTCGGTGTTGTGTATTTTATCGTCACATAAGATACACATGTATTCTATTTTATCACAGGTGTGTTGTATGAAACTCCTAATCGGAGTAATTGATGTTGTAATGTGGTTCGGTACTACATTTACCTGTGTAAATCATCCTTTTCATTCGCTGGTGGGTCCCAGTCGGGGTCCACGGACCGTAATATCCGCCTAGTTTGGGGTGTTACGAGTTGGTATCGGAGCGTGGTTTTGAATACTACCTTCCGAGTCATGTCTCATTTGAAATCATCGTCATCGGACTAGTATCATTGGACTTTCGCGTCACGTGTGACTGTGCAAATGCCGAGCCAATCGAATAGGAAGAAGCGTAAGATTTCTAACGCCATGGTATAATTTACGGCAATAGTCATTCATTCATCATTCATCAATTAACAATCCTCAAACATCATCATTCATTGTGATTAGAACGATCATGTTAACTCATTAATCACTTAATTCATTTCATTACTCAGTTAATAATCAGGACGATCATGTTAACTCATTAATTACTCAATTCATTTCATTATCCAGTTGTCAATCTGGATGATCATATTATCAATCTTGTTAAGTTATTCAAGATAATCATTTCAAGAATTTCATCAGATAATCATGTAACTTCAGTAAATCATTCATATAATCACTAAGTTGGAGCATGTATACTCATTTTCATCATCTCATGACATAATCATAACGTGCTAATCATGCGGGAAATATAATCATTATGCGACCTTCCTACTCCAGTATGGAGAGAATCACAAGGATGCATGGGGAGAGGCGGTGCGGCCGAGCCCGAGAAATAATCACTACGCCGGAAATCGTGCCAGGACTCGGTTCGATCGAGAAGATGTACGGGTTGATCCACTCACTTTTATGCGAGGCCATGATGACCCATGTGCGATTGCTCAATCATCATTGCGCCACTCTGGCCGGATTAATCGGCGAACTCTCCGTCTGAGCGATTGCTAAGGAAATTGGCGGCAACTGCATATGTCAACGAAATCAACGGCGTAATCTATCCGAAGGCGGTCGGTCAACCTTCAAGAAGCCTCGTGTGAGTCTTATCGTTTCGAGCGATCTCTACGGCGCCTAATCCTACGGGATCTCGATCCGGCGGCCGATTCGGCCATCATCTGTTTCAAGCGTAGGGCGCGGCCATTCGATACTAGGTGTACGGCGCCGTCTATCACATGTCATAATTGTGGGAATTCTGGGCATAAGGCCCGTTTTTGCCGAAAGGACTCCAAGTCGGCTCCGGCGGCATCTCAGGCCCCGAAGCAACCAGCGTTTCAGAATCAGACTGCCTTGTCATCGTCGTTTAAGACAATGGAAGCAAATAGAGTTGGAGCTCGTATTTATCAGACGGGAGCGTCCGGTTCGGGGACCAGCAAGTCCCAGATTCATATGATGAGGAGGATCGACGATCCGGTGGTCCGAACGATTTGGTATACTCGTAATTTTTTTTCAACTTGTGTGTACCTTTTGCTGCTGGGTCACCGCATTCATTCATTTTCGAATCATGCTTGAATAGACTTATTTCGGTATAGTCCTACTTAATGACCGCGATTGGTTGATGGATCTAATCGTGGTGAATTTATCTTAGGACGATGTAATTTTCGGTATTAGTTGGTTTGATCGTCTCGATACTATCCTCAGTGTTTGTTAGCGTTTAGTCGCTATCTTTCCGTCGTTGGTTGTCGAATGTGTGCTTGGGAAGTAATCCCGTTGTTCGGTAGAATTTTTATTATGGCGGAAGCGAAGAAATTCCGCAATCGAACTATTCAATCATTCATTATATCATTTTCATCGATTGGCCTTTCTAAGGCAATCGAGTTATTGATCATTCCTTATATCATTTCCATCGATTGGCTTTTCTAAGACAATCGAGTCATTCAATCATTCATTGTATCATTTTCATCGATTGGCCTTTCTAAGGCAATCGAGTTATTCAATCATTCATTGTATTATTTTCGTCGATTGTCCTTTCAAAGGCAATCGAGTTATTCAAACATTCATTGTATCATCTTCATCGATTGGCCTTTCTAAGGCAATCGAGTTGTTCAATCATTATTGGTATCTCTTTTTATCAATTGACCATTCTAGGGCAATCGAAATGTTCAATCATTCGTGGTATCATTGTCATCGATTGACGATGTATTTCGAGCGAGTTATCTAGTTGCCTTCACATAGAGTAAGGGAATTCGGAGTGAGTTGGAGCAGTCGTCCCCTTTATCGAAGGCACCGTATCGGATGGCCCGACGAATGCGGGAGTTGAAGATTCAACTTGAGGAGTAGTTCGAGAAAGGTCATCTCCGACCGATTGCGTCCCAGTGAGGAGCACCGGTGTGATCTGTCAAGGAGAAGGATGGCTCGTCTCGTGTGTGTATTAATTACCAAGAGTTGAGCAGGCGATGATCAAGAGTAGTACCCTTTACCTCGTATTGATGATCTTTTAGATCAACTTGAGGAGCTTCGGTATTTTCCAAGATCGACTTAAGATCTGGATATCACAAGTTGCGGATTCGAGAGTCGGATATCGCGAGGACAGCGTTTCTTAATCGCTATGGTCATTGTGAGCTCGTTTTTATGCCGTTCGGTCTAAATTTTTCACATGTGGTATTCATGGAGTTAATGAATCTGGTTTTCATCGACTTTTTAGATCAGTTGTTGTTGTCTTCATCGGCGACATTTTGATTTATTCTCTTAGCGAGAGGAACACGAGGTTCATTTTCTTCAAGTTCTCGGCGTGTTGAGGCGAGAGCAACTTTATGGAAAGTTTTCCAAATGTGAGTTACGGAGGTCGAAATGACTTTCTCGGGCATGTAATTTCATCTGCGAGTTCTTGTCGACCCTCGAGAAGACGGAGGCTATCCGAGATTTGCAACCTCCGTAAGATATTAAGTAAATCCGATGTTTCCTCGGATTATTGGTTAATTATCCAACCCACGGCGGAGCTAGTAACGTGGTTTTCGCGTTGGAATTTTGGCGTCGTTACCTTTATGGAATCACTTGTCGGATCTTCACCAATCACAAGAATTGAACTATATATTTACTCACAAGGAGTTAAATATGCGGCAGGACGGTGGTTGGAACTAATCAAAGATTTTGATATCGAGATCCTTTACCACCGGGCAAGGCGAACGTTATCGCCGACGCCTTGAGTCGTAAGTCCGTTCGAGAGCAGATGCATGCTCGTTTAACGATTCGGAAGGAGCTTCAACAGAATTCCTTAGACCGAGATCGAGTGCAGCTTGGCGAGTTCGAGGACAGCTTTGTATGTTAGAGATTTCATCATCTCGAGGATGCAATCGGGGAGAATCGGGGTTCGGACCCGGCATTGTTGCGCATTCGTGAAGATGTGGCTCGGGAAAGCCCACGGATTCGTAGTCCACGAGGATGGACTTTTGAGGTTTAAGAACCGGTTGTGCGTACCGAATGACGAGTTGAAAAATTCTATTTTGAGAGAAGCTCATGCTACCCCTTATTCTGTTCATCCGGGTCCACAAGATTTACAAGGACTTGAAACAAAATTCTTGGTGGAGTAATATGAAGCGAGAAGTCGCGAGAATTTGTTTCGAGATGCTTAACTGTCAACAAGTCAAGATGGAACCTCGGCCGGCGAGTATGCGTCTGGCTCCTATTCAGGAATGGAAGTGGGAAGACATTTCTATGGATTTCATCACGAGTTTGCCGACGAGTCGTCGTGGCATGAATGCGATCGGGTGATTGTGGACCGCTCAACTAAATCAGCTCATTTCCTTGAGATCAAGGATACGTGGGGTCCCGAGAGACTGGATCGATTGTTCATCAAGGAGATAGTGAGGCCCTGCGGTACTCCTAAGAGTATCGTTTCCGATCGTGACGGACGAATTGTTTCCCATTTTTGGAAATCAGTTCATCGTGCTATGGGAACTCGGCTTAATCTCGATCGCCTTTCATCCTCGGTCAGACGGACAATCGGAGAGGACTATTCGGACATTAGAGGACATGTTGAGGGCATGCGTCCTCGATTAGTAGACGATGGGGAAGCCCGATTCTTGTTGTTTAAGTCCACGTACGGTATAGTTGGCATGCCTCCATTAAGATGGCACCTTACGAGGCCTTGTGCGGTCGTCTTTGTCGATCTCCTTTGTGTTAGGATGACTTGTTAGAATCAATCGGCGCGAGCCCGATATGCTTATAGCCGTCAGGAGAAGGTAGCTTTGATCAAGAGTCGTATGTTGACATTTCGAGTCGGCGAAATCGTATGCGGATAATCGTCGTCGACCACTAGAGTTCGAGACGGGTGACCATGTTTTGGTCAAGATATCCCCGAGTCGAGGTATTTTTCCGTTTCGGAAAACGGGGAAGTTGAGCCCAAGATTCATTGGACCGTTTGAAATTTTGGATCGAGTAGGCGAGTTAGCTTATCGATTGGCGTTACCTCCGGCTTTGAGCGGGATTCATAATGTGTTTCACGTCTCTCGATTGCGGAAGTATGTTGCCGACCGAGTCACATACTTGATTCGGCGAAATCGAGATCGCGGATGATCATTCGTGCGAGGAGCGTCTGTCGAGTGTTAGAGCGGCGAATCAAGCAGTTGAGGAACAAGACGATCCCTTTGGTCAAGATTCGGTGGTCTAGACACGAGTCGAAGAGGCCACTTGGGAAACCGAGGAGAATATGCGGGAGTGTTATCCCGAGTTGTTTGACCCTTAGTTTTGGGACGAAACTCTTTTAAGGGGTGTATGTAATACCGGTTGTAATTGATCATTATCATTCATAATTTCATTCGGTGATTGTCACCCGGTGTATATTCACTCGATTATAATCATTCACCAATCATATTCATTCACCGTGTTCACCGTTGAAAAAACTTGAGTGGTGTATCGTTATTGTTCATTGTTTCAACTTTCCTCATATGAGTTCGACTTTGTTAGATCACCATTAATTTTTGGTAACTCCAAAAATTCTAAATCTTGCAATATTATAGAGCATCGAGTTAGCTTTCCAATGGTTCAAGCGGTGAGTCAATCGAGTCGGACGAGAGAGTTATGGTCGTTTAGCTCAACCGCTCATTGGCCGATCAACGCCGAACGAACTTCGGCCGTGTCGTCCGACACGGCCCGTGCCGTACTCGTCGGAAAGTGCCGAAGTGTACGCCTCGGGACCCGGCCGTGTGTCGTGCAGCGCGGCAGTCGCACCCTTCGGATAAGCGAACCATCGCCCGGCCACGCCGGCCGTGTCGCTGGCGAGTCGAGTCATGCCGAGTCGTCGGACGGAGTCAGCTGTCGGGAGGCCCTCAGCGCTGCGACCGTGTCGGCGAGGACACGGTCGAGTCACTGTCGGCCAACTGTCGGCCGGTATGCGACACGACCATGCCGATCGGCACGGGCGTGTCCGTGACGATCAACTCCTATAAATTCATTTTTGACATTTCACCCATTTTTCTTCCTTTTCTTCACCTTCAACCGAGAGATAAGGCTTGAGGAGGGTTTTCCTTCACAAATCATTTGGGTGTTTGATTTTTTCATCTCCTTTCGATCGTGAAGCTTGGATAATCAATCTAACGCGTGTTCTTGATTAAAGCACTTGGATCATCAAGAGGTAATTCCTTCAACACTTTGGACTTCGATTTTGTGTTGAAATAGGATGTTTTGGACGTTATAATCATGATATATGAAGGGATATGTATATGATTATGAGTTTGTATAAGGATTCATTGGATTATTGAGGTTTATTCAAGAACACTTTGAATATCGAGTTGGAATTGGGGATTTTCGACTAATTGTTGTTATAATCACATTTTGGATATTCATAACGGATTATTGATCGTATTGGAGATGTTTTGTTGGTTTGAAACACTTCTTGGGGATTTTGATATTGGGATATCGAGGTTTGATTGTAAACAATCGGAGTTTGGATACAACGTATTCGATATAATGCCCCAATGAACTTAGTTTAATCGTATCGACGTTTTGAGTTCGTTATATTCGTGTTTAATTCGTATATTGATCGGATTGTCGGTAATTGTATTGAATTAAGGTTGTTCGTGCGACCGACACTTCATTTAGGACGTTGTTCGTGGACGGACATTCTTCATCGGTGTTGTGTAAGTTAATTCTTACTCGGTTAAAAGGATATTCATCCCTCTTGTTGTTGTTCATTCATAATCTTAACTCATTCATAATTATATTAACCGTATCAAAACTTGTTGTTATCAATTAATCATTTGGTCATAAGGAGCAGCGGTTCCAACCTTTTCATTGAGTTGTCATTTATTTCATTACCATTCCACCTCGGTGAGTCATTATTCATTTTCGATGTCACTTTTGTTATCGTGGCATTAGGGTCATCTTGGCGTGCCGGTTGGTATGTGTAGGGTTTTCATGTCGGGCACATTATAGTCGTGTGTTGGTTGATGGCCTCACATTGGGTGTGCACGAGATTGATTGTTTCGTGAGGCCGATTAGGTACAAGACCACACGTGTATTCGATCGATACTCGTTGGTGGCTTGTGCACGGACACATTTCCATCCGGGCGTAGTGTGGCGCCACCCTTTGAGCCGTCTTGTTAGTTGATTCATATAGCATGTTTGATTGCGTATGTTTCGACAAGATATTTCATAATTTCGGATATAATCATGATTGTGTATTTTCAACTCTTGAGGATTGTTGTTACGTATAATCGACCCGTTTGGGGATTTTGTTTTTCGGTCTTGGCAAGGCAAAGGCACGGGAGAACATGCCGACGTCGAGGAGTCAGTGATACTAGAAAGGGGCCCCGATCATTGATCACTTATTGATCATTTATGTTTCCTTTATTTATTCCGCTGCAGACATTCCGTTTGAATACTCGTTTCATTCAGTGTTGTGTATTTTATCGTCACATAAGATACACATGTATTCTATTTTATCCTGGGTGTGTTGTATGAAACTCCTAATCGGAGTAATTGATGTTGTAATGTGGTTCGGTACTACATTTACCCTGTGTAAATCATCCTTTTTCATTCGCCTGGTGGGTCCCAGTCGGGAGTCCACGGCACTGTAATATCCGCCTAGTTTGGGGTGTTACACGACCAAACAGAATAACGCAACCAAACAAATGTCACAACGTCAACATAGGATGATAATAGCAGCACGATAAAGCATCAACTCCAAGTCATCACACAAGTGCACGAACTAACACTGTAATTTAAGAACTTCATTCAAAAATAATTCACACAGTCACATCAACAGAGGTGTTTAGATTTTACCAAATCAAACACAGTCAAAACCACACACGTATCGTAGGGATCAAACACTAGCATCAAAAATAAAATATTTTTGGGGTATTATTCAAATGATAAAATTTTAAAATTCTCAAGTTTGAAAAATTTGGTGAAATGAAATTTTTGAAAACAGTTTTGATACCTCGATCGTTTAATCAAAACCATGTATCTCAACATTTAGAAAACACTGAAACACGACGAGCACAACAACACTACAAACTTATCACAACCACTTAGCCCCAACACATGGACATAAGAAGTTCAAAATTCCGAAAAGCAAAAGTCGTTCTGCAAAATAAAAATTTTCCAAAATCCTTTAGTTCCTAACCAAAACGATGGTAATATTTTACATTGTCCAAAGTACTTCAAAACATATTTTTCAAATACCGTCTGATTGTGTCATTGGAAATACACGGCTCATTTGTCAAAATTTAACAAATTTTAAAAATCCATATAAACCGTGGTTTGACCGCACCACCAAAATATTTTCCAAAAATCGATTTCTACAAAAATTCTCAAACTGTAAAGTCCTTCAAAAAACATTCTCAAACTTACCCATAGCGGACAAAAATTATAACAATCCAAAAACAGTCGAATTTAAAACCACATACTCAAATGGCAGCCAGGGTCGCCAATTCAATCAAATGCATCTCGTGGTATCAAGTTTAAACACATAGCAAAATCATTCATCGGAGTTTCTCACAAACTCTACCATTGGTACCTTTTCGAAACCCATCAAGGTTTACAACTTTCACACCATACCACCCCACCCGGTGGTTCAAAGATAAAACAATAACGTGCCCAGTTCTATACACATACTATGTGCCACAAGTATTAAATACACTATATTACACAACACCGTGCAAATAAAATTATGCACCGCAATTAACTCACTAAGATAAAATCATGATACACAAGTACCTCGCATAAAAGAGGAGACTTACGTCCACAGGCCGCACGGAGATGACGATCCCCCACGATACTAATCTCGTCCGACAACATAACCGACACGTTATGATTACGCACAACTCAACTTGTCACCTGACGACTCGAATGACAAGACAACACATTACTCGACAAATCATGACTTGACTCGACCCGACAGCCTAGGTTTCCGCAACCTAAGCTCCGATACCATAAATGTAACACCCCCAAAACCATATGGGAATATTACACGCCGTAGACCCTTTCCACAAGGATCTACCAGGCTAAACATCCATAAACAACCAAATGCTTGTCCGGCAAGGGTCAAATAATAAAATAATACAGAACGTTATGGTCACTTACACGTGAATACACAGACCGATGAGCTCACACAACCCAATCAACAAAACTGACTTAAACAACATTACCCACACAGGGGTCGAAATACAATACAGCGGAAGACTGAGATCAACTCTGGCAACACAACAGAAATCAAACAACTCTCGACTCATGATTAATATCGCAGATCGTCATCCTCTTGTGCCAATCATGTGACTACTCCCCTGAATCTGCATGTACCTGGATGCAAAACAGACATCCACCCCCCAATTACTCGGGGGTTAGTAAAACTCCACTGTTTTACTAGTGTAAGTATCAAATCATACGAAATGTAACAAGCAAGTAATAATCGTGAATCAAATATAATAATCAAGTATCAAAATATCCCCGAGAGTTTTTCACAAGGGAAGATAAGCTATGAAGCATTCGAAAATAAGATTATCATCTCGGGAATTTTTAGAATTTCAAAACCTTTAAGACCTCAAGTCCTGATTCACAAAACCTTTCGAAAGACTTTAGGGCCTTAACCCAAATCCTGTTTCATAACTCAACAGTTTATAATACGGGAAATATTTACTCAAGCTCAGGACTCGGTCCAACATCCATTTTCATAAAACTTTTCCTTTCAAAACTTTGATTTGACAATAAACATGCTCATGACACCGTGATCCACTATCACGTGTCTCCGTAGGTTCAACAACCCGCACGGACTACACCACGCACAATTAAACAAACATAATCAATTCTGACACCGTGATCCACTGTCACGTGTCTCCATAGGTCCAACAACCCACATGGACTATTAATCAGACATAACCAACTCCGACACCGTGATCCACTGTCACGTGTCTCCGTAGGTTCAACAACTCGTACGGAAAGAAACAAACACATCAATCACAACAACCAGTCCTGACCCCGGGAACCTGTGTCACGTGTCACCGTAGGTTCCGTCGAACCCACACGGTTGGACGTACTGTGTCTTGATTCGATGGACCTATGCCATGAATCATCGTAGGCCTCGTCAGACCCGCACGATTGGACCTCAGCACCACACACTAAGTTCTGATCCCATGGACCTGTGCCATGAATCCTCGTAGGTCCCGTCGAACCCACACGAGTGAACTTAGCGTTCCAGCACACCACATTCACATTCACATTACAGACAACAATGAGCACAGTTAATCAATCACGTTGATCACCACAAAATCGTAGATCACACGCACATAACACAATCTCAACACTCTCAACAACTATCATCAATCAACGACACACAACCAACATAACACACGTTCGGTACACAATACATTGCACAACCAAATGTACAATCATCCCATATGTACATCTCAATCCTGTACAAATGGCACAACAGCTAACACGTATACCAATATAACACTATTATCACAAAGCTTTCAAATTGCGGAATACACAACCAATTCAAACGGAACATATTTACGAAGGCAAGAAAAATCGTTATAAATCTCATACGTGATTATTAGTCGCAAGATACAAGTCGTATAATAAGATACTTGCCTTAATAACCGTTACCGAATACCCCGAGGAACACGGTTCGACCGGGAAGCTTGTACCACGAAGAAGACAACGAACGGAAGGGTTCCGACTCGCGTTCTTCACAAGGAATCTGACCCTAACATCATGACATCAATAAATTAACGAATGAACGAGGAAGAATAAGCGTAGAATGCTCGGATTCTCTTTGTGACATTTTATCGAACACCTTCAAGGCGTCGATAAGATACTCAATAAAACGACAAATTCGTGGCAATCCAACCATGGAATAACAAGGAATTCGATATAGTATAGCTTAACAATCATCAATCCATCACTATTCTGAGTTAAAACAGATTAAACGGACAAATCGAACAAAATCCCCAAAACTAGATTTTAAGAAAACTTGCCTTGATTCGCTGGATTGAAGGATGTTATGTGATGATCAATCGATGATATGAACTCCAAAAATTCGTGGATTCATAGTATAACAACATGTCTTCGACTTCCCAAAGACTCCAGCCGCGGACAGGAAGGATAGGAAATGAAAACGAGTGAAAAAAATGACTGCTCGGCCATATTTATACGCCTGCCGAACACGGCGCAGCAACCGGCCCAGACCAGCGCCGTGTGTCTCGGACGTGTCTCGGTAGGCTGCCAGTCCTGGCCGACCCGGCGCAGGACACGGCGCTTGGCAGCGCCGTTTTCAGGGCCGTTTCGCCCAGGTCCGGCCAGCACCCTCCAGATGCAATAAATGATTACGACAACGACGATCCGAACGACCCCGAAACCCGAACCTGTATACGAATCGAAGATACGTTTACGAAGTATTTGAAAAGACGAATTCGAGCACTAAGAGAACACGCGATTCCGACCACCCGAAGGCTCGAAATTCGACAACGGAAGGTAATTACCCCAAACTTTGGGAAATTACAAAAATAGCCCAAAACGTCCGAAAATCACGATACGTGATCGAATAACCAAACCGAAGTTCACAACACGTCTAACAAAGTTAAACGGACTTACGGGAAACTCGAAACAGTAATTTCGGACAAGATTCACAAGAATCGAACTCGGGTGCGGAAAAGTCGTTAAGAAACACGGAACTCAACAAAACAATACCGAAACGAACTCGGATGACAAAAAGTGCAGAATTAATCATTCTCAGAATGATGAGACAGTCCCAAGCAATTCGTCGAAACGGACCTCCGCCGAAAAAAGAAAATTACCAGAATCTGAAATTGCGGATATTACATTCTACCCTCCTTAAAAGAAGTTTCGTCCCGAAACATAAATCAAGTAGGGAAAAGAAATACCCCGCCAGGAAAACTCAACGAGATACACAAGAACCGAAAAAAATCGCGCCCAACGGCGAAACATTATAAGCAACGCAAAGGAATATACGGCGTGAAAACACGCCCCACGACGACTAACACAACGCCACCGACTATGTTTCAAAACAACAACGAGTAATTAACAACATATCACATGCACACATTTAATCAAAGAAACGCACGCGACAACAAGTCGCACCCGACCACAACGACTATGCGGTAGAAACAAATATAGTATTATGATAGAATTCACTCCGATTCTCGTCAACGAGAAAATGTCCGACGTCAAGACACAAACAATTCAAGATAATAGGAAACGAGAATATCGGATATTACATTCTATCCTATTAAAGATAAGTTTCGTCCCGAAACTTAAAATAAAACATCATGGTAGAATACAAACAAACCCAAGAGTTCACGCAACAAATATTAATTTCTACACGAATTACAGCACGAAGTATGATACACAACTACATCACTGGACACCACCGGGCACTCCCCGAGTAGGAACGAAAACCCGATTCCCGAACATCTTGGCAACGGTTTCACAATGCACCGCTTGGTGCCCCAGTTGGCCGCACTTAAAACAATTAACCGGTGGCGAACGACAATTCTGTCTCGCATGGCCCACACGACTGCAGTTGAAGCAGGTCTTCACACCGACCATCTTACTCGCCTCCAGAGTAAGGTTCTTAGACTGGTCAACCGAACGAGGAGTGCTCTCAGAAGGTAAATACGAAGCAACAGGCTCACGGATCTCACTTCTCTGGCCTCTCGAAAAAATTTCTCGAGGTCTTCTGTCTCTTACTCTCTGAACCAGATTCCGTCACAGAAACAGCCATCTCAATGGCTAAAGGTCGGTCCTGATATTCTTTCAGGGTGGTATACATGAGCGGAGGCATACTCTCACGGATATGAGGTTTCATGCACATATTGAAGTATCGGACCTTGTCCGCTTCACTTCTCACTTGATCACGAACATAAGCCAGCTGTCGATTAAAATCGACTATCACCTGGGATATCGACACATCCTGGGGCATAGCCGAGAAAAACTCAATGATCCTGCATTCACGAACAGGCAACGGGTAATACTCTGCCTCCATGGCGGTCTTAAACTCAGCCCATGTAGGTGTACGATTTGCAGGCACTACAGCCTGCCACCAGTCTGCAGCTTCTTTGTCAAGCAAGTACTGAGCAATGGGTACCTTCTTTTCATCTGGACAAGCTACAGCATCAAATGTTATGTCCAACTGGAAGAGCCAGCTTTCCCAACCTAACGAGTCAGACGAACCCACAAAACGGGGCGGCTGCATCCTCATCACATCTCGTAACCACTTACTAGCCCCGTTATCCCCATCTGGATTCTCATTCCGATGTATAGCCTGATTCATCTGCACTAACTGATCAACCACATGACGAAGGATGGTGGCAGCGCCAACATCAACAATAACGCTAGTCGAATGTCCCTGATCTGTACTGAGCTGATTGGTACTCGGCAAGGAGGGAGTCGCCCTCTCACGCTCCTGATCACGACCACGACTACGACCACGTCCTCGGCCACGATCTCTCGGCATACTGAACAGACGACCAAACAGAATAACGCAACCAAACAAACGTCACAACGTCAACATAGGATGATAATAGCAGCACGATAAAGCATCACCTCCAAGTCATCACACAACTGCACGAACTAACACTGTAATTTAAGAACTTCATTCAAAAATAATTCACACAGTCACATCAACAGAGGTGTTTGGATTTTACCAAATCAAACACAGTCAAAACCACACACGTATCATAGGGATCAAACACTAGCAGCAAAAATAAAATATTTATGGGGTATTATTCAAATGATAAAATTTTAAAATTCTCAAGTTTGAAAAATTTGGTGAAATGAAATTTTTGAAAACAGTTTTAATACCTCGATCGTTTAATCAAAACCATGTATCTCAACATTTAGAAAACACTGAAACATTCTCCGACGAGCACAAAAACACTACAAACTTATCACAACCACTTAGCCCCAACACGTGGACATAAGAAGTTCAAAATTCCGAAAACCAAAAATCGTTCTGCAAAATAAAAATTTCCCAAAATCCTTTAGTTCCTAACCAAAACGACGGTAATATTTTACATTGTCCGAAGTACTTCAAAACATATTTTTCAAATACCGTCTGATTGTGTCATTGGAAATACACGGCCCATTTGTCAAAATTTAACAAATTTTAAAAATCCATATAAACCGTGGTTTGACCGCACCACCAAAATATTTTCCAAAAATCGATTTCTACAAAAATTCTCAAACTGTAAAGTCCTTCAGAAAACATTCTCAAACTTACCCATAGCGGACAACAATCCAAAAACAGTCGAATTTAAAACCACATACTCAAATGGCGGCAGTGGTCGATTGATCAAATGCATCTCGTGGTATCAAGTTTAAACACATAGCAAAACCATTCATCGGAGTTTCTCACAAACTCTACCGTCGGTACATTTTAGAAACCCATCAAGGTTTACAACTTTCACACCATACCACCCCACCCGGTGGTTCAAAGATAAAACAATAACGTGCCCAGTTCTATACACATACTATGTGCCACAAGTATTAAATACACTATATTACACAACACCGTGCAAATAAAATTATGCACCGCAATTAACTCACTAAGATAAAATCATGATACACAAGTACCTCGCATAAAAGAGGAGACTTACGTCCACAGGCCGCACGGAGATGACGGTCCCCCACGATACTAATCTCGTCCGACAACATAACCGATACGTTGTGATTACGCACAACTCAACTTGTCACCTGACGACTCGAATGACAAGACAACACATTACTCGACAAATCACGACTTGACTCGACCCGACTGCCTAGGTTTCCGCAACCTAAGCTCCGATACCATAAATGTAACACCCCCAAAACCATATGGGAATATTACACGCCGTAGACCCTTTCCACAAGGATCTACCAGGCTAAACATCCATAAACAACCAAATGCTTGCCCGACCAGGGTCAAATAATAAAATAATACAGACTGTTATGGTCACTTACACGTGAATACACAGACTGGTGATCTCACACAACCCAATCAACAAAACTGACTTAAACAACATTACCCACACAGGGGTCGAAATATAATACAGCGGAAGACTGAGATCAACTCTGACAACACAACAAAAATCAAACAACTCTCGACTCATGATTAATATCGCAGATCGTCATCCTCTTGTGCCAATCCTGTGACTGCTCCCCTGAATCTGCATGTACCTGTATGCAAAACAGACATCCACCCCCCAATTACTCGGGGGTTAGTAAAACTCCACTGTTTTACTAGTGTAAGTATCAAATCATACGAAATGTAACAAGCAAGTAATAATCGTGAATCAAATATAATAATCAAGTATCAAAATATCCCCGAGAGGTTTTCACAAGGGAAGATAAGCTATGAAGCATTCGAAAATAAGATTATCATCTCGGGAATTTTTAGAATTTCAAAACCTTTAAGACCTCAAGTTCTGATTCACAAAACCTTTCGAAAGACTTTAGGTCCTTAACCCAAATCCTGTTTCATAACTCAACAGTTTACAATACGGGAAATATTTACTCAAGCTCAGGACTCGGTCCAACATTCATTTTCATAAAACTTTTCCTTTCAAAACTTTGATTTGACAATAAACATGCTCATGACACCGTGATCCACTGTCACGTGTCTCCGTAGGTTCAACAACCCGCACGGACTACACCACGCACAATTAAACAAACATAATCAATTCTGACACCGTGATCCACTGTCACGTGTCTCCGTAGGTTCAACAACCCACATGGACTATTAATCAGACATAACCAAGTCTGACACCGTGATCCACTGTCACGTGTCTCCGTAGGTTCAACAACCCGTACGGAAAGAAACAAACACATCAATCACAACAACCAGTCCTGACCCCGTGAACCTGTGTCACGTGTCACCATAGGTTCCGTCGAACCCACACGGTTGGACGTACTATGTCTTGATTCGATGGACCTGTGCCATGAATCATCGTAGGCCTCGTCAGACCCGCACGATTGGACCTCAACACCACACACTAAGTTCTGATCCCATGGACCTGTGCCATGAATCCTCGTAGGTCCCGTCGAACCCACACGAGTGAACTTAGCGTTCCAGCACACCACATTCACATTCACATTACATACAACAATGAGCACGGTTAATCAATCACGTTGATCACCACAAAATCGTACATCACACGCACATAACACAATCTCAACACTCTAACAACTATCATCAGTCAACGACACACAACCAACATAACACACGTTCGGTACACAATACATTGCACAACCAAGTGTACAACCATCCCATATGTACATCTCAATCCTGCACAAATGGCACAACAGCTAACACGTATACCAATATAACACTATTATCACAAAGCTTTCAAATTGCGGAATACACAACCAATTCAAACGGAATATATTTACGAAGGAAAGAAAAATCGTTATAAATCTCATTCGTGATTATTAGTCGCAAGATACAAGTCGTATAATAAGATACTTGCCTTAATAACCGTTACCGAATACCCCGAAGAACACGGTTCGACCGGGAAGCTTGTACCACGAAGAAGACAACGAACGGAAGGGTTTCGACTCGCGTTCTTTACAAGGAATCTGACCCTAACATCATAACATCAATAAATTAACGAATGAACGAGGAAGAATAAGCGTAGAACGCTCGGATTCTATTTGTGACGTTTTATCGAACACCTTCAAGGCGTGGATAAGATACTCAATAAAACGACAAATCCATAGCAATCCAACCATGGAATAACAAGGAATTCGATATAATATAGCTTAACACTCATCAATCCATCACTATTCTGAGTTAAAACGGATTAAACGGACAAATCGAACAAAATCCCCAAAACTAGATTTTAAGAAAACTTGCCTTGATTCGCTGGATTGAAGGATGTTATGTGATGATCAATCGATGATATGAACTCCAAAACTTCGTGGATTCATATTATAACAACATGTCTTCGACTTCCCAAAGACTCCAGCCGCGGACAGGAAGGGTAGGAAATGAAAACGAGTGAAAAAAACGACTGCTCGGCCATATTTATACGCCTGCCGAACACGGCGCAGCAACCGGCCCAGACCAGCGCCGTGTGTCTCGTCCGTGTCTCGCTGATCTGCGATCTGGCCGACACAGCGCCGCGACACGGTGCTCGGCGGTCACCGTTTTGAGCCGTTTCGCCCAAACCGGCCACCCTCGGATGCAATAA
Organism: Orobanche coerulescens; assembly: GCA_033398695.1. Lineage (NCBI taxonomy): Eukaryota > Viridiplantae > Streptophyta > Magnoliopsida > Lamiales > Orobanchaceae > Orobanche > Orobanche coerulescens. The sequence goes on from CM065817.1 coordinate 133,775,902, forward strand.
ATAATTCCGACAACGACGATCCAAATGACCCCGAAACCCGAACCTGAATACGAATCGAAGATACGGTTACGAAGTACTCGCAAAGACGAATTCGATCACTAAGAGAACACACGATTATGACCACCCGAAGGCACAAAATTCGACAATGGAAGGTAATGACCCTAAACTTTGGGAAATTACGAAAATAGCCCAAAAAGTCCGAAAATCACGATACGTGATCGAATAACCAAACCGAAGTTCAAAACACGTCTAACAAAGTTAAACGGACTTACGGGAAACTCGAGACAGTAATTTCGGACGAGATTCACAAGAATCGAACTCGAGTGCGGAAAAGTCGTTAAGAAACACGGAACTCAACAAAACAATACCAAAACGAACTCGGATGACAAAAAGTGCAGAATTAATCATTCTCAAAATTGAATTAGTCATCGAAACGGACCTCCGCCGAAAAAAGAAAATTACCAGAAATCCGAAATTGCGGATATTACAATATACGCGTGATGCGTGATTATGTGGTGATCAATGTGATTGGTTGACCGTGCTCATTGTTGAAGAAATGTGAACGTGAATGTTATGTGTCGTAATGCTAAGTTCACTCGTGTGGGTTCGACGGGACCTACGAGGATTCATGGTAGACGACCATGGGATCGGAACTTAGTATGTGGTACTGTAGTCCAATCGTGCGGGTCTGACGAGGCCTACGATGACACATGACGGAGGATCATGGGGTCAGGACATAGTACGTCCAACCGTGTGGGCTCGATGGGGCCTACGGTGACTCGTGACGGTAGATCACGGAGTCGAGGATTGATGTTTGTGATTGTTGTATTTTGTTTAGACCGTGCGGGTTGTTGTACCTATGGTGACTCGTGACGGTAGATCACGGAGTCGAGGATTGATATTTGTGATTGTTGTGTTTTGTTAAGACCGTGCGGGTTGTTGAACCTACGATGACTCGTGACGGTAGATCAAGGAGTCGAGGATTGATATTTGTGATTGTTGTGTTTTGTTGAGACCGTGCGGGTTGTTGTACCTACAGTGACTCGTGATGGTGGATCACGGAGTCGGAATGTGTGTTTTGATAAACAAAGTGTTTGAAAATGAAGTTTTACGAAACAGAGCTTTTGGGCTGAGACCCAGCGATTGTGGGATTATTTTTGGATTGTAAAATATTGATTTTAAAAGGGGACTTGGGATTGAGACCCTAATGTTTGACAAAGGTTTGATGAACCGAGGACATGAGTCCCTAGAGGTTTTTGACAAACTTAGGACATGAGTTCCTAAAAGATTTGCGTTTTCGAAGATTCCCTAGACAGCATTTCATTTTTTAAAGACTCCATTTGTGATGGTCTCTAAATTCATAAAACTTCTAGGGAATAAATGAATGGTTATTCTTTGTGATTGGTAATGTATGGTTGTGTGATTAATGATTGGTAATTGCTTGTCACATTTTGTATAGTTTGATACTTGCACTAGTAAAACAGTGGAGTTTTACTAACCCCCGAGTAATCGGGGGGTGGATATCTATTTTATGTCCAGTTTCATGTTGGAGCGTGGAGCGATCACAGGATCGGTGCGAAGAATAACGGACAGCGATTCTAATCGAGAGATGTGGAACCTAGTTGGTTGTTGTTGTGCCGTTGTACTATTTTTCAGGCTTCCACTGTGTTGTATTGTTTTGTATTTTGGGACCCCGGTGTGGGGGATGAGTTGTAACGAATTATTACCGCTTAATGTTGTCTTGACCTTATCGGTCCGTGTTTTTATGTTGTTTGATCCCGGTCGGTCAAATATTTGGTCGTATATTCGTGTTTAGCCTGGTGGATCTCCGATGTGGGGTGCACGGCATGTAATATTCCCGATAGCATTCTGGGGGTGTTACATCGTGTACTCAAAACTAAAACACAAATACTAAATTTTCGTGTCGTGTTTTAATATCGTGTACGAAATTGCCGGATCTACCTTTATGAGCCGATCTCGGTACGTAATTACCTAGTTCCATAATTGGCCAGCTCTAGGGACTATGTACTAATACAAATACTTTTTTGAATTTTTTTTTTAAATGAAGGTCATTTTTGAAATTTAGTACTTTTTACTTTTTATTTTTAATTAGTCACTACAATTTAACTGTGTAGCTTGCACGCAGGTTGTAAATGTTGACTTTGTCCAGAAAACGAAAAAACCAAAACATGTAATATTAAGTTGTTGTTTTTATTTGCTCGGTCTATATTGCATGTATTTTAAAATTACATATTTGTATATTTTTAATTAAGAAAATACTTATATTAGTATTTCAATTGTGTTGAATGTACTATTTTTCAAAAATACTAGTTAATCTTAATAAGTGAAAAGTACTAATGATTAAAAGAATTAGTTTTTGTCGATTTGCCACTCTAATTGATCTGAAGATATTAGCTTTTCTTGGTTCGATGCATTTCATAACCATTGAAAAGTCATTGCTTCCATCAGATGCAAGAATAACCAGCAATAAGGAGTACAATGATATAAACTTAAAAGTCGTGGCACACGTTTCGGTTGATGTTCGGCCTTCTCATCACTACAAAATTACCTCCCAAATTCCTTAAACATTCCTTTCGCAAGCTTGGAAGAAAGGACGTGCGAAATATCAACAGCCTTAGCAAGAGCGAAAGGAAAGAACAAAACGGGCCATAATAGTCGAGAAGCTTCATTGCACGTAATTTGTAGAAGAGGAAACGATTCGCAGAGGGCCGTTGAGTTATTTCATAAGTTGGGGTTTTCTTCGACTAAGGACATCATCGGAGGGCTTGAGTCGTGGGTCCACGTTTGAGTTATTTGATAATGATTGTATGTGAATATTATGGAAAACGATAATTAAAACATGATTTTATAATTAATCAACAATTCCTTTTTTTTATGTTTCAAGAATGTTTAAATACAACATATGAACATTTCAATATACTTACCCAGACATTAGGAGCATAATATAAATATACATCAATATATGTCATCTCCAATATGCAGCCAACTAGACTCGTGTTAAGCTCCATATAATTGAGCTCCAAGATGGCAGTGTATGCGCCCATCATGACTGATAAGAGCATGAACAAGTATGGTGTAACACGAGTTCTCCCAATGGCTAAAGGTATAGTATTAATGTAATATTTATTAGAAAAAGTAAGATGTGAAGTGAAGTCAATTGTGGAACTGTAGGTGCATTTTTTTGTGAGTCTTGTTTGTCTTATAACACAGATGATTATCAAAACCATATTTTACTATGTGAGACATCAAAATGTTGAGTGTCTTCTGCCAATTTATTTCTCTCCTTTTGGTTCATGCAACAACAGGAGGTTAAATAGCCTTTATTGTTTTATTTTGTCTTAACTTAAATGGATAAAGTTGAACGAAAAGGTCCGGTTTTTAACTATACATACCGATGCTTTCTCAGTACGAAAGACGCATCAAATATTTCTAGCAACTAAAATTCTCTTTGTGATATTAGTTTTTCCTGTTTTTTGAAAATATCTAATTTTTCAATTGTATCTTGTGAAAACTGTGAAATTTTACGGGCCTTAATTTTTCTTGTTGTTTTGCTGTCTTATAATTCTCCGAAATCCTACGGTACATTTATGACTTATGTTAAGACACTCACAATGATGCAAGGAAAGAGAATAGAGTCCAAATGCTCCCTGCAACAACAAAAGAAAAAAAATATTTATGATAATAACTCAATTACGAAAGATGATCAATTTTAAGTACAAAAATAAAAAAAAGAATAGCAAATGAGATTTAATTAAATAATAAAAAAACTTGTGAAAAATTATCTAACATATCAAGTATATTAGAGAGAGAGAGAGAGATTTAGAGATGAGGCATAACCACAAACGTGTTTAATAATTGCTACCAGAATATGGAACTCAGAGTCAGAGAGTGACAATTACTAGATTAGCTAATATTCTTCAGCAAGCCTTCGATATGAATATATCCATAAACTACAATATTGCATGTCATGAGTTCCAACCCTGCATGGGTTTGAAAATGGAGGAAGACTTGATCTATTTTTGGAATATTTTTATACTAACACTTAATTTTGTACACTTAATTTGTATGATACAATTAAAACTTATATTTCTCTATACCACTTTTGGGTACTATAAAGTGTAGCCTAGCGTAAAAGGGGTGAGCCTACAATGCAAGGCACATTGTGGTACACAAAAGCGATACAAATGATATTTTTTCCGGTTAAAACTATTTGGGGTTAACCCATTTATATTGCAAATGAAGATGATTCACTTTAACTATTTTGGTCCATTTAAATAACGACTTTCTTTTTTTGTCCAGAACGTTTGATGTACTGAGTGAGATTGCCATTCGTTATTTGGAAAAGGGACGTTTTTGAAATATACGAAAAATATTTGTTGGTGAATTTTGGGATAAGCTCAGCCTTTTATTTAATTAAATGTCTTTCCTTTTTTGTGAATTTTTTCCCAAAACTGAAATATATCTTTTCAGTTTTAATCTATTTTGTTAAACATATATCAAATAAATCCTTATTTACGCTCTTTATCTTGAGATTAATTATAGATAAAAATAAAAATAAGTTTTTTTATTAAAGTAACACTATTAAGGTTAAATTATAATATTAAAACTATACTTTATGAATTGATTTACCAAATAAAAAATAATAATTGGACTTAAATTGGGTTACAGTAATGTATTCATAAGTAATAAATATCTTATAATTAAAAGACAACTATATAATCACGACGTGGAAAACACAATTTTATGACAACTTATAACATATTTTTTTATTAATACAAAAATATTTTTATTTTTATGTTTACAATATAAAAAAACATGCAACATTAAAATCGATATCATTTTTTCCAAATTCAATACGATATAATGATTTACCATCTCGGTTTTTAGAAAAATAAGTATGATGATAACTACCATGCCAATATCAGTTATTAAAAATATTTAATGTCGTATCTCTTATGCGTGAATATATAATTATATTATTATTATTAATATTTTGATACTATATTATCAAAAGTATTACGAACCATGCAACGCGTGAGTGAAATACTTGTATGCCTAAAAATTTCATAACCATTGAAAAGTCATTATTGCAGTCTCTGTTGAAGCTAGACCTGCTTCCATTTGATGCTAGAATAACCAGCAACGGTTTCCATCCGGGAAGTGGACCTTGGTTGAGTTAAGCAGGCATATAAACTAAAGAGTCCTAATTTAACTCAAATATCATGGTCAAAGGTGAATGGTTGCCTCCTACTTATATATCCTTCCACACTGACATTGAGGTGGGATACCGTAACAGAATGTAGTTTAAATATTAAGTATGTAAGATTAAACAGACTTGATAAATAAATTTACAGTGTTTCTTATCGTGCCTGTTATGTTGGGCCATATTTTTCGTGTTTTTATCATGTCGTGTTTAGGTTCGAATTTTAGGCTCAATAAGGTTACCGGTGACGTGTTTGTGTTTAACCTGATCGTGTCATGTGATATCGTGTCAAGCCCGATAACAGTCCAACACGATCGATTTACCACTCTACTTAATCTGAAGATATTAGCTTCTCTTGGTTTTATGCATTTCATAACCATTGAAAAGTTATTGTTGCAGTCTCCGTTGAAGCTAGACCTCCTTCCATCAGATGCTAGAATAACCAGCCAGGAGTACAACGACAGAAACTTAAAAGGCGAGGCACACGTTCTGGTTGATGTTCGACCTTCTCATCACTACAAAATTACCTATCTCCCAAATTCCTTAAACATTCCTTTCGCAAGCTTGGAAGGAAGGACGTGCGAAATATCAACAGCCTTAGCAAGAGCGAAAGGAAAGAACAAAACGGGCCATAATAGTCGAGAAGCTTCTTTGTACGTAATTTGTAGAAGAGGAAACGATTCGCAGAGGGCCGTTGAGTTATTTCATAAGTTGGGGTTTTCTTCGGCTAAGGACATCATCCGAGGGCTTGAGTCGTGGGCGCACGATGTGGATCCACAATTCCCGACATACTAACAAGGGTTTTTAGCCTCTGACATTTGATAATGATTGTATGTGAACATTATGAAAAAAGTGTTGTTTGGAGATGCTGTAGAAAATGACAAATGATGCAAAACCGAGGCAAGAGTTGGACTCTCTCTCCGTAAGACGAAATTGCATGCACACTGTGCGGTTGAGCGGCAAACGCGTCCAAGAATCTGACGGTTTTCGACGAACTCGATACCCTGTACTAGGAATCGAATTCCGGGTGAACTACTGGATATTTGGGACTTGTAGTATGAACTTAGGCTAGTATGAGTGTATTATTATCTTGATTATTATGTATGTGAAATCATCATCCGCAGGGGCTTATTTATAGCCTGTAAAGCACCCTGTCCGAATCGATGTGTCTTTCTGACTGGATAGACACCTTGTGGTCCGGTGGGAAGGGCTGCATTGGTTCAGAATAGCTGAACCATTGTGCTGGTCCAGATTACATTGAATGGTCCGAACCATTGCACTAGTTCGGCCGTTAACCGCCCACTTGTGTGCCACTCCCGCCATGTCACTGTCACGTGTCATCCTAGTCACCCTCCACGTCATCCGAGCCACTATCTCAGTTGTCAAAATAAAAGGCTCCTCAGAGCTCCGAGGCGTTCGAGCGAAGTGCGCCCGTTGCGACAAGTGCGACGTGCACATGCTCGGACTCGGACTCGGAAGGTGTTTTGCACCTTCCTCGTAGGATTCGGATTTTAGCCTTAAAAATTAATTAAAGCCAACTAGGGTGCACCATAATGGAGCACACTTGATTGTTCATTTATGATGGAAAGTCCTTTATAAATGTATAATAACAATAACAACAATAATAATAATAAGCTTCTAGAATCTAGATATTTTCTAAGGGGCTCATGTTGACCCTGGTGAAAGATAGGGACTGTATTTTATACCCCAAGAGTACCTAGAAAAGTGTCCATCTTGCTATATGGATATAAATTTGACATATTTATTTTAAACCTAAAATCTTTTAACATATTTTGTCACACTGCCACCCGGAGGGAACACCTAGCCAGGTTATTTGAAAGGTGCAAAATACAATTTCGTGGTGGAAGAAGACAAAGGCCAAAGCAATGTTTTAAAAAGCCCGCGACTTGTACGAGTTGACTTACGAGTCGAGGCGAGGTGGTCGAGTGTCGAGTAGTGGTTGATGGGCCGAGTGATCTTTTGATATGCAAGTATTTTATTTAAGGAGAATGAGTTAACTTGGTTATGAGTTGATTTGTTACAGGTAACGAGTCGGTCTCTCTCCATTTGTCCAGGGCCGGCCGAAGGCCCAAGCAACTAAAGCGAGGGTTTTGGGCTTCACATCTTTTTTATAAAAAAAAGAGCCTCAAATTAATTGTTAGATAAAAGAAATTTGGGATTACATCACTAACATTAAGGTAGCTTGTTGGTAGGCAGAGACCTTATTTTCCACAATGTCACAAGTTCGCTTAGCTGGAAGCGGCACTTTGGTATCTTTTTTAATTATTCGACTACTTATTGGCCCAATATATGTCATTGATTATTCTGTCAAAAGAAACATATAATTCATTATTTACATTGGCTCATAAAAAATGGCAGTATATATTAGTTTAGTTTTGAAACTTTCTTCTTTTTGAGTACCAAAAAAATATTTTTTCTTTTTAAATAATTATATAAAGATGATTTTTTTTGTACAACATTCAATTGAATTTATTTTAGTAAAAATATAAATTCAATTAAAATTTTGCATGGTAGTTTGCGCATCGCAACAAGCTCAAAAAATAGTACATTATTTAAAAAATTTTAGAATATTTAATTTTGAATGTAATTTGATAAATGACTTTATTACAAAAAAATTGAAAAAAACTGAGATAAAATATAATATTTTAATAAACTATTATTGTTAAATATTAAAGGCTGCATTTTGAAAATTGTTTTAGGCCTCGTTAAGTGTTGGTTGGCTCGGGAGCAATTTGGGAACCCAAGGCAATGTCAGGATGAAACCTTTAACCCGGACCCGTGTGCAGCGGGCGCATGCTTGTGAGGATCAAAGGCGACAGTCGTCTTTGGAAAGCTTGCTCTACAGATCGGGGTGAGGTCGGCGCTGAGAATCTTCGGAGACGGAACAATCCCCCTCTTCCCTGGGGGAAGTTAAAAAAAAGTTCTCTCTCTCTCTCTCTCTCTCTCTCTCTCTCTCTCTCTCTCTCTCTCTCTCTCTCTCTCTCTCTCTCTCTCTCTCTCTCTCTCTCTCTCTCTCTCTCTCTCTCTCTCTCTCTCTCTCTCTCTCTCTCTCTCTCTCTCTCTCTCTCCCCAATCGTACACTTGTAACACTTCAGCGCCCTCTCTCTCCTCATCTTACCACCTGCATCACAAATAAAAATTTAAAAACTTCACGTGGTATAAAATAAGGGAATGCGGGAATCGAATCGGTCTAAAAAATATCAGTTTGGTTTTATTGATTTTTTTTGTTGGAATCGTGCTGAAACCGAGTCGAAGCAAGCTAGTGGTTCCAAGCGGTTCCTTGATTATGTATTTGAGAAAAATTCTATAAATCGATTCTCGGTTTAGTTCTGGGCAGTTCCATATAGATTCAGCGCGATTCTGTTTGGTTGCTTCTGGTTCCTTCAGTCCCTACACGGCTTAGATCGGTTCGACGATGCGGTTCCGACAAAAATGTCTACAAAGTTCAATCGTACATTTCAGCTCTCTCTATCTCTCTCCTCATTTTACCACCTGCATCAAAAATAAAAAACTTAAAAACTTCACGTGGTATAAAATAAAGGAACACGGGAATCGAACTGGTCTAAAAAATATCGGTTCGATTTTATTGATTTTTTTGTTGGAATCGTGCTGGAACTAGGGATGTGAACGAACCTAAAAGTTTGATTCGGTTCGAAGGATTCGGCTCGAAAAAGCTCGATTCGTGGATCGATTCGGGACACCAAACGTAGAGTCGAACCCTATAAAATAGGATTCGGGAATCAGACCGAATGGTTCGGCTCAATTCGAGGGGCTTTAACTCAAGACATAAACCCCTTCCATTCCTGGTCGAAGCATCCAGATTCGGCGAATCGGACCAAACTATATTCGAACTATACTGGACTTGTGGAGTTATACTGGACTTTAACTCGAGCCGAATCGAACTATATTCGAACGGTTTGAAAATTCGAGTCAAATCGAATCGAACTATAAAAAAATGTTAGCCTTCGAGCCGAATCGAACCTCAAATTCTGAGGTTCGAAATTTTCGAGCCGAATCGAACCTAAGGTTCGAATAATTTTGAGCCAGACCGAACCCAGTAAAAGTTCGGTAAAGTTCGGCTCGTTTACAGCCCTAGCTGGAACCGAGTGGAAAAAAGCTAGCGGTTCCAAGCGGTTCCTCGATTCTGTTGAAATTTTATAATATATTTGATATACATGTATAATTTAATAATGTATAATTTTTATTCATTATAAAAATTGATATTATTTAAAAATGTTAATAAATATTTTTCCTTTTTGTTTAAAAAACACCATGACCGGGGCTACCTAACCCAACACGACCCAAACCGGTCTAGGACCGGCCCTGCCCAGTTCCTTTATGAGCCGATCTCGGTACGTATTTACTTAATATGCAATATTACAAGGTATGTATTTACGAATAGGATCAAATATACTATAAAATATTAAACAAAATAGTGTTCCGGCAGTCATCAATCAGACTGGACAATGAACTGAGTTTGGATGGGCTGAACTAAACAATGGGCTGAGGCGAGTGGAGTTTTTATGAATTAAGATGGGTCAAGTTGGGAAAATTCAAACTGGAATCGGTCCATCCTAATAATGGGTTGGGCAGATCTGAACGGTCTAAACCAAGTTGGCCACCCAACATAAATTTTCGGGGTGGGTTAGAATGGATCGCGGTGTTCCAGCCCACTTGCTACTCCTAGCAGCTAGTCCTAATAATATTACAGGTTGTAAACTCTAACTTGTCCAGAAACCAAAAAAAAAAAAAAACATGTAATATTAAATTGTTTTCTTTATTTGCTCGGTCTATAATGCATACGTGTTTTAAAATTATAGATTTGTATATTTTTAATTAAGAAAAGATTTATATTAGTATTTCAATTTTGTTGAATGTACTATTTAAAAAAAACACTAGTTAATCTTAATAAGTGAAAAGTAACTAATGATTAAAAGATTTAATTTTGTTAATTCTTAAGAATACAATAACCTCCACTCCAACCACTTTTTATATATTTCTTTAAATTACTCAGATATAACTAAATTAATATGATCAACAATTTAATAATGTATAACCATAAAAGCATTACAAGTACTTGTGCAATGAACGAAAAGAGGCGATTCAGGAGACGGATACTATGGATACACTGGAGAAATTATAGAGAAAAGTATTCAGGTTAATTGATCAAGATAGATATACAACATCAAGTTAGAAAAGTTAGGGTTTTATAGGTTATACAATTTACCAACTGATTGAAAATTGTAAGGGAAGGTAAAATAACTCAACCTTTAATGCAAAATGAAAAATAATCGAAAAAGAAGAGAAATGGCCGAGAAAGAGTATCTTTGTCTTAAACAATCGGTTGGTCACGCACACAACTACATTACATATGCATCTAATATCAAATAGTAGTATATATTTAAATGAGGATACAAGAAGGCATAATATAAGTATGGACCAATTGTTCATGTCAATTTGCATGCTTTTATTCAGCTGTATAGATTTCAATGACATACAAAGTTTTCCCTCGTGCAAAAAACACTGAAAAATATATACAGATATTTCAATTACAGTTGAAGGGTTCTCTTGAGAAGGAAAAAGGTATAATGGTTCTCAAATAACACAAGAGGGAGAAAAAGCCTTATTCTATGCAGATTCTCATCAGTTATATCTGAGTTCTCAAACCAATTAATATCTGGATCCTTGTAGCTTGCGTCAAAAGAATTATCAAAACTAATTAGAAAAAAGTAGAAGGAAACAAACAAGAACATGCACTTACACTAAACACGCAGTTGTGTATTTGATCAATAAAAATTTACTTAACCATCAAAAAGAGGAAATATTCATGCCACGAGTAAAAGTAAAGAAACTTAACCTCAATAAAACCACATCGTTGGTCTTCTGTTATTTCTTGTTCCCGTATATTCATAATCATCTCTTGTTCATTCGATTGTGATCCTACTCCATCCACAGATTCTATGTTGACAATTATTTGACCTGAATCACCAAATTATTAAGTATGGTGAAAACTATAAAGATAAAATATCAAGATTTATTATTCGTTCACCTTCTGGTGGATCTTGTTGGTGAGGAACCAGGGTTGGTGGATTTTGTTGAGGAATGATCGGGGCTGGTGGATTTTGTTGAAGTGGGATCGAGACTTGTTGTGACCGAATTAAATAATATAATACCATTTGCATTATATCTAAAATAATTCCACAAACTTCTAGAGCCTGCCTAAATCAAAACGAAATAACAATATTAGAATATAAAATCAAAAAATATTATTTAGTTAAAGACAGAAATTTTATGATTAATTCACTTACATAAACAAGACAAATGCTTGTCCAACATTTTATAAGTGAATGCGACGGTCTAAGGCAACGATAGTGTTAAAGATAGACCGAACGGCGTGATTATGTCCAGTGTACGCATCCTAACCGCTTCTATCTAAATAAATAAATAACAAAGTAAACAAATAATATAAGAAAGTTGTAGATACATTTTACATACACATATTTTATTTTTATTTTTTTTGTGGTGGAAGTAAACTTGCAAACTTACCACCCTATGAAGTGGTAACACAAGCATAATGATAGAAAAAATAGTGGATATCATTTTTGTAATGACGACTTTCCACGGTTATGTAAAGTTGGATATGAGGATAACTTGGATGGCGAACAAAGTTATCAGCGAACCCAGTATCTTGAAAGCACGAATCTTGAAAAGAGCAAATCAAATAAATTAGCGATTATAAATTTCAGTATGGTAATTTGATAGAAATGAAAAGTTGAGATTTTTTTTAAGGATTCAATATACTTATTGGAAAAATTGAGATGTGAAGTGAAGTACATTGTGCAATTGTAGGTGCAATTTTCTTTGAGTCTTGTTTGTCTTATAACATATATGATTGTCAAAATCATATTTTACTATGTGAGACATCAACATGTTGGCTTTCTTCACCAGAATGTATTTCTCTCCTTTTGGTTCATGCAACAGCAGGAGGTTAAATAGCCTTGATTGTTTTATTTTGTCTTAACTTAAATGGATAAAGATGAGCGGAAAGGTGTGATTTTTAATACATACCTATGCTTTCTCAGTACGAAAGATGCATCAATTATTTCTATCAACTATAATTCTCTTTGTGATACTAGATTTTCCTGTTTTTGAAAATATCTAATTTTCCAATTGTATCTTCTCAAAACCGTGAAATTTCACAGGCCTTAGTTTTTCTTGTTGTTTTGTTGTCTCATAATTCTCCGAAATCATACGGTACATTTATGACTTATGTTAGGACACTCACACTGATGCAAGAAAAGAGAATAGAGTCCAAATGCTCCCTACAACAACAAAAGAAGAAAAATATTTATGATAATAACTCAATTACGAAAGATGGTCAGTTTTAAGTACAAAAATAATAAAAGGAATAGCAAATGAGATTTAATTAAATGAGAAAAAAAAAACTTGTAAAAATTATATAACATATCAAGTATATTGATCAATTTCTCCAAATCCATAATAAGATGAGAAAATGTGATAATCTGTACAATATTAGTGCAAGAACGAATCTCTAAGGTTGAGAATCACTAAGAACTTATTTTTATGGGCTTCACTTAATACCCCAATTCATCTTCAATTTATATATATATATATATAAGATGTCACGACCCGATATGCCGTGTCCGTGTTGACCGTCCAAATGAGGCGTGCCTTCTGGTTAGCTTGCCACAAGTGGGGTAAAAGGGGGCGACATTAGTGTTAAGGCGTTGTTTGCCCGGATGCATCGGTCTGGCCGAGTCAGGCATGCCGACCCGGTTTAGTCCGGAGAGCTTGTCGCTAGTCGAGGACTTGACTATGAAGGGGATCGTTGCTGGTAGGGCACAACTGGTCGGGGACTAATGCCGTCTCCCTGATGAGCCCATGGCAGGGCGAAACCAGTTGGCATGCTATGAGGGATAGGCTGGTCCCGGGGTGTGAGGGCCCCTGGGACGCCGAGAGAGAGAGAGAGAGAGAGAGAGAGAGAGAGAGAGAGAGAGAGAGAGAGAGAGAGAGAGAGAGAGAGAGAGAGAGAGAGAGAGAGAGAGAGAGAGAGAGAGAGAGAGAGAGAGAGAGAGAGAGAGAGAGAGGCATAACCATAAATGTGATATAGAGAGAGATATGAGGCATCACCATAAATATGTTTAATAATTACTAGCACAATATGGAACCCAAAGAGTGATAATTACTAGATTAGCCAATATTCTTCAGCAAGTCCTCGATACGAATATATCCATAAATTACAATATTGTGTGTCATAAGTTCCAACCCTTCATGAGTTTGAAATTGGAGGAAGACTTGCTCTATTGTTAGAATCTTTTTATACCAGCACTTTATTTTGTACACCTAATTTGTATGATGCGGTTAAAACTTATATTTCTCTATACCACTTTTGGGTACTATAACGTGTAGCCTAGTATAAAAGGGGTAAGCCTATAATGCAAGGCAAATTGTGGTACACAAAAGCAATACAAATGATATTTCTTTTTGGCTAAAACTCTTGGGGGTTAACCCAATTATATTGAAAATGAAGATGGTTTACTTTAACTATTTTGGTCCATTTAAATAACGACTTTCTTTTTTTGTCCAGAACGTTTATCCCAAATACCAATGGGTGGCCCGTAGGTTAATCGAGTGAACCCGGTGACCCGCATTCTTCAACTATGAATATAATTTTAGTATTTAATGCTTACTTTTATTATCTCTCAGAACAAAATAGTTATCAGTTTATTCATCTGCGCAAGATAATTAACAATTTGTTTGAGGAAATTGTCAAAAAGCAATAGAAGCTGAGCAATCAAATAGGTACAATTTTATTTATAACACTGATAGATGTGCTTTAAATAGACTATACAACGAGTTTCCTTCCATATATATGATTACTTATAAGGAAATATTTCAAGTAGAATCCTACTATCTATAGAAGGATATAGAATCCCTACTCTTTAGGTATCCTATTCTAAACAGTATAAGGTACTACATATGATGGGAAAGACATAATTATAATTCCCGAAACACTCCCCCTACGTCGAGGGCCAATACAACAATGACGCATAAGGTGTTACCTCGGTAAAAAATCTTATCCAAGTCAAACAAAACTCCATCGAAAAAATAAAGACTCGGTGAGGAAAAAGAGCACAAAATGTAACACCCCCAAACCACTTGAGAACATTACAGCACCGCAGACCCTCTCTGTGGCGATCTACCATGCTAAATACAAAAGACACAACAATATAATACATGCCGGCATGGCCAAATAACGAACCATTAGACCGATTTGGTCTTTTACCACAACATACTCATCAAACATACATTACTCTTTCTCACAACTCATACCCACGCAGGGTTTAGAATACATCAATATTTCCATAAAATGGAAAATACCACAATGGAAAGACAAAACAACCATACTCCACTAAATACTCAACACGGTCTTCATGTGATTAGTATCGTCATCTTCCATCATCCTTCGTAGCGATCCTGTGAACTCCTCCCCCACAACCTGCAAGTACCTGGACGCAATACAAACATCCACCCCCCGATTACTCGGGGGTTAGCAAAACTCCACTGTTTTGCTAGTGCAAGTATAAAATATAAATACAAGCCATACATATCATACTCCAATACATAAAAATCGTGAACGTACTTCCCAAGATAAATCACTTTATCAAAACGGTTCAGTCGAAATATAGGGGCAAACCCGATATACATCTTGTAAAACATTTTACGATCTCGGGAGTTTTGAAAACATTTGGAATTTAAGAATTCTCAAGCCTTTCAAAACAATTTAGGGACACAACCCAAAAATCACTTTCCCAAAATCCAATTATCATAATAACGCACGGGGTCCACGACCCAATCATACCATAACAACATGTTTCCACAGATTATTCGCGTCCCATGCTAGCAAACCACGTACCTCAGATGCTCCCGTAGAACATACTCGAGTGAATAACCCACAGGGAAACCATACCAAATCACATATTGCCGTAACAACAATCACGTGACCACAAGCACAGATACGTTCATAACCAAATCACAACCATAAGTTATCCCGGCATCGCGCTAATAAGCTACGAACCTCGGAGTCCCCGCAAGACATACCCGATGAATAACTCCACAAGTTATTCCCGGCATCGCACTAACAAGCCACGAACCTCGGAGTCCCCGTCCCTGCAAGACATACCCGATTGGATAACCCTATGGTCACGCCCGACCCGTACTAGCAAGTACGGATTCAACAATCTTACCCGGAGGCACATCACTTACAACGATCGCACAATAACAAACACATACAATTTACAAACCACAAGGAACATTACCACCTCCTCATAAAGGAGTCCTAAATCATATCACACGGTATCACATTTTTTCATAACAATTACACTTATCAATACACAATCCTCGGCAATTAATACGGTCTACTATATTCACTAAATATTATTGTAATATCTTCCAACATACGAAACCAACACACATATTCTGAAAACACATTTGTTTACGATGCATACGAGTTATCTTTTGAAAGGCAACATTTATCGAGAACATACCGATCCTTTTAAGGTTCATTTAAACGTTAGGATAGCACATAAAATAATTCACCAACAATTACGTCTGCGAAACATGAAACATATGGGCAAGATACTTGCCTCGATACCACGAGCGACGAAACGACGAACGGACACCGTCGGGTAGCCTTCGAACTTCCAAAAACATCTAAGAATTCGACAGCCCGCGAATACTACGAAAATAATACCACCATGAATCAACAATACTTCGAAAATATTGGGATCATCCTAATTTCTACCCATTGGAGCATTTCGACGGACATCTCCAAGGCTTACACCAACATAATCGACGAACATAAGAATTTACGAAGTTCCTCCCACAAAGCCTCAAGATTAACAAAGGATCTCGAGTACATAACGAAGATCTTACAATAATCTGGGTTAAATCGGCTTAAATCAGCCGAAACCTCACAAACCCCCAAAATCCCCAAAAAATCAAGGGTTCAAGTGATCTTACCTCAAATCTTTGGACAGAATGGTAGATCTTCGATAGATCCTTGCTAGAAATTGAAAAGGATTGATATCAAAGGATATCTAGTCGAAATTCTCGTCTTCAACCCCTTGAAATCGCCTAGGAGGCCGGAAAAGAAAAATGGGAATGAAAAATGACGAGAGTTAACCAGAGCACTAATATATATAGGCGCGCATTAGCGTGCGCTATCGGCTTGGGCCGCAGTCCAGAAACTTCTGTCCGGCCGGGGTAGCGTGCGCTGCATCCGAATAACGTGCGCTAAGCCCACTGAGTTAGCGCGCACAAGGGCCGACTAGCGTGCGCTACCTAATAGTCTGGCCAAAGTCGAGACTCTACTACCCCAATTGTCCGGCCAATTAGCGCGCACTGCCGATAGGCAATAGCGTGCGCTACACACACAAACTAGCGTGCGTTACTCCGATTCCATAGCGTGCATTAACGGGACTCTAGTCCCAGTCCAGTAGTGCCTGGACGGCCCCTGGACTGCCAGTTAGCGTGTGCTACATGCCCAGTAGCGTGCGCTAACAATGGCACGTAGCGCGCGCTACACCACAAGCGGTAGCGTGCGCTACACTGAAATGAGTCAAAAACTCATGCAATGATCCCAAACAGAAATCAAATGTGTGTCAACTCCTGACACGACAATATGTGGCATAACATACCAAAGACATGGACAACGCCAATCCGATAATCTGCAGAAAAACTCAACGAAATCGGAACGGAAATCTCGGGTATTACATTCTACCCCTCTTAAAAGAAGTTTCGTCCCCGAAACTTAAAACACAAAACGATTGCCCCAAAACTATCTCAAATTACACCCGCTATTCGTTGCCGACGTCTTGCACGAATCACCTGCAGCACGCGGCTGCTAACATCCATATTGCTACTCCAGAATGATAACAAAACGCACGGACAAAAATCAGTATGGTTGAACAACCCAAACAGTACGTCAATCAAAATACGATCTAATCGCTAAACAAATACAAAATCCCACCACCAAAGGATTAGAAAACCGACATGAAGCTAATTTCCCATACATAAGGAAATTACGAAGTGATCTGGATGCTCCAAAAAATCATGATACGAGATCAAAAAAAACTGAATATCAAACGATCGAACCATAACGATCGGGACAACAATAGTCGAATAATCATGATCGAATCATGACGAACAACAAAAATCAAATAACAATCCTGAAGTCCACTACTCGACTCGAGACAATAGATGGTCTGGTAGAAATGACAAAACATGTATTTACATAAGATTCACAAGAAAGGAGCCGTATTCGGAAAAGTCACAAAGACAACGAATTTCTCTGAAACAGTACCACGACTCGCCCACCAATGGAAAGTGAAGAATAGAACGAGTTCAGAAAATATCAACGAGCACAAACGAGTCAACAAGACTGGAAATACATAAATTCAACAATCCGATTCACTTCAAATGAAAGAAGTTCATCCCCGAAATTCGAAACAGCAAAGCAAGAAAATAATATGACATACAGATGGTAGACTACACTCTCAGAGACTCCTCAGAGTCGGCCCTGATATCAGTGCTCAAGTCCATGCCTCGGATGAATCGGTGACTGACTCACAAAACTGAACCCGGTATCCCACAAGTCCACACTTGTAACACGTTACTGGCGGAGAAGGACAATGTGCACGAATATGTCCCGACACATTGTAGTTAAAACACCTCCTGGCTTTACCAGGAGTCAAAGCAGATGACTTAGAACTCTCAGTCCCACGCAACGAGCCACGGAGCTTCACAGCGGAAAGACTACGACGTTGCAAACTAGAAACACCAACTCCTGCACTGTCCACTAGGTCATCGGACTTCCTCTGCTTCTTCGACTCAGACACATGCTCCGACGATAATGAGGCTAGTTCACGGGCTAAGGCTCGATCTTGATAGTCCCTCAATGAAGTGCAAGTGAGTCCCGACATATACACGCGAATCGCTGGATTCATCCGTTTGTCAAAGTGAAAAATCTTCTCTTCCTCGGTTCTTACCTGATCTCGCATATATCTGAGTGTTTGCTATAGTCAATGATAGCCTCTGACACTGATATATCTTGCAGTTCAGCCAAATGAAATTCACGAATCTTCTGCTCTATAATCGGTTTCGGATAGAACTCAGCTTCCATAAATGCCTGGAACTCCGCCCACGTGACATCACGATCACGAGGTTTAACAACTTCCCACCAACTAGCGGCATCTTTGTCAAGAAGGTACTGAGCGATAGGCACCTTCCGTTCTCCGGGACAATCGATGGCCTCAAATATCTTTCCCAACTATAAAATACAACCATCCCAGCCCAACGCATCCACAGCACCGGCGAATCTAGGGGGATTCATACGAACTACCTCGCGAAGCCATTGATTTATGCCGACGTTCTGATTCGCGTCAATGCTACGTTGAACCGCCTGAGTCAACTGAGTCATCTGAGTCGCTACTTGTTGCAATATAGTAGCAACACCCAAGCCAATATCGTTCCCGGCAATATTCTCTCGATCACGCATCTGATCCCCGTGGCCATCAGTACCACGGTTACGACCACGACCTCTGCCCCTCGGCATATTAACATGCAACAACCTAACGCAACGAAAATCACATAATCACACACAACAACTATTACAGCACATATGGAACCCACTCAAAGATGATCGACTGCAAAAGTTAGGCCCGACGGCAAAAATACAGTCCCAAACTTTTTCTCAACTAGAAAGCGCGCTCCACAATAAAAGATGGCGTGGGCTAGCTGTGTAAGTTTGGCAACACAATCATACTCACCTACCAACGATGTTAGACCGGAGGTTGCAAATAAACAACAACGTACAAATCCAAATGCCAACGGTTTGCATAATTACAACCTTACACAAATAATCATCAGGAATTAATTAACATTCAAACCGAAATCCCATCTCTCGGTCAAGGACATCATTTCAACAAGTGCATACCGAACGACTCAGCGTTCACACCACCACTTTAATCACAACTCGGAGCATTACAGTTGAACAAGAACATCTTCACCACATACCTTTCTAATGAAATGCATAGAACCGGAAAGTTAAAAGTGGGAGTCACGTTTCAAGTAAGTTTTTGGTAGACCTCATTTGAGTTTTAAAAAATATTATATTTTTGAAGACATGCAATACAGCAATGGAAATAAAATGTAAGTAGTTTGAATTCTCAAAATCTTCGATCTCGGGGTCATCATACAAAAATCAAACCATTTTCCCTCCTCGAATGATGTTTTTGAATAAAATTTACGTGACTTCCCCAAAACATTTGAAGTTTAAAATACCACATTGATAAACTTTCATTGGGTAACCAATCCAAAACATTACTCCTATAAAAACGATTTCACACAAAGTTGTATATATATATATACATACATACCGGTACTACTCTTCATTCCAGCACAATACGAGAATCAAACAAGTATGGAGTATGTACTCTCGTGGCACGTTTAAACTCTACATAATAACACAGAATCACACAAGCTCGTATATCACGAGACACAACAAAGTAGTGGGAAGACTTGCATCCACAGATCGCACGAAGATGATAGCTGCACCTCGATACTAATCACGACCGACCTCCAGACGACGTGTCGCGACACGACTCAGGCAGACAAAATCTGACAAGACAAGACAAGACAAGACCGACAACGTACAACTCGACCCGACAGCCTAGGTTTCCACAACCCGGGCTCCGATACCATATTCTGTAACACCCCCAAACCACTTGGGAACATTACAGCACCGCATACCCTCTATGTGAGGATCTACCAGGCTAAATACAAAAGACACAACAATACAATACATGCTGACATGTCCAAATAACGAACTATTAGACCGATTTGGACTTTTACCACAACATACTCATCAAAGATACATTACTCTTTCTCACAACTCATACCCACGCAGGGTATAGAATACATCAATAATTCCATAAAATGGAAAATACCACAATGGAAATACAAAACAACCATACTCCACTAAATACTCAACACGGTCTTCATGTGATTAGTATCATCGTCTTCCATCATCCTTCGTAACGATCCTGTGAATTGCTCCCCCGCAACCTGCAAGTACCTGGACGCAATACAAACATCCACCCCCCGATTACTCGGGGGTTAGCAAAACTCCACTGTTTTGCTAGTGCAAGTATAAAATATAAATACAAGCTATACATATCATACTCCAATACATAAAAATCGTGAACGCACTTCCCGAGATAAATCACTTGATCAAATCGGTTCAGTCGAAAGATAGGGGCAAACCCGATATACATCTTGTAAAACATTTTACGATCTCGAGAGTTTTGAAAATATTTGGGATTTAAGAATTTTCAAGCCTTTCAAAACCATTTAGGGACACAGCCCAAAAATCACTTTCCCAAAATACAATTATGATAATAACGCACGGGGTCCACGACCCAATCATACCATAACAACATGTTTCCATAGATTATAAGTGTCCCGTGCTAGCAAGCCACGGACTTCAGATGCTCCCGTAGAACATACTCGAGTGAATAACCCACAGGAAAACCATACCAAATCACATGTCACCGAAACAACAGTCACGTGACCACAAGCACAGATACGTTCATAACCAAATCACAACCATAAGTTATCTCGGCATCACGCTAACAAGCTACGAACCTCGGAGTCCCCGCAAGACATACCCGATGAATAACTCCACAAGTTATTCCCGGCATCGCACTAACAAGCCACGAACCTCGGAGTCCCCGTACCCGCAAGACATACCCGATTGGATAAACCTACGGTCACGCCCGACCCGTACTAGCAAGTACGGATCCCGGAGATTCAACAATCTTACCCGGAGGCACATCATTTACAACGATCGCACAATAACAAGCACGTATAATTTACAAACCACAAGGAACATTACCACTCCTTATAAAGAAGTCCCAAATCATATCACACGGCATCACATTTTCTCATAACAATTACACTTATCAATACACAATCCTCGGCAATTAATACGGTCTACTATATTCACTAAATATTATTGTAACATCTTCCAACATATGAAAGCAACACATATATTCCGAAAACACATTTGTTTACGAAGCATACGAGTTATCTTTTGACAGACAACATTTATCGAGAACATACCAATCCTTTTAAGGTTCATTTAAACGTTCGGATAGCACATAAAATCATTCACCAACAATTTCGTCTACGAAATATGAAACATATGGGCAAGATACTTGCCTCGATACCACGAGCAACGAAACAACGAACGGACACGGTCGGGTAGCCTTCGAACTTCCAAAAACAACCAAGAATTCGACAGCCCACGAATACTACGAAAATAATACCACCATGAATCAACAATACTTGGAAAATATTGGGATCATCCTAATTTCTACCCAATGGAGTATTTCAACAGACATCTCCAAGGCTTACACCAACATAATCGACGAACATAAGAATTTACGAAGTTCCTCCCACAAAGCCTCAAGATTAACAAAGGATCTAGATTACATAATGAAAATCTTACAACAATCTGGGTTAAATCGGCTTAAATCGGCCGAAACCTCACAAAACCCCAAAATCTCCAAAAAATCAAGGGTTCAAGTGTACCTCAAATCCTTGGAGAGAATGGTGGATCTTCGATATATCCTTGCTAGAAATTGAAAAGGATTGATATCAAAGGATATCTAGTCGAAATTCTCGTCTTCAACCCCTTGAAATCGCCTACGAGGCCGGAAGAGAAAAATGGGAATGAAAAATGACGAGAGTTGACCACAGCACTAATATATATAGGCACGCACTAGCGAAACCTAGTTAGCGTGCGTTATCGGCTTGGTCCGCAGTCCAGAAACTTCTGTCCGGCCGGGGTAGCGTGCGCTGCATCCGAATAACGTGCTAAGCCCACTGAGTTAGCGCGCACAAGGGCCGACTAGCGTGTGCTACCTAATAGTCTGCCCGAATTGTCCGTCCAATTAGCGCACGCTGCCGATAGGCAATAGCATGCGCTACACACCCAAACTAGCGTGCGCTACTCCGATTCCATAGCGTGCGTTAACGGGACTCCAGTCCTAGTCCAGTAGCGCCTGGACTGCCCCTGGACTGCCAGTTAGCGTGCGCTACATGCCCGATAGCGTGCGCTAACAATGGCATGGTAGCGCGCGCTACACCACAAGCGGTAGCATGCGCTACACTGAAATGAGTCAAAAACTCATGCAATGATCCCAAACAGAAATCAAACGCATATCAACTCCTGACACGACCATACGTGGCACAACATACCAAAGACATGGACAACGCCAATCTGATAATCCGCAGAAAAACTCAACGAAACTGGAACGGAAATCTCGGGTATTACATTCTACCCCTCTTAAAAGAAGTTTCGTCCCCGAAACTTAAAACACAAAACGATCAACGCAAAACTATCTCAAATTACACCTGCTATTCGTTGCCGACATCTTGCACGAATCACCTACAGCACGCGGCTGCTAACATCCATATTGCTACTCCAGAATGATAACAAAACGCACGGACAAAAATCAGCATGGTTGAACAACCTAAACAGTACGTCAATCAAATGCGATCTAATCGCTGAACAAATACGAAATCCCACCACCAAAGGGTTGGAATACCGACACGAAGTTAATTTCCCATACATAAGGAAATTACGAAGTGATCTGAATGCTCCAAAAAATCATGATACGAGATCAACAAAAACTGAATATCAAACGATCGAACCATAACGATCGGGACAACAATAGTCGAATAATCATGATCGAATCACGACGAACAACAAAAATCAAATAACAACCCTGAAGTCCACAACTCGACTCGAGACAATAGATGGTCTGGTAGAAATGACAAAACATGTATTTACATAAGATTCACAAGAAAGGAGCCGTATTCGGAAAATTCACAAAGACAACGAATTTCTCCGAAACAGTACCACGACTCGCCCACTAATGGAAAGTGAAGAATATAACGAGTTCAGAAAATATCAACGAGCACAAACGACTCAACAAGACTGGAAATACAGAAATTCAACAATCCAATTCACTTCAAATGAAAGAAGTTCATCCCCGAAATTCGAAACAGCAAAGCAAGAAAATAATATGACATACATATGGTAGACTACACTCTCAGAGACTCCTCATAGTCGGCCCTAATATCAGTGGTCAAGTCCATACCTCAGATGAATCGGTGACTGACTCACAAAACTGAACCCGGTGTCCCACAAGTCCGCACTTGTAACACGTTACCGGCGGAGAAGGACAATGTGCACGAACATGTCCCAACACATTGCAGTTAAAACACCTCCTGGCTTTACCAAGAGTCAAAGCAGATGACTTGGAACTCTCAGTCCCACGCAACGAGCGATGGAGCTTCACAGCGGAAAGACTACAACGTTGCAAACTAGAAACACCAACTCCTGCACTGTCCACTAGGTCATCGGACTTCCTCTGCTTCTTCGACTCAGGCACATGCTCCGACGATAACGAGGCTAGTTCACGGGCTAAGTCTCGATCATGATAGTCCCTCAACGAAATGCAAGTGAGTCCCGACATATACACGAAAATCTCTGACTTCATCCGTCTGTCAAAGTGAAAAATCTTCTCTTCCTCGGTTCTTACCCGATCTCGCATATATCTGAGTTGTTTGCTATAGTCGATGATAGCCTGTGACACTGATATATCTTGCAGTTCTGCCAAATAAAATTCATGAATCTTCTGCTCTCTAATCGGTTTTGGATAGAACTCAAGCTTCCATAAATGCCTGGAACTCCGCCATGTGACATCACGATCACGAGGTTTAACAGCTTCCCACCAACTAGAGGCATCTTTGTCAAGAAGGTACTGAGCGATAAGCACCTTACGTTCTTCGGGACAATCAACGGCCTCTAATATCTTTCCCAACTGGAAAATCCAACCATTCCAGCCCAACGCATCCGCAGCATCGGCGAATCTAGGGGGATTCATACGAACTACCTCGCGAAGCCATTGATTTACGCCGACGTTCTGATTCGCGTCAATGCTACGTTGAACCGCCTGAGTCAACTGAGTTATCTGAGTCGCTACTTGTTGCAATATAGTAGCAACACCCAAACTAATATCGTTCCCGGCAATATTCTCTCGATCACACATCTGATCCCCGTGGCCATCAGTACCATGGTTACGACCACAACCTCTGCCCCTCGGCATATTAACAAGCAACAGCCTAACGCAACGAAAATCACATAATCACACCCAACAACTATTACAGCACACATGGAACCCACTCAAAGATGATCGACTGCAAAAGTTAGGCCCGACGGAAAAAATGCAGTCCCAAACTTTTTCTCAACTAGAAAACGCGCTCCACAGTAAAAGATGGCATGCGCTAGCTGTGTAAATTTGGCAACACATACTCACCTACCAACGGTACTAGACCGGAGGTTACAAATAAACAACAATGTACAAATCCAAATGCCAACGGTTTGCATAATTACAACCTCACACAAATAATCATCAGGAATTAATTAACATTCAAACCGAAATCCCATCTCTCGGTCAAGGACATCATTTCAACAAGTGTATACCGAACAACTCAGCGTTCACACCACCACTTTAATTACAACTCGGATCATTACAGCTGAACAACAATATCTTCACCACATACCTTTCTAATGAAATGCATGGAACCGAAAAGTTAAAAGTGGGAGTCATGTTTCAAGTAAGTTTTTGGTAGACCTTATTTTAGTTTTAAAAAAAAATCAAATTTTTGAAGACTTGCAATACAACAATGGAAATAAAATGTAAATAGTTTGAATTCTCAAAATCTTTGGTCTCGGGGTCATCATACGAAAATCAAACCATTTTCCCTCCTCGAAGGATGTTTTTAAATAAAATTTACGTGACTTCCCCATTGAAGTTTAAAATACCACATTGATAAACTTTCATTGAGTAACCAATCCAAAACATTACTCCTATAAAAACGATTTCACACAAATATGTATATATATATATATATATATATATATATACATACCGGTACTACTCTTCATTCCAGCACAATACGAGAATCAAACAAGTATGGAGTACGTACTCTCGAGGCATGTTTAAACTCTACATAATAACACATAATCACACAAGCTCGTATATCACGAGACACAACAAAGTAGTGGGAAGACTTACATCCACAGATCGCACGAAGATGATGGCTGCACCTCAATACTAATCACGACCGACCTCCAGACGACGCGCCGCGACACGACTCAGTCAGACAAAATCTGACAAGACAAGACAAGACCCGACAACGTACAACTCAACCCGACAACCTAGGTTTCCACAACCCGGGCTCTGATACCATATTTTGTAACACCTCCAAACCACTTGGGAACATTACAGCGCCGCAAACCCTCTCTGTGAGGATCTACCAGGCTAAATACAAAAGACACAACAATACAATACATGCCGACATGGGCAAATAACAAACCATTAGACCGATTTGGTCTTTTACCACAACATACTGATCAAACATACATCACTCTTTCTCCCAACTCATACCCACGCAGAGTTTAGAATACATCAATATTTCCATAAAATGGAAAATACCACAATGGAAAGACAAAACAACCATACTCCACTAAATACTCAACACGGTCTTCATGTGATTAGTATCGTTGTCTTCCATCATCCTTCTTAACAATCCTGTGAACTACTCACCCATAACCTGTAAGTACCTGGATGCAATACAAATATCTACCCCCCGATTACTCGGGGGTTAGCAAAACTCCACTGTTTTGCTAGTGCAAGTATAAAATATAAATACAAGCCATATATATCAAACTCCAATACATAAAAATCGTGAACGTACTTCCCGAGATAAATCATTTGATCAAAACGGTTCAGTCGAAAGATAGGGGCAAACCCGATATACATCTTGTAAAACATTTTACGATCTCGGGAGTTTTGAAAACATTTGGGATTTAAGAATTCTCAAGCCTTTCAAAATCATTTAGGGACACAGCCCAAAAATCACTTTCCCAAAATATAATTATGATAATAACGCACGTGGTCCACGACCCAATCATACCACAACAACATGTTTCAACAGATTATTCACGTCCCGTGCTAGCAAGCCACGGACCTCATATGCTCCCGTAGAACATACCGGAGTGAATAACCCACAGGGAAACCATACCAAATCACATGTCACCGTAACAACAATCACGTGACCACAAGCACATATATGTTCATAACCAAATCACAACCATAAGTTATCCCGGCATCACGCTAACAAGCTACGAACCCCGGAGTCCCCGCAAGACATACCCGATGAATAACTCCACAAGTTATTCCCGGCATCGCACTAACAAGCCACGAACCTCGGAGTCCCCGCAAGACATACCCGATTGGATAACCCTACGGTCACGCCCGACCCATACTAGCAAGTACGGATCCCGGAGATTCAACAATCTTACCCGTAGGCACATCACTTACAACGATCGCACAATAACAAGCACGTACAATTTACAAACCACAAAGAACATTACCACCTCCTTATATAGGAGTCCCAAATCATATCACACGGTATCACATTTTCTCATAACAATTACATTTATCAATACACAATCCTCGACAATTAATACGGTCTACTTTATTCACTAAATATTAATGTAACATCTTCCAACATACGAAACCAACACACATATTTCGAAAACACATTTGTTTACGAAGCATACGAGTTATCTTTTGAAAGGCAACATTTATCGAGAACAAACCGATCCTTTTAAGGTTAATTTAAACGTTCGGATAGCACATAAAATCATTGGTTGAAGTGTGAACTTCGGAGTCGTTGTTCGACCGTTGTTGTTCAATCGTTGTTGTCCAATTATTGTTGTCTGATCTCATACTATGAAGAATTGTCGTTCACCATTGGTCAGCTGTTTCGATTGAGGTCATGTGGGACACCGAGCCGTGGGGATCGAGTTATGTCTCTGCTTGTGACTTTGTGATGGTCGTCGTGGAGCGTGATTTCACGCCGTACGTTTCTTCGCGTTGCTTGTCACGTTTTGCCTTTGAGCATGAGTTTTTGGTTCTTGTGTATCTCGTTGAGTTGTCCTGGCGAGATATTTCTTTTCCCTACATGTTTTAAGTTTCGGGACGAAACTTCTTTTAAGGAGGGTAGTATGTAATATCCGTAATTTCGATTTTCGATAATTTTCTTTTTTGGTGGAAGTCCATTTTATCAACTCTGTTATGACCGTTTCGTCATTCCAAGAATGATTAATTCTACACTTTTTGTCATCCGAGTTCGTTTCGGTATCGTTTTGTTGAGTTCCTTGTTCTTAAGCGACTTTTCCACGTATGAATTCGACTTTGTAAAATCACCATCAATTCTTGGAAACTACAAAAATACTAAATCTTTTAATTATTATATATCATCAAGTTAGCTTTCCAATGGTTCAAACGGTGAGTCAATCGAAGTCCAGACGAAGGAGTTATAGTCGAAATAGTTAAGACTGCACCGTGTGCCTTATGATGCTGGAGCCGGCTGTACCGGGGGTCGCGGCCCTCTACTGGCCGGGCCGCGGCACTAAACCATGCTGGGCGTTATTTTTGGCCGCGGGCCGCGGCACACTCGACCCGGGCCGCGGCACGCGGGCTTTTTCTGCACTATTTCAGCAGGGTGTCGATGAGAAGATTTCATTTCTCTCCTCTCTTCTTCCTCCTCCCATTTAGAGCTATTTTTAGGGCGATTTTGGGCGATTTGAGCATCTCCAAACTTGAAGAGATCATCCACCTCGAGTTTTTATTGTAGAGTATCGACCTCTACTTGAATCCTTCATCCTAATCGAAGGTAAGTTCTTGAAACCCTACTTTTGGGTGATTTGGGGGATTTCGATGTTAGTGTTCGATTCATTCCGTGTTGTTGATTAATTCGTAATGGGTATGATTAAACTTAGTAGTATTCATGTATTTAACGTCATGTAATCCTTTGTTCTTCACCGGATCAAAGTATTTTTCTTGATTCCCTAGAATTGACCTTTGGGAGTTTTATTCTTGATTTCGTTTTCCATCCAATTTTGATAAATCGATTGGTGTTAGATGTTGTTATTAAACATGTTTTATGGATTGTATATCCATATCTTCGGTTCGTTTCAACCCTAAGGGTGATTTGAGTGTTCTTGAGGTGTAGTGAACATTTGATGTTCGATCAAATGTTCGAATGAACTTTCCTTCGATAGTTTGTTGCAATCTCCGTTGTTTTTGGTATGGGTTCTCATTGTAATCGTATCTTCGTTGTTTTTGGCGGGGGGATTATAGGTGTTCGAGGGTTTCCGATCGAGCTTTTCCGTTGCTTCACGTGCTTTGGATTTGAGGCAAGTACCTTGATATACGAATTGTAACTACGTGAAATCATTGTTGTCGAACAGTATGAATTTATACGGATGTATATATGTATATATATATATATAATTATATGTTAAATATATGTAAGTATATACGTATATTGATATATATGCCTATGTCGGTGAATGCCGAGTGATGAATGCTAACACTAGTTGACGTACTCAACTTGGATTGATGGATGAACTATACTTATAGATATAATATAGTAAGGTTATATATATATATATATTCGGTTGAGTTGCAATATAAGGATATATGTGCGACGTTGGTTGGTTATGCCTAAAGTCTTATTGTGATTGAGTTTTGATTTATAATGTGTATGATATTGTTTAGCTGTGTGGTTATGGACTGATAGATAATTTGTGTGACTTGGTGTACTGAGTTGATAATTGTTGTAACGTTTGTCTGTGTGCTTGATGTTTGAAACAATGTGGATACTTGTTGTGAGAAACGTCGTATCCGGGAATCTCTGAGGGCAGGGCGTGTACTCCGGCCTGGTGTACGCTGCAATGTGCGGCTCCATATGTGTAATATCCGGATTAATTACCGAGTATTTCACCTGTATTTGAACCATGTATTAGTTGGAATTGTGATATCAATAAGTGGAATATGGTATTTACCGTATTTGTATTTTAGTGCATGAGTATGGCAGCATATTACTTGTCTCATACAAATACTCAATAATACAAATTATTGAGTATGGCTGCATATTATAAGTAAAGTAATCAATTATGGAGTTGGGTGGAGGCCAGCACATGGTCCTGGACAGTTTTTAATTATTAAGCCTGGACAGCTTTGGAATCTAGCGTAGGAAATTATTGAGCACAGGGGTCCAGAAACATTTTATAAAGGACAGCACCTCATTTCATTTGATTTTCATCTTCCTTCACCTGTTCTTAGTTCCCTGAAGTCCAGAGGGTTTTTTCTACCTCGTAAACACATTTATACCACCCCTTTTGTGATCTTTGAAGATTGGGTGTCACTGGTGATTGATCATTGAAGTGGAGAAACATATTGATCTGGCAAGCAAGCAACCGGAGTTGGATTCTACTTATCGTCTCGGTGTTTTCTTCATCTTAAGGTATGTTAATACTAATTCCTACTTGGATTCGTGTTATCAAGGATATGATAGAAGTATGCTGTCAAGATATTGAGTTCCACTGATAAAATCATCCAAGCATCATCATGTTTTAGAAATTGGGATGTTTATACTTATGAATAAATCATCAGAGGTTATATCCTTCCATATAAGTTGGATTTGTTAGATGTTTTCTGGATATAATGATGATATTGGAATCTAACACATCAATCTTGGATCACCCAACTTCACTGAGAATTTCGTATGTTCGGTTTCTACCCGGTACCCTCTTTGTCATCAACTAGGCGAGTCAAGTGGTGATCGGCGAGTTGACTTGACTCGGCTGATCAGCGAGGTTGACTCGGCTGATCAGCTAGGTTGACTCGGCTGATCGGCGAGGTTGAATTTCGGTCAATCGGGTGTTGACACGTGGCACAATATGATCCGTCTATTTAATTGTCCTTGAATGGTCATAACTTCTTCATACGAACTCGGATTCGGATGAATTTTTTTAAGCGATCGTGTCGAGGTTGACTTTTATTCGGTGATCAGCGAGGTTGACTTGACTCGGCTGATCAGCGAGGTTGACTTATGACTCGGTGATCGTGAGGTTGACTTTTGACTCGGTGATCGGCGAGGTGACTTTGACTCGGATTAGGTTACATTTTATGAACTTCAACCGTGATTTGGATTGTTAGATGTTAAATGCATTGTAAATGAAATCTATATTACTTATTTTGTTAAGGTGCGAGCTTAGCAACGTGATTGATTGAAGGAGCGACCTTGAGTGTTTCGTTTTCGTGGAAGTTTCGTTCTTGTCTTGAATCGAGGCAAGTACCTTATTTGTTTTATGTATTGTTGTTATACATATTGTCGTGCATGTATGTCGTTATTGTATGTCCACCTCGTGTTGGTCCGACGGGATCATCGGGGATCTATGCTAGCGTGCCTTGGATCATCGGACGGGTTTTCCACCACGGGTTGGTCGGCGGGATCATCGTGGGTTCTAGCGATGAGCAATTTGGATCGTCGGAATTACCATGTGTATGTTATGATATCATGTTGTGATTATCGATTGTGTATATTATTTATTGAGTTTCGTAGGAGAAGACTCGTTGGTATTTTATCAATTATGTATTATTATGCGTGAGATGTTGAATAATACGTTGTGGTACTTGTACTAGCATCGTTGTGCTAACCCCTTCGAGGGTGAACATTTTGTTTATGTTCGGGATCCGGAAGAGCGGGGAAACAACCACTTTGGGTGCATGACGGCGAGTGCGAGTGATGTTACGGCGGGTTTACTTGTCTGATGTTTGTTAGTTATTTCAATAAGTACTCGAGTACGTAGTCGCTTTTGATGAATTTGAATTTGATGATGTATTAATAATTTCTATTGAACATTTGTATTTTCAGTATTTGGTCAGAACTGTTGTATCTTAATTTTGTTATTTTCATTCGTTGGTACCTGTTAATGCCTTTTCAACTCTTTAGCCTTGTAAATCCTGATGTAAAGGATTTACGGCGCTGTAATATTCCTGAATATATCAGGGGTGTTACAATATGGTTGGTGAACACCAGTGTTACCTAATGCGTGTGCAAGGGGCGGCTCTTGCGGGAGTGATCGTTGGCACGGTGACATGTTCAAGGGGCGGCCAACATAGTGGAGTTAACGCCGGTGCACATGTGTGCAAGGGAGACGCCTGGCAGGCTTATTGGTTACGAATATTCGAGTGATAGCTAAGACCCCGATACCAAACGATGTTCGCAATTTAAAGTTCTTTCAACTCGCTTTAAAATGTTGGTCTTGATATAAACCGCGATTCGTGTTTCTGAAGGTTTGTTTCAACTTATTTTAAATATTGGTATCAGGGTTAATTAACCAAGGATATTTGACGAGATCTCCGAGGGTTAATTAATCAAGGGTCTTGAGCAGGATTTGTCGAATGAGAGGCTGTGTCCTTGATTGTATTGTGATGATATTCTGTGAATTGGGTCGAGGACCCCTGAAATCTTGAGATGATTGATCTTATGATGATATTATTTGGATTAGGTCGAGAACCCCATGAGATATTGTAATGAATCGCTTGTGATAGTGTTTCATAAATTGGGTCGAGGACCCCGAATAATGTTGTAATTGTTTTCTTGCAAATTATTTTCCACATGCTGGGTCGAGGACCCGGGAGCTTTTGAAGTTATTTTCTAAAAGTATTCCCATTCGATTTTCAAAACCCCAAGACGGCCCGAGTCAATAATAACGTTTTCAAACTATCTTATCAAATTGCTCTTCCTTTTATAAAAGGGGTTTTTCAAGCTAGATCTTTTATCTCATTGGGCTTGTTTAAAGTTTCATTGGTGTAATGATCCGTAAAGAGAATATGGCTATGTGATTACCTTTGACCTTGTGTAAACGAATGCTTTGATGTGCTGTTTGTGTGAATGTGTGGTTTGTGTTAGGGCTTTATGGTTGTTGAGTTTGTGTTGATACTTTTCGTATATCCTGCACATCATGTACTTGCACTAGCAAAATTCCAGTTTGCTAACCCCCGAGTTTTCGGGGGGTGGGTGCTTGTTATGCGCTCAGGTTTTGGCAGCTCGGGAGCAATCACAGGATTGTCTTGGAAGGAGAAGGAAGACGACGATACTAATCACACAGGAGTTAGAGTCTTTTTCTTTTGTTTCTATTTTGGTTGAGTATTCACCCTTGCATGGGTGTAGTTTTCATTTATTAAATTGAGTTGTCATTTCTTTCTGTATTCAAGTTTATTATTGTCATTGAGATGTGAATGTCATAGTTCTGAATTGTTTAATGACCTTGTCGGTCTGCTTTGTAATTAGATTGACCCCAGTCGGTCAATCATTGAGTAGTCTATTGGAGTGTAGCCTGGTAGATTATTGTGAGAAGGGCCTACAGCGTGTGACATTCCCGGACGTATTCTGGGGGTGTTACAGTATCGAAATGGTCCACAAGGTGGATGAATAGGTCCACATATATCATCATGAATTCTTTCCAAAAATGTTGGCAATTCATTCCCAACTTTAGTCGGTAATGATCTTATTATCAATTTACCTTGAGAACAAGCAACACAAGATAGTTCATGAGAATGAAAAATCTTCTGGTTTTTCAATGGATGACCACTAGGATTTCCAATAATTTTCCGCATCATTATCGAACCGGGATGTACTAACCTATCATGCCAAACTTTGAATGTTTCAGCAAACTTCGGGTTTACTGTGTTATACGATTCAAATATTTTTATATTAGTATAGTACAACCCAGATGATAGAGCGGGTAATTTTTTCAATACACACTTACTTCCGGAAGTGTTTGAAGTAATACAAAGATATTCATCATTATTTTTATCCATTGTTTCAACATGGTACTTATTCGTACGAATATCTTTGAAACTTGATAAATTTCTTTGGACTTGGGAGAAAATTATACATTTCTTATTGTGAAGTTCATCCCTCATGGCATCAGAAAATTGGTACTTCCAAATCCCTCAATTATTTGTGCACTACCAGATATGGTTTTAACACTTGCTTTGACAAT